>OY992894.1:86102150-86114650 GCA_963921405.1 Cepaea hortensis | reverse complement strand
CCCCTAGACTTCCATATCAACATGGGGGTCTTTTACCTCTGCCTTTGATAGCCATTTCCGACTGTCAGGACAAGTGAGTGCCCTGCTCTGCTCAGCTGTAGAATTGTCCTCTTATCCCGGTGAATACTCGGTCCCCAGGATTGTGTTTGCCACACCGTGGTGTGTTTTCTATCCTATTCCACTGGGAGGTGCAGTTGAGACACTGGTAACAGGGAAAGCTAATCCACACGCAACATTCAGTCTCCCGTGCTACTAGAAGTAGTGTGTGTGGACGACGCTCGGGTTCAAAGCTAGCGGGCGCTAAAATAATGAAGAATATTCTCAGCAATACAGTAGCTAGCAGTATAGAAATAAATGAAGAATATTCTCAGCAGTACAGTAGCTAGCAGGATAGAAATAAATGAAGAATATTCTCAGCGGTACAGTAGCTAGCAGTATAGAAACAAATGAAGAATATTCTCAGCAGTGCAGTAACTAGCAGTATAGAAACAAATGAAGAATATTCTCAGCAGTACAGTAGCTAGCAGTATAGAAATAAATGAATAATATTCTCAGCAGTACAGTAGCTAGCAGTATAGAAATAAATGAAGCATATTCTCAGCAGTACAGTAGCTAGCAGTATAGAAATAAATGAAGAATATTCTCAGCGGTACAGTAGCTAGCAGTTTAGAAACAAATGAAGAATATTCTCAGCAGTACAGTAGCTAGCAGTATAGAAATAAATGAAGAATATTCTCAGCAGTACAGTAGCTAGCAGTATAGAAATAAATGAAGAATATTCTCAGCGGTACAGTAGCTAGCAGTATAGAAACAAATGAAGAATATTCTCAGCAGTATAGCTGTGTCATTCCAGGTGATATAAAGCCTTCTGAAGAGCTATGTGGAGCCAATTCTGGTGTACGGAAGCCAGTCATGGACAGTTAGAGGACAAGTGGGGAATAATGTGGAAGCAACGGAGATGTGCCTGTAAAGAAGAACGATGAGAACACAATGGACTAATACAAAAATAAAGTAATGAAAATATCTAGAAAGAAATTAACTCAGAAAATGAAGATGTATAGAAAGAAATTAACTCAGAAAATGAAGATGTATAGAAAGATATTAACTCAGAAAATGAAGATGTATAGAAAGAAATTAACTCAGAAAATGAAGATATCTAGAAAGAAATTAACCCAGAAAATGAAGAAGCATAGAAAGAAATTAACTCATAAAATGAAGATATCTAGAAAGAAATTAACTCAGAAAATGAAGATGTATAGAAAGAAATTAACTCAGAAAATGAAGATATCTAGAAAGAAATTAACTCAGAAAGAGAATAGGATCATTTCACATTGCTTGGACAGTTCATGGACTGGCGAGAACTGGAGTACGTCGTGACACGGTAAGTTGGAGGGAAAGAGAGGCAGGTTGGAGGCAGTGTTGCCATTTTAGTACTTTTCGCGCTAAATTTAGTGCTTTTTCAAGTCAGTTAGTGCGAAAATTTTCCTTTTAACGCGGCCGCGTAAATTTATTGCCTCACAAAATTTTTTGGGTTCTTTTTGGTGCTTTTTTGGGGTGAGTAAAAATTACTTTAAAATTCATTTTGGGAACACTAAAAAGCCGAATTTGAACTGAAGCGAGGGAGTAAAACAGTCTTAGTACGTTACAGCGCAATATTCAACTAATTTAACTCCCTTTAATAGCACACTACAAGTTTCCCGATGAGAAAGAAATTCGTGGAAGGTGCATCCAATTTTTAATAGAGCTATTGACACAGCTGCGTTTACGTACACCCGATAACGTTTGAGTGTTACAGTCCATGTCATGTCTTAGTGGAAGTGGATGTCTACAGCCATTGAAGCCCTGTATATTGGATCTTGCTAAAATGTTTGTAGAAGATGCAGCTACTCTCACCCGCATCGATTTCCAGTGGAGAAAACTTCATCATATGCAGTGGACACTGACCTCTGACACACTTGGACTGTGGGCAGAAATAGCCTCATACAGGGATGCCACCGGTGAAAATCCTTTCCAATATCTTACAGATTTAGCTTTAACTATGCTCATATTACCTCATTCTAATGCGGACGTGGAGCGTATTTTCAGTCAGATGAGAGTTATAAAATCAAAATTGCGGAATAGACTTAGCACCAAGAGTTTGACAGCTGTTTTGACTATTAGATATGGAATGAAAAGATATGGCAAATGCTGTCATGATTATAAACTACCTAAGGATATTCTGCGAAAAATTGGATCACAGGAGGCATATACATGTTTCTTTCAATCATCCTCCTCATCTTCATCATCGCAGAAGCAAACACAACAGGAAATAGCTACAGAAACTGAAGAGGGGTTGTTTGACTAGAATTTGGCAGATCTGGAATAAAGTTCATTCTAATATTCAGTGATAATAATAAATTATAATGTGCTACTTTATAACATTTTGAATGAATACCGACAGGGCTTGTTTTAGTGATTTCCCCAAAAAATAGTATTGCAATTTGGTGCTTTTTTGGCTCGAAAGTAGTTCTCATTGGGATTTGGAGGATCTGGAATAAACTTCATTGTAATATGAAGTGATAATAATAAATTATACTGTGCTACCTTGTTACTTTTGTAATAAAAACAGTTGGTGCTGTTGTTGTTGTTGTTGTTTTTTTTTTTTTTTTGGTGCTTCCTAAAATATTTTGGTGCTTTTTAGTGCTTTTTTGGGGTAGATTTTGGTGCTTTTTCATCAAAGAGAGATGGCACCACTGGTTGGAGGGGGAGTGAACTAAAAGAGAAGATGCTGGACAGTCTGACATCATGGCATCGAGGAACATCAGTTTAGAAATGTTTGACAGTACAAGAGACAGAAGGCTGTGGACATCTCTGATAACCAGTACCAAACTGTTATCGGTTATCAGTTGTTATCAGTTGGGGTATCTTCATTTCACTCCGGACATGTCCATAGGAGCTCAGATTCCCCCCCCCCCCAGCATATGCATCAGCGTCCGGTGGCTAATAGTCCCAGTTCTGTGTTGGTTGACGAGGCGCCTTGTTTTCATACGCGATGAACCTCTCGCGTATGGCTGCGCTGATTCTTACTCCCAAGTCTTTCATCCTGGACAAACTGTGTAGACAACCATAAGGAAATGTTCGGAAACATCTTCTTTCTTGGACATCCGAACACACAACTTATTGAGAAGAATAAGGGTTGTAGCAGCAGGTAAGCGCTGACTTACATCCCCTCCTAGATAAATTTTTTCTTATCAACCTCAGTAAACCATTGCATGAACTGATGTGTCATCTACAAAACTATAGATGAAAAACTGCTTTGACCTGTTCAGTATCCTGCAGACAGACTTGCACCGTTTCTTGCACCTTTGTTCCCGACTTCAATATTTCCTTATGCAGTTATTTATGTTGTAATGTGGAAGATTACTGTACTTTCTCTTTGAATGTTGCATGGAAAATAAAGTCGTCTCCTTTAACAAAGCAGAATGTTTATAAATTAGAAGGTTACCTCCCTTACCAGAAGCATCTACTAGGAAAGTCTTCTTCCCAAAGGGATCGGGAGTTACCGGTCTTGGAATGATACCTGATGCATCTGATGTCTATGAGGGCTTTCAGGTTAAACAAGAGACAGTTGCGGTGGCACTTGACCTGGAGGATGCTTACAACAGAGTCAGATATGAACGGTTGATATACACTCTGTTGGACATGGAGGTCTGCCCTTGGATTGTCACATGGATTGCAGCGGGCGAATTGGAAGCAGACCACATTGCGTTGGTTTTCATACAAAGACATGAATGTCACTCGTTCAGAAAACAATGGCAAACTACTGAATGTAAACTTGCCAAGATATCACAAACAGCCAAAAAAAAAAAAAAAAAAAAATGCTGGAGTTGATTTCGATGTTCTGTAGAGGATGTACAACTACCTAGCACTCACTGTTCAGGGAGCACATGATTATTTCAGGAATGAGGGTGCCTGCCCACTGGGATGAAGCACAGCAATCATTGGCTCCCTTTAATTCAAATTGTTCAAGAGTTAACATTTGGAATTAACAGATTTCCAATGTACAACAACAACAACAACAACAACAACAACAACAACAACAACAACAACAACAACAACAACAACAACAATCACAACAATAACCACAACCACAACCCCCATCACAACCACAACCACCACTACCACAACAACAAATACAACCACAACAACAACTACAACAACAATCCCTATCACAACCAACAAATCCCCAACAACATCCACCACCATAACCAAAACCACAACCACAAACCCCATCACAACTAGCACCACCACCACCAACACAATAATCACAACCACCACCACAACCACAACCACAACCCGCATCACTACTACCACCACCACAACAACAACCACAACCACACCAACAACCACAACCCCATCACAACCACCACCACCAGCACCACCACAACCACAACAACAAACACAACCTCATAGCAACCACCACAACAACAACAGTAACAACGACAACAACAACAGTAACAACAACAACAACAGTAACAACACCAACAAAAACAACAACAGTGACGACGACGACGACGACGACAAAAACAACAACAACAACATCAGTAACGACAACAAAAGTAACGACAACAACAACAACAACAGTAACGACAACAACAACAAAAACAACAACAACAGTAACGACAACAACAACAACAACAACAGCAACAACAACAGCAACAACAACAGTAACGACGACGACGACGACGACGACGACGACGACGAGGACGACGACAACAACAACAACAACAACATCATTAACGACAACAACAGTAACAACAACAACAACAGTAACGACAACAACAACAACAATAATAACAACAACAACAACAACAACAACAAAAACAATAACGACAACAAAAACCACCACCACAACAACAAAAACAGCAACATCAACAACAACAACAACAACAACATCAACTACAACAGTAACGACAACAACAACAACAGTAACGACAACAACAACAGTAACGACACCAAGAACAACAGTAACGACAACAACAACAATAACGACAACAACAGTAACGACAAAAACAACAATAACAACAATAACGACAATAACAACAACAACAACATCTGCAACAACAACATCAACAACAACAGCAGCAGCAGTAGCAACAACAACAACAACAACAATACAACAACAACACCAACAACAACAATAACAACAACATTATTAACGACGACGACGACAACAACAGTAAAGACGACGACGACGACGACAACAACAACAACAGTAACGACAACAACAACAGTAACGACAACAACACAGTAATGACAACAACAACAATAAAAACAACAACAACAACCACAACAACAGCAACATCAGCAGCAACACCAACAACAACAGTAACGACAACAACAACAACACAGCAACCACAACGACGACAACAACAACAACAACAACAACCACAACAACAACAGAAACATCATCATCAGCAGCATCAGCAACAATAACAACAACAACATCACCACAATAAACAACAACAACAACAACATAACCATCAGCAACGACGACGACAACAACAGTAACAACACCGAAAACATCACCAGCAACATTGACGACGACAAGAGTAACAACACCAACAATAACAACAACAACAACAACAACAACAACAATGACGACGACAGTAACAACACCAACAACAACAACAGCAACAACAACAAAAACAACAACAAAAGAAACATCAACAGTAACAACACCAACAGTAACAACACCAACAGTAACAACAACAACAACAACAATGACGACGACAGTAACAACACAAACAGTACCAACAACAACAACAACAACAACAACAACAACAACAACAACAACAACAACAACAACAACAACAACAACAATGACGACGACAGTAACAACACCAACAACAACAACAGCAACAACAACAAAAACAACAACAAAAGAAACATCAACAGTAACAACACCAACAGTAACAACACCAACAGTAACAACAACAACAACAACAATGACGACGACAGTAGCAACACAAACAGTACCAACAACAACAACAACAACAACAACAACAACAACAACAACAACAACAACAACAATGACGACGACAGTAACAACACCAACAACAGCAACGAGAACAACAACAGTCACGACAAAAACAACAATAACAACAATAACGACAATAACAACAACAACAACAACATCTGCAACAACAACATCAACAACAACAGCAGCAGCAGTAGCAACAACATCATCAACAACAACAACAACAACAATACAACAACAACACCAACAACAACAATAACAACAACATTATTAACGACGACGACAACAACAACAGTAAAGACGACGACGACGACGACGACAACAACAACAACAACAACAACAGTAACGACAACAACAACAGTAACGACAGCAACGACAACAACACAGTAATGACAACAACAACAATAAAAACAACAACAACAACCACAACAACAGCAACATCAGCAGCAACAACAACAACAACTACAGTAACGACAACAACAACACAGCAACCACAACGACGACAACAACAACAACCACAACAACAACAGAAACATCATCAGCAGCATCAGCAACAGTAACAACAACAACAGTAACAGTAACAACAACCACAAAACAACAATAACAACAGTAACAGTAACAACAACAACAACAACAACAACAACAACAGTAACAGTAACAAAAACAAAAACAACAACAACAACAGTATCAACAACAACAACAACAACAGTATCAACAACAACAACAACAACACCACAACAACAACAACAACAGTATCAATAGTATCAACAAAACATCAACAACAGTAACAGTAACAACAACAACAACAACAACAACAACAACAACAACAACAACAGTAACAGTAACAACAACAACAGTAACAACAACAACATCAACAACAACAACATAAACAACAACAACATTATCAACAACAACAACAACATTATCAACAACAACAACAGTATCAACAACAACAACAACAATAACAACAACAGTATCAACAACAACAACAACAGTATCAACAACAACAACAACAACAACAGTATCAACAACAACAACAACAGTATCAACAACAACAACAACAGTATCAACAACAACAACAACAGTATCAACAACAACAACAACAACAGTATCAACAACAACATCAACAAAACAACAATAACAGTATCAACAGTATCAACAACAACAACAACAACAGTATCAACAACAACAACAACAACAACAACAGTATCAACAACAACAACAACAACAACAACAACAACAACAACAACAGTATCAAGAACAACAACAACAACAACAACAACAACAGTATCAACAACAACAACAACAACAACAACAACAACAACAACAACAACAACAACAACAACAACAACAACAGTATCAACAACAACAACAACAACAACAACAACAACAACAGTATCATCAACAACAACAACAACAACAACAGTATCAACAACAACAACAACAACAACAACAACAACAACAACAACAACAACAACAACAACAACAACAACAACAGTATCAACAGTATCAACAACAACAACAACAACAACAACAACAACAGTATCAACAACAACAACAACAACAACAACAACAACAACAGTATCAACAACAGTAACAGTAACAACAACAACAGTAACAACAACAACATCAACAACAACAACATAAACAACAACAACAGTATCAACAACAACAACAACAGTATCAACAACAACAACAGTATCAACAACAACAGTAACAACAGTAGAATCAACAACAACAGTAACGACAACAACAGTATCAACAACAACAACAACAGTAACAACAACAACAGTAACAACAACAACAGTATCAACAACAACAACAACAGTAACAACAACAACAGTATCAACAACAACAACAACAACAACAACAGTATCAACAACAACAGTATCAACAACAACAACAGTATCAACAACAACAGTATCAACAACAACAACAACAACAACAACAACAGTATCAACAACAACAACAACAACAACAACAGTAACAACAACAACAGTATCAACAACAACAACAACAGTATCAACAACAACAGTAACGACAACAACAGTATCAACAACAACAACAGTAACAACAACAACAGTATCAACAACAACAACAACAACAACAACAACAACAGTATCAACAACAACAACAACAACAACAACAGTATCAACAACAACAACAACAGTATCAACAACAACAGTAACAACAGTAGAATCAACAACAACAGTAACGACAACAACAGTAACGCCAACAACAGTAACAACAATAGTAACAAGAACAGTAATAACAACAACAACACATAGACAGTTCGAACCCGCCATCTTCACATATGACTTTTGTTTCTTTGAATGCCGCAAACACTTATTACCTGAAAATGCATAAGGCGTGAAAACTGACAAATGATTGAGTGGTTGTTTTCTCCTCACGTATCTCATCTAACTTATGCCTAGAATATTCATTTTCATGCTTTCCAATTCTCTTATCACATTGTTAAACTTTCCCAACTCATTTAACGTCCTAACATTTCATGTTCTTATTTTACATTTATTTCCCTTTTTAAATGCATTCCCTATTTTAAATGTATTCGTTATGATTTTGCCATCAGTAGCTGGATGACGGTCTGGTGTCACCTGTGGCCAATGACTGTCCCTACCGGAACAGGATGTCCTAAGATAGCTATTAACGTCTCTGATATGTGACTATTCATGAAATCTTGGGAAGATAATGTGGTGGTTTCCCCTTGACTTCCATATCAACATGGGGGTCTTTTACCTCTGCCTTTGATAGCCATTTCCGACTGTCAGGACAAGTGAGTGCCCTGCTCTGCTCAGCTGTAGAATTGTCCTCTTATCCCGGTGAATACTCGGTCCCCAGGATTGTGTTTGCCACACCGTGGTGTGTTTTCTATCCTATTCCACTGGGAGGTGCAGTTGAGACACTGGTAACAGGGAAAGCTAATCCACACGCAACATTCAGTCTCCCGTGCTACTAGAAGTAGTGTGTGTGGACGACGCTCGGGTTCAAAGCTAGTGGGCGCTAAAATAATGAAGAATATTCTCAGCAATACAGTAGCTAGCAGTATAGAAATAAATGAAGAATATTCTCAGCAGTACAGTAGCTAGCAGGATAGAAATAAATGAAGAATATTCTCAGCGGTACAGTAGCTAGCAGTATAGAAACAAATGAAGAATATTCTCAGCAGTGCAGTAGCTAGCAGTATAGAAACAAATGAAGAATATTCTCAGCAGTGCAGTAGCTAGCAGTATAGAAACAAATGAAGAATATTCTCAGCAGTACAGTAGCTAGCAGTATAGAAACAAATGAAGAATATTCTCAGCAGTACAGTAGCTAGCAGTATAGAAACAAATGAAGAATATTCTCAGCAGTACAGTAGCTAGCAGTATAGAAATAAATGAAGAATATTCTCAGCAGTACAGTAGCTAGCAGTATAGAAATAAATGAAGAATATTCTCAGCAGTACAGTAGCTAGCAGTATAGAAATAAATGAAGAATATTCTCAGCAGTACAGTAGCTAGCAGTATAGAAATAAATGAAGAATATTCTCAGCAGTACAGTAGCTAGCAGTATAGAAATAAATGAAGAATATTCTCAGCGGTACAGTAGCTAGCAGTATAGAAACAAATGATGAATATTCTCAGCAGTGCAGTAGCTAGCAGTATAGAAACAAATGAAGAATATTCTCAGCAGTACAGTAGCTAGCAGTATAGAAACAAATGAAGAATATTCTCAGCAGTACAGTAGCTAGCAGTATAGAAACAAATGAAGAATATTCTCATCAGTACAGTAGCTAGCAGTATAGAAATAAATGAAGAATATTCTCAGCGGTACAGTAGCTAGCAGTATAGAAACAAATGAAGAATATTCTCAGCAGTATAGCTGTGTCATTCCAGGTGATATAAAGCTTTCTGAAGAGCTATGTGGAGCCAATTCTGGTGTACGGAAGCCAGTCATGGACAGTGGGAGGACAAGTGGGGAATAATGTGGAAGCAACGGAGATGTGCTTGTAAAGAAGAACGATGAGAACACAATGGACTAATACAAAAATAAAGTAATGAAAATATCTAGAAAGAAATTAACTCAGAAAATGAAGATGTATAGAAAGAAATTAACTCAGAAAATGAAGATGTATAGAAAGATATTAACTCAGAAAATGAAGATGTATAGAAAGAAATTAACTCAGAAAATGAAGATGTATAGAAATAAATTAATTCAGAAAATGAAGATGTATAGAAAGAAATTAACTCAGAAAATGAAGATATCTAGAAAGAAATTAACTCAGAAAATGAAGATGTATAGAAAGAAATTAACTCAGAAAATGAAGATATCTAGAAAGAAATTAACTCAGAAAATGAAGATGTATAGAAAGAAATTAACTCAGAAAATGAAGATATCTAGAAAGAAATTAAGTCAGAAAGAGAATAGGATCATTTCACATTGCTTGGACAGTTCATGGACTGGCGAGAACTGGAGTACGTCGTGACACGGTAAGTTGGAGGGAAAGAGAGGCAGGTTGGAGGCAGTGTTGCCATTTTAGTACTTTTCGCGCTAAATTTAGTGCTTTTTCAAGTCAGTTAGTGCGAAAATTTTCCTTTTAACGCGGCCGCGTAAATTTAGTGCCTCACAAAGTTTTTTGGGTTCTTTTTGGTGCTTTTTTGGGGTGAGTAAAAATTACTTTAAAATTCATTTTGGGAACACTAAAAAGCCGAATTTGAACTGAAGCGAGGGAGTAAAACAGTCTTAGTACGTTACAGCGCAATATTCAACTAATTTAACTCCCTTTAATAGCACACTACAAGTTTCCCGATGAGAAAGAAATTCGTGGAAGGTGCATCCAATTTTTAATAGAGCTATTGACACAGCTGCGTTTACGTACACCCGATAACGTTTGAGTGTTACAGTCCATGTCTGTCTTAGTGGAAGTGGATGTCTACAGCCAATGAAGTCCTGTATATTGGATCTTGCTAAAATGTTTGTAGAAGATGCAGCTACTCTCACCCGCATCGATTTCCAGTGGAGAAAACTTCATCATATGCAGTGGACACTGACCTCTGACACACTTGGACTGTGGGCAGAAATAGCCTCATACAGGGATGCCACCGGTGAAAATCCTTTCCAATATCTTACAGATTTAGCTTTAACTATGCTCATATTACCTCATTCTAATGCGGACGTGGAGCGTATTTTCAGTCAGATGAGAGTTATAAAATCAAAATTGCGGAATAGACTTAGAATAAAGAGTTTGACAGCTGTTTTGACTATTAGATATGGAATGAAAAGATATGGCAAATGCTGTCATGATTATAAACTACCTAAGGATATTCTGCGAAAAATTGGATCACAGGAGGCATATACATGTTTCTTTCAATCATCCTCCTCATCTTCATCATCGCAGAAGCAAACACAACAGGAAATAGCTACAGAAACTGAAGAGGGGTTGTTTGACTAGAATTTGGCAGATCTGGAATAATCTTCATTCTAATATTCAGTGATAATAATAAATTATAATGTGCTACTTTATAACATTTTGAATGAATACCGACAGGGCTTGTTTTAGTGATTTCCCAAACAATAGTATTGCAATTTGGTGCTTTTTTGGCTCGAAAGTAGTTCTCATTGGGATTTGGCGGATCTGGAATAAACTTCATTGTAATATGAAGTGATAATAATAAATTATACTGTGCTACCTTGTTACATTTGTAATAAAAACAGTTGGTGCTGTTGTTGTTGTTGTTTTGTTTGTTTTTTTGGTGCTTCCTAAAATATTTTGGTGCTTTTTAGTGCTTTTTTGGGGTAGATTTTGGTGCTTTTTCATCAAAGAGAGATGGCACCACTGGTTGGAGGGGGAGTGAACTAAAAGAGAAGATGCTGGACAGTCTGACATCATGGCATCGAGGAACATCAGTTTAGAAATGTTTGACAGTACAAGAGACAGAAGGCTGTGGACATCTCTGATAACCAGTACCAAACTGTTATCGGTTATCAGTTGTTATCAGTTGGGGTATCTTCATTGCACTCCGGACATGTCCATAGGAGCTCAGATCCCCCCCCCCCCCCAGTATATGCATCAGCGTCCGGTGGCTAATAGTGCCAGTTCTGTGTTGGTTGACGAGGCGCCTTGTTTTCCCGATGTACCTCTTGCGTCTGGCTGCGCTGATTCTTACTCCCAAGTCTTTCATCCTGGACAAACTGTGTAGACAACCATAAGGAAATGTTCGGAAACATCTTCTTTCTTGGACATCCGAACACACAACTTATTGAGAAGAATAAGGGTTGTAGCAGCAGGTTAGCGCTGACTTACATCCCCTCCTAGATAAATTTCGTCTAATCATCCTCAGTAAACCATTGCATGAACTGATGTGTCATCTACAAAACTATAGATGAAAAACTGCTTTGACCTGTTCAGTATCCTGCAGACAGACTTGCACCGTTTCTTGCACCTTTGTTCCCGACTTCAATATTTCCTTATGCAGATATT
>OY992894.1:86067150-86097150 GCA_963921405.1 Cepaea hortensis | reverse complement strand
GAAAAGAGCTATTTAAAGACATATTTAACCATTCCTGATATGTCGAAACGAATCATGGCCAATTAGCAGACATTTGAGCTGCTATGTGGAAGTTGAGGAGATGTTTTTTTTTTTTTTTACAAGAATGATGAGAATACCATGGACGGATAAAAAGAGCAAGGAAGATATCGTGGAAGACGTTGACTCACAAAGAGAACAGGTTACTCCCGTCAGAAGCAGACAGTCCACATTATTTGGGTATGTCATGAGAATTGGACAGCTGGAGGATGTCGTCACAACGGGAAGGTGGGAAGGGGGTGGGAAGAAGACAGGGAGAGACGAAAATAGAATATGCTGAACAATTTCTTCTTCTGCTGCGTTCATCCCTGAGTTTTTTTTTCCGGACGTGATTGCGCTGTGCCTGTTTACAGAAGAGTTGCGTTCTTTCGCCGTTAGGCCGGCCAATACGACTTCAGCGGGAGTTTGTTGACCTGGTTAGCCTTCCCAGTTGTTTCTAAGAACATTTGACTCTCACTCGGACGTAGTCGCGTTGTGCTTGTTTACAGCAGACTGCGTTCTTGTGCCGCTAGGCTGACACATCCGACTTCTGCGGGCGTTTGTTGACCGGGTTAGCCTTCCCGGGTAGCTGAACAATTTGACATCTTGGCAAGGTGAAACATCAATGTCAGAATTAATTGACAGTGCACGAGACAGAAGGCTGAGGACAGACAAGATCACCAACGCCACACGGCATCGACTATAAGACGATTATGTTCTTAATCGTTGTCACGCCTCGTCTAACTAATGTAATGATTTCCCCGAAATATTGGAATTTATTAACTTGGTTCAGCATTTTCTCTTCTATTGTCATATCACACGTTGTTCAATAACTGTGTATTTATCTGTCGAGTGTGCACCTTAACATTTAACTTATCCCTCCCGCATTCGTGCCATTATCTTAAATTTATTTCCTCCATCTTCTCGTGAGAACACTAAATTCATCAGGCAAGCAGCTATATATCCTGGCATGTAATGGGCGGACAGCCGTGATTACAGCCCCAGAGCTGACTCTGAGAGATCGCATCTCCATGACAACACTGGCGTAATGTTGGCATTAAAGGCTATTTCATCTGACCCCGATTGGGCCCTGAACTGGCTCCAGGTTGACATTAAACGTCCGGTGCGCTGATGCCGAGTTAACGGGTTACATCCTTTCACCGGTCAGTTGGACTAAAATGTTAACTCCTCGTCCTTGACTTGGGGACGTAAATTACACAAGCTTCAGAAGTCGGAATTGTGTTCGCCTTACGGCGAGGGACACTGGTAATAGGGAAAGCTAATCCACACACAAACATCATCCAGTATAGATTAAACTCGAGTTCAAAGCGAACGCAAGAAAAAATGTATACAATAGAAGAGAAACACTTGGCCTAGGGGTCGGAATCTCTTCCCACACAGTGCCAGACATTGTATTTAAGCCCTACCCGGATCCGCGGAAAAGTGTTACGAATGCAATTCGTAATCCCGCAAAGCACATTCGAAACATAGATGTGGGCGATGTGGCAGCAGACTGCCTTGCGTTGTTTTGTATATAATGGTACGAGTGTCGGTGGTTCAGAAAGCAATGGGAAACTAATGAACATAAACTTGCCACGAAATCACAAGTCAAAACATGTTAGGGGTTGCTGCGACGTCATGTAAAGGATATAAAGTTGTTGCATATACTTTACACGAGGTAGGAGTCAACCCCAGCATTTATTTGGCTGCTCAAGTCAACTTTTTTTGTCTACACTAACTGTAAACAAGTCATGTTTTTGTCGAAGAGCCTTGGAGTGTTCTAGTGAAGTTCTTTGATGTCAACACATCAGAGGGTTCCAGGGGCAGACTATACATTTCAGAATTCTCCCCCCTTTGTTTAATCAATGCAAAAGTGGTCTCTCTTGTTTCAACAACCAAAACAAGCTAGCGAGTTCCTGCATTCTCCCAATCGGGTCACAATAACAAGCCTACAATTTTCTGTCTTGTGGGGAACTTTAAAAGACGACTGTCCTGTTTGATCTCACCGACTCCCCGTAGTAAACAATTTGTAGTTGCGAATCAAACTGTCTTTGGTATTTTTATCTTCTGATTGTTAAATTACAGTGATTTCACGACACACTCTCTTAAGAGAGTAGTCCATCTCACTCTTTTCCACTGTAAGTTCGATCCAGATGATTTATTCGTCCTCATCAGGGGCTAGGTGTCTTGAGTGAAAAACCGCTCCAACATTTTCCTTCCCAGGAATATACTCCACTGTGAAATTGTAGGGTTGAAGTAACAACTACCCCCGCATTGTATGGGGATGTGGATGGCGCAATCACTCATCCTCCAACAGTTTCTGTATTCCTCCTCCAGGGACTTTTCTTTAGAGAATGGCACTGGGTAAACCTTTTTGCGAACAGGCTCCTGTATGGTCAAAGTCATCTCGAACTCAACCAACCTCGTTCGTCCTGGTTTATCAGTCAGTATCTCCTTATGAGACTCGAGAACCTGGGTAATCTTTTCCCTCTCCTGGGAAGTCAGATCAGGGTTCACTTGCACATCCCTATAGGTTTTCTGGTGTACCAAGGGATATTCCCTGCCCTCATTGGTTCCCACTTCTGTCTCCACTGCAACTGCCATTGCCATGAGGTGAGCTGCTTTGTCTCCGCAAGAGATTGATATGGAAAATCTTCGACTTTCCCCGGATCCGGATCTGATAGTTGGTTCTGGATATCACCCTTTCCACGGGAAATGGTCCTTGCCAACCTATCTCCAGTTTGTTGTTTCCCGTTGGGAGTAGCAACAAAACTTTGTCTCCCACCTCTAGAGATCTGTCTTTTGACCTACGGTTGTGGTAAGCCGCATGTCTTTTTCTGGCCTTTTTCAAGTTTTGATTCGCCAGAGTCCATCCCTTGTGGAGTTTTCTTTCAGTTCCTCCACATATTTGTAAGACGAGATCACTTCTTCTGACGTCCCCTCTTCAGTCCAACTCCTCAACATGGCTTCCAACGGTCCTTTGATTGGACGACCAAACAGCAACGTAGCGGGTGGTAGTCCTGTTGAGCAATGAGGAACTTCCCGATAGGCAAAGAGTGCTGCTGGGATATATTCATCCCACCTATTAGGTTTTTCCTGTGTCAGTTTCCTGAGCATTGTCATCAACGTGCCGTGAAACGCTCTACTTGTCCATTGGCTTGAGGGTGGTAAGGGCTGGTATGTATGTGGTTAGAGTGGAACACCCTAAATACCTCCTCCATTAGTTTTCCACAAAACTGGGACCCATTGTCCGTCAGAATTTGATCAGGAAAGCCTAATCTGGTAAAGGCCTCCTTCAGTGCGTCCGCCACTCGTTTCAAGTCAATTGTGGTCAGCGGTATGGCTTCCCCCCCCCCCCCCCCACATTGTACAGCAATCCACCATTGTGAGAATATACATGCTCCTCTTACTAGTCCTAGGAAGTGGACCCACGATATCGATGGCTACCCTCTCGAAAGGAGAGTTCATAATGCGCATCTCACCCAAGACCACCGGTGCTGTCCAGTGTTTCGGTGCCACCCTCTGGCACTCAGGGCATGACTTCACATACCCACGCACATCATCTGTCATTCCTGGCCAATCGTAATGGCAGGAAATTCGCTGCATGGTGGCGGCAATACCCATGTGCACACTAAAGGATATGGTATGCCCCATATGAAGAATCTGGGACCTGTGAGCTTTCGGGACCACCAACTGACCGTATAGGTTGTCTCCCCTTCCGGCTCTCCTCTAGAGTATCCTATTCTTCACGTAGTACTGCCCCCGTTTGGGCGGATCAGCACTATTCTGCAGCTTTGTGTAGCAAGGACGTAGAGTAGCATCCTCACTCTGGGCAGTTCGTAGCTCCCCCATCAGTGGGTTAGTCACAATTGCTTCTGCCTCATCCGTTCCCGTCTGAGAGCGAGTCTGTATTGCTCCTATATGGATTGGCTCCCTGGGCATTCCCAGAAAGACATACCGGCAACCGAGGATTACGGGAAAAATGGGATCGGTCAATACAGCGGCCTTGATTGTGCCGGTGACATATCTTGACCGAATCTCCACGTTACCAATGGGCAACTTCATGGCCACAGCACTCTTCTGTGCAGGCTGTATCTCCATGGTCTCACCTGTGAATTGTTCTGGATGTACCAGATCCGCAGAAATCACGGCCTCCCCGTCCAGTCCTGTGTCGTACAAACACTCCACTTGACGACCGTTAACCTCTACCAATTCCACTACAGGTGGTTTTTCCTGGTCTGGAGTCTCTTCCTCGGCCTCGACCTGTTTGGTGGGCTCCACCTTAGGTTTCCCGGGGCACCCGACGAACTGAGAATCTCCTGACTTTCCCCTGCAGTCAATAGCCTTGTGCGTGTTTGACTTGCAGTTTTTGCACCATTTCCCTGTCCTAGATTTTATAGTGCCGGACTTGAGTGAGCTCTCCTGGTGGCGAGCTTCCTTTTTGACCTTGACATTTTCAGTGACAACCCCCCTGGACGTCACTTGACATGCTGCGCAGTTAGGGCCTTAGCCTTCGATTTGCAGTCCCTCGTATTGTGAGAGGGTGACTTACAAATTGAACACCACTTCTCCGACCACGATCGTTTTGGGGTAGAGCTCGAAGTGCTCTTGCTTCCCTCCTTCGTCTTCTCCAAACTATCCTCTGAAGTTTTTACATAAGGTTCCCCCTTTTTGGTTCCTGAGTTTTTCGCTTTCTTCCTGTCCTGTTTCTCCTGACTTTTGGGGTTGGTGGAAAGGTTTTCCCCTGCCTCCCCATGTACCTCGACGAACCGTTCTGCTAATTTTGTCAGGAGGTCAATACGTTCCGCTCCTTGTTCTCCCAGGAATGTCCTGAGAGGTTTCGACATTTGCTTCTTCAGCTGGTCGACCACCATGAGCTCTTCCAGACTCTCATAGTCATGTGCGAACCCAGCCAAATCCATCCACTTATGTAGATAGGATTTCAGACGCAAACTGTAGGCGGCAAACAACTCCCCCGGTTCTCGTTTCGCTGCCCGAAATTTTTTCAGGTGGGTATGTGACGTTACCTCGAATCGTTTCAGCAGAGCCGTCTTCAACTCGTCAAAATTGTTCTCATGTCCTGGTGGCAGGCGAGAATAAACCTCGTAGCCGGTCCCGCGTAATCCCTGGGATAGCTTAAGACACAATTTGTCACGATCCAAACCCATAGCTACAGACATGGCCTCGAAGCGTTGAAGGTACTGGTCAATCTTCTCTTTGTCCTCCTCGTAGATAGCTAGAGGGAACTTCATAGTATGATAACTATGCCCACCTACTGCTCCCTCAGTTTCCCCACTAGATTGCCTCTTAAGCTCTAGTTCCCGCATTCGGTACTCGTGCTCCCTTTTCTGAGCTTCCTGGTCAGCTTCCCGTTGCTTAGCAGCTTGCTCAACCTCAAGTATCTTAGCTGTTTGCTCAGCTTCCAGTTTCTTAGCTGCCTGCTCAGCTTCAATTTCCAGCCCTCTCATGGCTTGCTCTGCTTCCAATTTCTTAGCAGCCTGTTCTGCTTCCAATTTCTTAGCAGCTTGCTCTGCTTCCAATTTCTTAGCAGCTTGTTCTGCTTCCAATATCTTAGCAGCTTGTTCTAACTCCAGTTTTCTCAATTCCATCTTGGCCTTCCGATTTTCCCTTTCTGCTTGGCGAAAATCCCTCTCCACCTCCTGTATGTAATCTGTTAGGGCAGACTCCGACAATCCCATTGCTTCCCCCGTTGCCTTTAGTTCTGCCAGATCTAGTTTAGGGGTGGCCATTTTTCAGAGAGGTAAGTCAGTAGTTTGCCATTGCTTTCTGAACCACCGACACTCGTACCATTATACACAAAACAACGCAAGGCAGTCTGCTGCCACATGGCCCACATCTATGTTTCGAATGTGGTATGCGGGATTACGAATTTCATTCGTAACTCATTTCCGCTGATCCGAGTAGGGCTTAAATACAAAGTCTGGCACTGTGTGGGAGGAGATTCCGACTCCTAGGCCACGTGTTTCTCTTCTATTGTATACATTTTTTCTTGCGTTCGAGTTTAGTCTATACTGGATGATGTTTGTGTGTGGATTAGCTTTCCCTATTACCAGTGTCCCTCGCCGTAAGGCGAACACAATTCCGACTTCTGAAGCTTGTGTAATTTACGTCCCCAAGTCAAGGACAAGGAGTTAACATTTTAGTCTAACTGACCGGTGAAAGGATGTAACCCGTTAACTCGGCATCAGCGCACCGGACGTTTAATGTCAATCTGGAGCCAGTTCAGGGCCCAATCGGGGTCAGATGAAATAGCCTTTAATGCCAACATTACGCCAGTGTTGTCATGGAGATGCGATCTTTGGGGCTGTAATCACGGCTGTCCGCCCATTACATGCCAGGATATATAGCTGCCTGCCTGAAGAATTTAGTGTTCTCACGAAAAGATGGAGAAAATAAATTTAAGATAATGATTGGCACGAATGCGGGAGGGATAAGTTAAATGTTAAGGTGCACGCTCGACAGATAAATACACAGTTATTGAACAACACGTGATATGACAATAGAAGAGAAAATGCTGAACCAAGTCAATAAATTCCAATATTTGGCGGAAATCATTACATCAGTTAGACGAAGCGTGACTGCGATTAAGAACAGAATCTTCCTATAGTCTATGCCGTGTGGCGTTGTTGATCTTGTCTGTCCTCAGCCTTCTGTCTCGTGCACTGTCAATTAATTCTGACATTGATGTTTCACCTTGCCAAGATGTCAAATTGTTCAGCTACCCGGGAAGGCTAACCCGGTCAACAAACGCTCGCAGAAGTCGAAGGTGTCGGCCTAGCGGCACAAGAACGCAATCTGCTGTAAACAAGCACAACGTAACTACGTCCGAGTGAGAGTCAAATGTTCTTAGAAACAACTGGGAAGGCTAACCCGGTCAACAAACTCCCGCTGAAGTCGGATGTATCGGCCTAACGGCGAAAGAACGCAACTCTTCTGTAAACAGGCACAGTGCAATCACGTCCGAAAAAAAACCTCAGGGATGAACGCAGCAGAAGAAATTGTTCAGCATATTCTCTTTTCGTCTCTCCCTGTTTTCTTCCCATTCCCTTCCCGTCCCACCTTCCCGTTGTGACGATATCCTCCATCTGTCCAATTCTCATGACATACCCAAATAATGTGGACTGTGTTCTTCTGATGGGAATAACTTGTTCTCTTTGTGAGTCAACTTCTTTCACGATATCCTCATTGCTCGTTTTATCCGCCCATGGTATTCTCATTATTCTTGTAATTAAAAAAAAAAAAAAAACGGCACATATCCTCAGCTTCCACATAGCAGCTTAAATGTCTACTAATTGGCCATGATTCGGTTAGACATATCAGAATTGGTTACATATATCTTTAAATAGCTTTTTTCTTCACCTCGATTGACACAAATAAATTGCACATAATACTCTTCATCTAAAATGTTCACCATAGGCCAAGCAAAAGTTGTATTTCATAACATGAGAAGTATCTTAAGTAATAAGTTACTCTCACATTAAATGTTAGGAAAAGAGAACTGAAATGTTACATAAAACCTGTTCAGTGTGTGGCGGCGAATTTTGGAATGTGAGCGAACAAATTAGGAAGCACCTGGAAGTAACAGATAAAGGGTGTCTGAAACAAATGTTGCTAAAATCTTGGACTGTCAGAGTAAATGGAAGAGGCTATTTTAAAACAAATATTACTTACAGCTATAAGAAAGAGGCAAAGATTATTCTTTGGTTTTGTAATGAGAAGAGAAGCTGTGATAATATCGTGACAACTGAAGAAATCAGCAGTAGACGAGGAAGAGGCAGACCCAGAGAAATGATGCTGGGTGGCCTACGACGGCGTCATACAGAAATATCATCAAAGGAATTTATTGCGAACACCAAGGACAGAGATGTGTAGAGATACGAGAAGTTGTACGTCACCCGGCAGAGGTTCTGATAATGAGGATGATGATGATTGTTGGGATGCGGCAATGCTTGATGCCAGTTTGGAAATTGTTAGAATTGGTCACTCAAAATCGACTTCACAATATTCTCATAGTGTTTCTCCTGCTGCATCGGAAGATGAGGAAAGGTCGGGGTTTAAACTGACAAAACATCTCTTGAGCTTCACGCGGGGCGTCCTGGGCAGATACCAGTCTGGCGAGCGAAGGGAAGGTCGACCACGGTCTCGCTGTGGTGAAGCGTGACGAGCGCTACCACTTTTCGTGCTGCTAGGCTGCCAGAGAGCCACACCAGTTCCGCCAGATGATGGTAGATAATGATGCCCCACGACTTACACTCACAGAGCGGTTCTGCGGCAAAGGAGTTACGGACGTAATTCACAATCTCGCATAGCGCGTTCGAAACACAGCAGCGGGCGAATTTGAAGCAGACCACATTGCTTTGGTTTTCATACAAAGACATGAATGTCACTCGTTCAGAAAACAATGGCAAACTACAGAACGTAAACTTGCCAAGATATCACAAACATCCCCCCCCCCCAAAAAAAAAAAAACATGCTGGAGTTGATTTCGATGTTCTGTAGATGATGTACAACTACCTAGCACTCACTGTTCAGGGAGCACATGATTATTTCCGGAATGAGTGTGCTGCCTGCCCACTGGGATGAAGCACAGCAATCATTGGTTCCCTTTAATTCAAGTTGTTCAAGAGTTAACATTTGAAATTAACATATTTCCAATGTACAACAACAACAACAACAACAAAAAAAACAACAACAACAACAACAACAACAACAACAACAACAACAACAACAACAACAACAACCAGCACCTCAACAACCACAACCACCACAACCACAACAACAGCAACAACAACAACAACAACAACAACAACAACCGCCACCACCACCACCACAACAACAGCAACAACCACAACCACCACAACCACAACAACAACAATAACAACCATAACCACCACAATCACAACCACAGCAACAACAAAAACAGCAACAATCAACACAACAACAACAGCAACAACAACAACAACAACAACATCAACAATCACAATCACAACAACAACAACAATAAAAAGAACCACAGCAACAAATATTACATCCACAACCCCATCAACAACAACAACCACTACCACATCCACCACCACCACCACCACCACCACAACAACAACCACTACCGCCACAACAACAACAACTTTAACAACAACTACAACAACTATCACCATGACAACCACCACCACAACAACAACCACAACCACAACAACAATCACAACCACCACGACAACCACAGCAACAATCTCAACCCCCATCACAATAACCACCACCACAACAACCGCGACAACCACAACCATAACCACAACAACAACAAGAACGGCAACAATAACAACAACAGTAATGACAACAACAACAACCATAACAACAACAACAACAAAAACAACAACAACAACAACAACACAGACAGTTTAAACCCGCCATCCCCACGTGTGGCTGTTGTTTCTCTAAATGCTGCAAACACCTTTTACCTGAAAATGCATAAGGGGTGAGAATTGACAAAGGATAGAGAGATTGGTCATCGGGCCAAGATAAGAACGATGTTCTGCAAGTAACCTGTTTGTTCATTCATTCATTCATTCATTCATTCATTCATTCATTTAATAGCATGTCCTTTGCTCCCATAACAACCTTCCGGAAAACTCGGTCATGCAAGATGTCCCGCATCCCATACACCCATCTGGAGATCATCTGTCACATCCTGCACCTATCTTCTCTTTGGCCTTCCTCTTATCTCTTCCCAGGCATATACCCCTACATTATTGTTCTCTCCAAACTTTCGTGACGTTTCAAGTGACCAAAATAATTCAATTTTCTTTGTTTTATCGTCTTTAATATCCTGTAAATGTTTGGCAGTACAAGAGACAGGAGGCTGTGGACATCTCTGATTACCAGTACCAAACTGTTTTAACAACCATACGAAAATGTTTGGAAATATCTTCTTTCTTGGACAACCGAACACACAATTTATTGAAAATAATAAGGGTTGTAGCAGCAAGCGCTGATTACATCCCCTCCTTTTTTTTTTTTTTTTTAACTTTTATTGAGTGTTAAGAAACATTTGCATTTGTATTGTTCGTGTTGTTACAGAGCGTTGCATGTGGAAGTGTAGGTGACATATGCGCAAATTTTTACAACATTTATTTCAACATTTTTACATTTGAAATGGGGGGTAACGAAAAACGAGTACAAACAACAACAAGACGGTAGTATACCATTATATTCCCTCTGCCACCCTTTCACCTGTCAGCTCCAACCCCACCAATACCATCATCACCACTTGGTAATGAGGAAAATGGCAGTAAAAACTTGTTAGAACCGACCGGTGAAGGCAGCAGCAGCATCAAAACCAACAGTATCGAAAAGGTAGGGGTGAGGGGGGGGTTGTCAAGGAGTATCCTAGTTTACAATGCAGGAGGGGTAGTTGTTGCATTTGTATTGTTTGTGTTGTTACATGCGTACTGTGTGTTCAGTGTTTGTGTGCGTGTTTTTACAGAGCGTTGCATGTGGGAGTGTAGGTGACATATGCGCAAAAATTACAAATATTTTATACATTTAAACCTTTCTCCATTGACATTGTTGTAAGGAAATATTTTAAATCAAAAGCGTGATGGTAGCGGGCTGTTATTATTTCCTCTGCCTCCCCGCTCTCCTGTCAGCTCCAAAACTCCTACCAAGTACCATCACCCTCGGTGATGATAAACATGGCGGTGCAGAACTGAAACAAAACGGTGAGGGTGGCAGCAGAGACAACAATCACAGTATCAAAAGGGTGGGAAAGGGGGATGTGATAGTATACGCGTTTACAAAGCCATATATATTAATAGTGATTACAATGATAATAATGCAAAGTAACAACCAAATACATAAATAAATATCATAATAAATAATAGTTTTAACATGTGATTTTATGTGCTAAATTGATTACCTTAGGAATGGTGTTTACATGAAATACATCTTATAATAATAATGACCAGGAATGAAAACTACTAAGGGTGATGACAGCAATGCTAATATTAATAAACACAATGGTAGGATTTGTTTTGATAATGATCACATTTTCCAAACATGTGATTCCATTTGCTAAAATGATTTTCTTAGAAATGGTGTTAAATTATGGCTGGTGCATACAATAACAATTGCATCCTGCACTGTTTAATAATATAGTAGGTGTAAAAAGGAGTTGGTTATCTTTTTTTTCTCCTTGCTTATTTTTTTTTATTTTTACATATACTTGCAACATGCAATGTTCAATAACAACAGAAGTAAAAGGAGTTGGTTATCTTTTTCTCCTTGTTTATTTTTTTTTTCTTTTGGTATTATTTGTAAGGGTTTATTTCTTTTTTTCCCTTCCTCTTTTTTTTAAAAACTTATTGTAGAAAGTAAACAAGCATCAATATTAGCACAAATTTTTACAATCTTTACATTTTGTTTCCCTTGCCACCCTCTCACCAATTTGGTTCCACTCCACCAATGCCACTACCCCCCTCTCTGGGCAATGACAAAGTTTTTGTTATACAACTAAAATTATTTCAAAGCCTTGAAAACCATGAAATGTGTCATCTACAAAACTATAGATGAAAAACTGCTTTGGCCTGTCCAGTGTCCTGCAGACAGACGTGCACCGTTTCTTGCACCTTTGTTCCAGATTTAAATATTTCCTTATGCAGTTATTTGTGTTGTAATGTGGAAGATTATTGTACTTTCTCATTTGAAAGTTACTTCGAAAATAAAGTCGTCTCCTTTAACAGAGCAGAATGTTTATAAATTAGAAGGTTACATCCCTTACCAGAAGCATCTACTTGGAAAGTCTGCTTCTCAAAAGGCTTGGGAGTTACCGGCCTGTGAATGATACCTGGGTCAATACGATAACTTGTGCATTTGATGTCTATGAGGGCTTCCAGGAAAAAGAAACCAAGAGACAGTGGCTGTGGCACTTGACCTGGAGGATGCTTACAACAGAGACAGATATGATCGGTTGATGTACACTCTGTTGTACATTGAGGTCCGCCCTTGGATTGTCAAAAGGATTGCGGCAGTCCTTTGTGAGCGTAAAATTGCACTGCGTATGGGTTCTTGGACTTCTGACCCCTGTACTATTTACTCCTGGGCTGCCACAGGGATCTGCCATGTTCCCAGTTCTCTTTAATGACTACGCCAGCAGATGATGTGCTGGAGTGCGGATAGCCAACCTGTACACACTGACCACAATTTGACAACCACTGAAAGAGAACCCACACCTCACGTGCACACACACACACAAACACACACACATACACACACATACACACACACACACACACACACACACACACACACACACACGTCCTAACTTCCATAATTTCACTTCACAAAAGGGCCGGCAGGTCAATGGAACCAGCAGAGCACATCCAACATCTGACAGGACTCCAAAATGGCAGTCACAAAATCCGAGAATCAATGACCGTTGTAAATTAATTACATACATACATTTGGCAGGCTGAGGATAAAGAGCGCTGTAAAAGAACCATAATGAAGTACAGCTATTGATACAAGGTAACATTATAACGCAATGCTGGGGTGGTTCGATTCCAATTTGAGTTACTCAACCACCAGCTGTCTATTTTTGTAAGTAAATAGCCACAATTGGGTAATTCACTGTCTGTGTGATCGTTTCTCAGGTGCATTGTGAAAATAAATATTTACCTCTTGCACATTCTAAGTGGTGCGTCACATTGGTATAGATTTATTTCGTAGACTTTCTGTTAAAGTAAAGGTCAGATAGATTCAGTGAATCGCGGGTCAACACCGGGACACGACTGTGACATGTGAGGAGAGCGGAGTCCTGGCATGGCAGGTTTCAGTAAAATCAATGTGTTTTGTGGAGTCAGCACTGGTTGTTTGTAGACCGTTGGAAATGCTGGGTAAGCGGGAAATGTGTGTGTGTGTGTGTGTGTGTGTGTGTGTGTGTGTGTGTGTGTGTGTGTGTGCGCGCGCGCGCGCGCACGCACGGATCCGATAAACATAGAATAAATTATACAATGTTATGCTTAAAACTTGCTTTCTTTCTTTCTTTCTTTCTTTCTTTCACTCTTTCTTTTTCTTCTTCTTTCCCCTTCTCCACCTGCTCCTCTCACCTCCTCTTACTCCTGCTCCTCCTCGTCCTCGTCCTCGTTCTCTTCCTGTTCATCATCATCATCATCATCATCATTATCATCATCATCATCATCATCATCATCATCATCATCATCTTCTTCTTCTTCATCATCTTCTTCTTCTTCTTCTTCTTCTTCTTCTTCTTCCTCCTCCTCCTCCTCCTCCTCCTCCTCCTCCTCCGTTCTCCTCCTCCGTTCTCCTTCTTCCTGGCCTTGAAAAGGTTGCCGCATCGCTGTGTGGTTGTATACAGACGCTGCGATATTTAGCATCCTCTACTTACAGTGCAATGGGCTGATTTTTGCGCGTGGATTAGCTTTTACTATTACCAATGTCCACCGCCATCAGGCGAACCCACTCCGACTTCAGAGGTACTTGCAATTTACGTCCCCAAGTCAAGAATGCGAAGTTAACATTTTAGTCCAACTGACCAGTTTAGAGGTTACACCCGCTACCTCGGTATCAGCACACCGGATGTTTAAGACCGAGCGCTCTTATCCGTCTGACCCCTGTCCTCCTCTTCACTCATTGCTAGTAGTATTCTTTTGCGAGTCGGTCTTTTAATGTGCTCAACCTGCCAGAGCTGCGGCCCATGGGTCTGATTCGTCCAATAGGTCTAGCCGCTTTGTTATAACCTCACACGCGGTATTCAACAACACACGTGTCCAGTCAACAGCAAGTAAACAGATAAGTAACTGTATATACGAGAGGACTTCAAATGAAAACCTTAAAAGTGTGATAGAAATTACAATAACCATGCCATTGTCTTGTAACCTGTCATTACTGTTATTGCTATATTATTGCCAAGAGCGTTCAGCGCCTGACATCACGATGCAGACGAACACGATGACGTCATAATGACAGTTTAAAGATGCCCGCCCCACTTTAGACATGCACCAAAGACTAGCAGCGTCCAGTATGGCGATGCATGCTGTGAGACCAGCAAGTGTATGAGTGGAGTAAAAAAGTTTCAAAACGATGTGACTTCTGTGACAGACTGTTCACGACCAGGTCAGGACACCGAGTGGTGACCCCAAAGTGATTACACACGCGACCAAATAAATGTTTCTACAGGAATAAAACCACTTTAACGGCGCTGGAGGACTTGCATTGAAGGCAATGGTGACTACATCGAAAAATAAAACATTCGTTCTTTACTTTTCCAGAATATATTACACCAAATAAAAGTTAAGGTTTTCATTTGAACTCCCCTGTGTGTGTGTGTGTGTGTGTGTGTGTGTGTGTGTGTGTGTGTGTGTGTGTGTGTCTGTGTGTGTGTGCGTGTGCGTGTGTTTGTGCCTGTGTGTGTGTGCCTATGTGTGTGTGCCTGTGTGTATGTATTTCCACACAAACAGTGCACAAGAGACCACACAGCCATCACACAAAATACGACACAAATAATGCACAAGAGACCATATAAACAATGCACAAGATAACACACAAACAGTGCACTTGAGACCACACAAACAGTGCACTAGAAACCGCACAAAGAGTGCATTGGAGACCACACAAACAGCACACAAAATACGACATCAATAATGCGCAAGATAACACACAAACAGCGCACAAGAGAACACACAAACAGCGTACAAAAGACCGCACAAGCAGTGCACAAGAGACTGCACAAACAGTGCACAGGAGACCACACAGTGCATTAGGATTCAAACCTAGCACTGTTCACGTTAGAGGAGGATTCCGACTGTTTCTCAATTCCTCGTGTCCCTTACGACATCCTTGCAAATGCGGATGTGAGTTAACGTGACTGCCGTGCTCGGGTATAAAAGTCTGGTGTCTATAATTTTTGCCCTGGCCATGCGGGAGGGCGGGGGAATGAACAGGCTCATGGGTTGGCAGGGAATGCACCTCTATGGACAAAGGAAAGGTAGTTGTTCGCCTGTGGGACCAGGTGGAGAAAGTGGAAGAATAGATTGAGATCTCGTATGTGGAAAGGATGAGATTGCGGGGGATTGGCAGGGGTTCTGGTGGAATCTCAAAACTGAGTGGGAAGACCAGAAGAACTTTCAATCATATAGCGGTGGGAACGATTAGTAGTGTGACTCTTCGCTGGCTGTTGAACGAGGGGACAGAGCGCGTATGAGAATGTCCTTGTCGTGAAATCACTGTAATTTAACAATCAGATGATAAAAATACCAAAGACAGTTTGATTCGCAACTACAAGTTGTTTACTACGGGGAGTCGGTGAGATCAAACAGGACAGTCGTCTTTGAAAGTTCCCCACAAGACAGACAATTGTAGGCTTGTTATTGTGACCCGATTGGGAGAATGCAGGAACTCGCTGGCTTGTTTTTGATTGTTGAAACAAGAGAGACCACTTTTGCATTGATTAAACAAAGGGGAGATAATTCTGAAATGGATAGTCTGCCCTGGAACCCTCTGATGTGTTGACATCAAAGAACTTCACTAGAACACTCCAAGGCTCTTCGACAAAAACATGACTTGTTTACAGTTAGTGTAGACTTGAGCTGACGTGTTTCTGTACCGCTGTTAGGAATTCGGAGAGCATCTACAGTGTTAGATTTAATTAAAGATTAAATAACATGTGTCTTTATGGCAAATTGTAGAGGCCATCCAGGAGTGATGCGGTGTTGCATAAGGTATTACATATAGTGTATTTAGGCCTAATTAATATAGGCAGTAGACTTGTTAAAACTAGCTAGGGTGAGGAAATAATTAGCTCTGCTAGTTGAGAATAGAGTAGTGAAGTGATGATTAGCTCTATTAGTTGAGAATAGAGTAGTGAAGTGAGAATTAGCTCTGCTAGTAAGAATAGTGTAGTGGGGTGATATTGGGAGAGATTAAGGATGGGTTGGGAGATGGGGGAAGTGTCCAATGGTGGGATCTCTCAGTGGGGTGCCCACTGGGGTTCTGCAATCTGTTTATTGGTCTTTTCTTGTCATAGCCTGATTCGGACCTAGGTGATGAGCTCATCTGCTCTATGACAGAGTTTAGTTCGCTGATAAATATCTAAGCGAGGCAGTAGGCCTACACTCAGCTGGTAGGATCAGTGACTAGTGCTCTCACCAGGTGTGTTATTTCTCTAACAGGTTCCCTGCCAGTTACGAGGAAGTTCCACTCTCGTTTTGAAGAAGTTTTACGCCGATTGGGGAGAACACCAGTTGAACAGTCAGTGTTGTTTTTGGGAAATGAATAACGTCCGAGAAGAAAATCTGGACAATATTGTTTACGCTGGGCCTATGATCAGGAGGGTCCACCGGAACAGGGCTCAGATGAGTAAAACCATATAACGATTCCTGTGTGATAAGGTTCACCTAGGATGGGTGATGTTTATTGATACACCACATATCATACGAACAATAGTAACTAAACGAGAACATTACATGTAACATTTACATGGTGTGTTAGATTTCAGTGAAACATTACCAGGGACATTTTACTTGAGACAGCATAGACACTAGATGGGATCAAGTATATTAACAATAACAGTGATACCTAATTTTACAATATAGGGATTTGTACATTTTAGGAACTATAGGAACTTATAATGTGCAGTGTGCAACCGGTCCATGTTCAGTGGTAAACTATAGACTGTATCTATTTCGGATGATCATGTATATGGATTACCAGGTAGCTACAGAAGAAAGTCAGTGTCTGGCAGGAGAGATACATCACTGGGTGAGGTTGTCTTGTGCTGACCTAACGTGCTGTGGTGTGACCTTGCTAGAATGATTTGACTGGGCGATTGATCTGATGGTCCGATTCTACACACATTATAGTACTCGTCACACATTCTTCGCATACGCTTCTTACATACAGTACACTTTTCTTTTAATAAATTAATTGTTATTAATTTTTGGAAGCTAGAGTTGTTGGGAGATGTTTACAATGGCTGGGGCATATAGAAAGAATTGAAGATAATAGGGAAACAAAACTCGCTTACACTCAGGAAATAAATGACCGCAGACCCCGAGGTAGACCAAGAAGGCGGTGGGGAGATAATATATATATACAGACCTACAAGCACTTGGAATCAACGACTGGCAAGAGAAGGTCCACCAGAGAGACGAATGGAGACAGATTGTATTTGCAGCAAAGAACCTCAATGGCTCGGAACGCTGAAGAAGAAGAAGAAGAAGAGTTGTTGAGTATGTTGCGTTGGGGAAGAATGAGAGGGGGCATGATACAACAGTGATAGAGAGAGAGAGAGAGAAAGCGGTGTCCATAAACTGACGGAGTTTTGTACACGGATTCTAGTGGTTTCTCCAGGATAATGATAAGGGGTTAAAATATAATGTGGGTGTTGATTCCTCTCACTCCAGGGACGACACTTTAAACGGATACACGACATTATTGGGAGCACGTAAACGGGATCTTTAGACAGCGGGATCCCTCGTAAACGGGATCTTTAGACAGCGGGATCTCTCGTAAACGGGATATTTGGACATCGGGATCTCTCGACAGGGGGATCTTTTGACACGGGATTTCTTGACACGGGATCTTTAGTTATAGGACGGAGATATCATATTAGTGAGGATCCAGCTAGAGTGAATATGGATAGGGGTTAAGACACTTTTCTTACCTGTTCACACTTCACACGTCTGCATAGGTCTGTGGTCCTGATTCTACTCTTGCCACTGAGTGATTGTGTTGTGTTGTGCTGTGTGTTATTAAATATATAGATTTATTGTACTTCTTCATATATCTATATATTGGTTTGCAGATAAATTACACTTTACCTGCTGACTTACCTCTCTGAAAAATGGCCACTCCTAAACTCGATCTGGCAGAACTAACGGCAATGGGGGAAGCAATGGGATTGTCGGGGTCTGCCCTAACAGATTACATACAGGAGGTGGAAAGGGATTTTCGCCAAGCAGAAAGGGAAAATCGGAAGGCCGAGATGGAATTGAGAAAACTGGAGTTAGAACAAGCTGCTAAGAAATTGGAAGCAGAACAAGCTGCTAGGCAATTGGAAGCAGAACAAACTGCTAGCCAATTGGAAGCAGAGCAAGCTGCTAAGAAATTGGAAGCAGAATAGGCTGATAAGAAATTGGAAGCAGAGCAAGCCATGAGAAGGCTGGAAATTGAAGCTGAGCAGGCAGCTAAGAAACTGGAAGCTGAGCAAACAGCTAAGATACTTGAGGTTGAGCAAGCTGCTAAGCAACGGGAAGCTGACCAGGTAGCTCAGAAAAGGGAGCACGAGTACCGAATGCGGGAACTCGAGCTTAAGAGGCAATCTAGTGGGGAAACTGAGGGAGCAGTGGGAGGTTCCTCTCTCCCTGGCTCAACACCAGTAGGTGGGCATAGTTATCATGCTATGAAGTTCCCTCTAGCTATCTACGAGGAGGACAAAGAGAAGATTGACCAGTACCTTCAACGCTTCGAGGCCATGTCTGTTGCTATGGGTCTGGATCGTGACAAATGGTGTCTTAAGCTATCCCAGGGATTACGCGGGACCGGCTACGAGGTTTATTCTCGCCTGCCACAGGACATGAAAACAATTATGACGAGTTGAAGACGGTTCTGCTGAAACGGATTGAGGTAACGTCACATACCCACCGGAAAAAATTTCGAGCAGCGAAACGAGAACAGGGGGAGTTGTTTGCCGCCTGCAGTTTGCATCTGAAATCCTATCTCCATAGGTGGATGGATTTGGCTGGGTTCGCACATGACTATGAGAGTCTGGAAGTGTTCATGGTGGTCGACCAGCTGAAGAAGCAAATGTCGAAACCTCTCAGGAAATTCCTGGGAGAACAAGGAGCGGAATGTATTGACCTCGTGATAAATTTAGCAGAACGGTTCGTCGAGGTACATGGGGAGGCAGGGGAAAACCTTTCCACCAACCCCAAAAGTCAGGAGAAACAGGACAGGAAGAAAGCCAAAATCTCAGGAACCAAAAAGGGGGAACCTTATGTAAAAACTTCAGAGGATAGTTTGGAGAAGACGAAGGAGGGAAGCAAGAGCACTTCGAGCTCTACCCCAAAACGACCGTGGTCAGAGAAGTGGTGTTCAATTTGTAAGTCACCCTCTCACAATACGAGGGACTGCAAATCAAAGGCTAAGGCCCTCACTTCGCAGCATGTCAGGTGACGTCCAGGGGGGGGGGGAGGGTTGTCGCTGAAAATGTCAAGGTCAACAAGGAAGCTCTTGAGCTCACTCAAGTCCGGCACTAGAAAATCTAGGACAGGGAAATGGTGCAAAAACTGCAAGTCAAACACGCACAAGGCTATTGACTGCAGGGGAAAGTCAGGAGATTCTCAGTTCGTCGGGTGCCCCGGGAAACATAAGATGGAGGCCACCAAACAGGTCGAGGCCGAGGAAGAGACTCCAGACCAGGAAAAACCACCTGTAGTGGAATTGGTAGAGGTTAACGGTCGTCAAGTGGAGTGTTTGTACGACACAGGACTGGACGGGGAGGCCGTGATTTCAGAGGATCTGGTACATCCAGAACAATTCACAGGTGAGACCATGGAGATACAGCCTGCACAGAAGAGTGCTGTGGCCATGAAGTTGCCCATTGCTAACATGGAGATTCGGTCAAGATATGTCACCGGCACAATCAAGGCCGCTGTATTGACCGATCCCATTTTTCCCGTAATCCTCGGTTGCCTTATTTCTTTCTGGGAATGCCCAGGGAGCCAATCCATATCAGAGCAATACAGACTCGCTCTCAGACGAGAACGGAATAGGCAGAAGCAATTGTGACTAACCCACTGCTGGGGGAGCTACGAACTGCCCAGAGTGAGGATGCTACTCTACGTCCTTGCTACACAAAGCTGCAGAATAGTGCTGATCCGCCCAAACGGGGGCAGTACTACGTGAAGAATAGGATACTCTAGAGGAGAGCCGGAAGGGGAGACAACCTATACGGTCAGTTGGTGGTCCCGAAAGCTCACAGGTCCCAGATTCTTCATATGGGGCATACCATATCCTTTAGTGGGCACATGGGTATTCCGCCACCATGCAGCGAATTTCCTGCCATTACGATTGGCCAGGAATGACAAATGATGTGCGTCAGTATGTGAAGTCATGCCATGAGTGCCAGAGGGTGGCACCGAAACACTGGACAGCACCGGTGGTCTTGGGTGAGATGCCCATTATGAACTCTCCTTTTGAGAGGGTAGCCATCGATATCGTGGGTCCACTTCCTAGGACTAGGAAGAGGAACATGTATATTCTCACAATGGTGGATTGCTGTACAATGTGGGGTGAAGCCATACCGCTTTCCACGATTGACTCGAAACGAGTGGCGGACGTACTGATGGAGGCCTTTACCAGATTAGGCTTTCCTGATCAAATTCTGACGGACAATGGGTCCCAGTTTTGTGAAAACTCATGGAGGAGGTATTTAGGGTGTTCCACTCTAACCACATACATACCAGCCCTTACCACCCTCAAGCCAATGGACAAGTAGACCGTTTCAACGGCACGTTGATGACAATGCTCAGGAAACTGACACAGGAAAAACCTAATAGGTGGGATGAATATACCCCAGCAGCACTCTTTGCCTATCGGGAAGTTCCTCATGGCTCAACAGGACTACCACCCGCTACGTTGCTGTTTGGTCGTCCAATCAAAGGACCGTTGGAAGCCATGTTGAGGAGTTGGACTGAAGAGGGGACGTCAGAAGAAGTGATCTCTTCTTACAAATATGTGGAGGAACTGAAATAAAAACTCCACAAGGGATGGACTCTGGCGAATCAAAACTTGTAAAAGGCCAGAAAACGTCATGCGGCTTACTACAACCGTAGGTCTAAAGACAGATCTCTAGAGGTGGGAGACAAAGTTTTGTTGCTACTCCCAACGGGAAACAACAAACTGGAGATAGGTTGTCAAGGACCATTTCCCGTGGAAAGGGTGATATCCAGAACCAACTATCAGATCCGGATCCGGGGAAAGTCGAAGATTTTTCATATCAATCTCTTGCGGAAATACGAGGAGAGACCCGGAGACAAAGCAGCTCACCTCATGGCAATGGCAGTTGCAGTGGAGACAGAAGTGGCAACCAATGAGGGCAGGGAATATCCCTTGGTACACCAGGAAACCTATAGGGATGTGCAAGTGAACACTGATCTGACTTCCCAGGAGAGGGAAAAGATTACCCAGGTTCTCGAGTCTCATAAGGAGATACTGACTGATAAACCAGGACGAACGAGGTTGGTTGAGTTCTAGATGACTTTGACCACACAGTAGCCTGTTCGCCAAAAGGTTTACCCAGTGCCATTCTCTAAAGAAAAGGCCCTGGGGGACGAAATACAGAAACTGTTGGAGGATGACGTGATTGCGCCATTCACATCCCCATACAATGCGGGGGTAGTTGTTACTTCAACCCTACAATTTCACAGTGGAGTATATTCCTGGGAAGGAAAATGTTGGAGCGGATTTTCTCTCAAGACACCGAGCTCCTGATGAGGACGAATAAATCATCTGGATCGAACTTACAGTGGAAAAGAGTGAGATGAACTACTCTCTTAAGAGGGGGCCTATGTCGTGAAATCACTGTAATTTAACAATCAGATGATAAAAATACAAAAGACAGTTTGATTCGCAACTACAAGTTGTTTACTACGGGGAGTCGGTGAGATCAAACAGGACAGTTGTCTTTGAAAGTTCCCCACAAGACAGACAATTGTAAGCTTGTTATTGTGACCCGATTGGGAGAATGCAGGAACTCGCTAGCTTGTTTTGGTTGTTGAAACAAGAGAGACCACTTTTGCATTGATTAAACAAAGGGGAGAGAATTCTGAAATGGATAGTCTGTCCCTGGAACCATCTGATGTGTTGACATCAAAGAACTTCACTAGAACACTCCAAGGCTCTTGACAAAAACATGACTTGTTTACAGTTAGTGTAGACAAGAAAGTTGACTTGAGCTGACGTGTTTCTGTACCGCTGTTAGGAATTCGGAGAGCATCTACAGTGTTAGATTTAATTAAAGATTAAATAACATGTGTCTTTATGGCAAATTGTAGCGGCCATCCAGGAGTAATGCGGTGTTGCATAAGGTATTACATGTAGTGTATTTAGGCCTAATTAATATAGGCAGTAGCCTTGTTAAAACTAGCTAGGGTGAGGAAATAATTAGCTCTGCTAGTTGAGAATAGAGTAGTGAAGTGATGATAAGCTCTGTTAGTTGAGAATAGAGTAGTGAAGTGAGAATTAGCTCTGCTAGTGAGAATAGTGTAGTGGGGTGATATTGGGAGAGATTAAGGATGGGTTGGGAGATGGGGGAAGTGTCCAATGGTGGGATCTCTCAGTGGGGTGTCCACTGGGGTTCTGCAATCTGTTTATTGGTCTTTTCTTGTCATAGCCTGATTCGGACCTAGGTGATGAGCTCATCTGCTCTATGACAGAGTTTAGTTCGCTGATAAATATCTGAGCGAGGCAGTAGGCCTACACTCAGCTGGTAGGATCAGTGACTAGTGCTCTCACCAGGTGTGTTATTTCTCTAACAGGTTCCCTGCCAGTTACGAGGAAGTTCCACTCTCGTTTTGAAGAAGTTTTACGCCGATTGGGGAGAACACCAGTTGAACAGTCAGTGTTGTTTATACGGAAATGAATAACGTCCGAGAAGAAAATCTGGACAATATTGTTTACGCTGGGCCTATGATAAGGAGGGTCCACCGGAACAGGGCTCAGATGAGTAAAACCATATAACGGTTCCTGTGTGATAAGGTTCACCTAGGATGGGTGATGTTTGTTGATACACCACATATCATACGAACAATAGTAACTAAACGAGAACATTACATGTAACATTCACATGGTGTATTAGATTCCAGTGAAACATTACCAGGGACATTGTACTTGAGACAACATCGACACTAGATGGGATCAAGTATATTAACAATATCAGTGATACCTAATTTCACAGTATAGGGATTTGTACATTTTAGGAACTATAGGAACTTATAATGTGCAGTGTGCAACCGGTCCATGATCAGTGGTAAACTATAGACTGTATCTATTTCGGATGATCATGTAGAATCAAATCAAATCAAATCAAATCAAATCAACTTTATTAGGGTCACAAATTGGGCGCGCAGACCCGTCTTACATTCGGCCCTTCCAATCACTCGTCTTTCGTTCATCAAGAGCATTATACATTTACATAGGAAGATAAAATAAACATTGTGAAATGAATGTTGTAAACATAAACAAGGCTAATTACCATGTTATGAAGCCCATCTCCCACCTATCCATACATCACCCCACCTACACACACACCCCCACCTACCCACACACACGCGCACCAAGGGACACATACACACCCCCACCTACCGACACACACGCACACCAAGGGACACATACATACCCCACCAACCGATCCATCCCCCTCCCGCACATCCCCCACCCACACACACTGCCCTCACCTGATCTCCCAACCAAAACACACTCGCCACCCACAAACATTCCCCCACCAACCCACACATCCTACGCCCATCCACATACACATACTACCCCACACATCCTCTCCCCACCCACACCTCAAACCACCCATCCCCCAGCCACATCTCCATCGACAACATATTCCCCACACATGCACACAATCCCCCACCAACCCACACATCGCACATCCACTCACACATTCCCAAACCATACACACACATCCCCACCAACTGACATGTCCCTACCCCCACCCCCCCACCCCACACACACACACACACACACACACACATCTCCCTAACCACCCATACATCCCCAATCCACTAACACACACCCCACGCTACAGAAGAAAGTCAGTGTCTGGCAGGAGAGATACATCACTGGGTGACGTTGTCTTGTGCTGACCTAACGTGCTGTGCTGTGACCTTGCTAGGATGATCTGACTGGGCGATTGATCTGATGGTTTGATTCTACACACATTATAGTACACGTCACACATTCTTCGCATACGCTTCTTACATACAGTACACTTTTCTTTTAATAAATTAATTGTTATTAATTTTTGGAAGCTAGAGTTGTTGAGTATGTTGCGTTGGGGAAGAATGAGAGGGGGCATGATACAGCAGTGATAGAGAGAGAGAAAGAGGTGTCCATAAACTGACGGAGTTTTGTAGACGGATTCTAGTGGTTTCTCCAGGATAATGATAAGGGGTTAAAATATAATGTGGGTGTTGATTCCTCTCACTCCAGGGACGACACTTTAAACGGATACACGACATTCCTGAGTGCATCGATGTCAGTTCTTAGCTCAACTCAACTCAACTCAACTCAACTCAACTCACCTCAACTGTCTAGTGCCCATTCAATCGCTCTCAAGTGTAACAAAGTTAGTTGCATATCCTTTAAGCCGGCTCCGTGGCGAGGAAGTTACGGATGCAGTTCGTAATCTCGCATACCCGCGTTCGAGACACAGCTGTGGGATATTTGGCAGCAGACCGCCTTACATTGGTTTTTTATTAAATGGTTTGGGTGCCGGTCGTTCAGAAAGCAATAGCAAACTACTGAACGTAAACTTGACCAGGAATCACGAACAGCCAAATAAATGCTGGGGTTGACTCCTACTTCGTTTAAAGTATATGCAACAACTTTATATCCTTTACATGACGTCGCAGCCACCCCTAACATGTTTTGACTTGTGATTTCGTGGCAAGAGAAAGTGGAGGAACAGATTGAGATCTCGTATGTGGAAAGGATGAGATTGCGGGAGATTGGCAGGGGTTCTGGTGGAATCTCAAAACTGAGTGGGAAGACCAGAAGAACTTTCAATCATATAGCAGTGGAAACGATTAGTAGTGTGACTCTTCGCTGGCTGTTGAACGAGGGGACAGAGCGCATATGAGAATGTCCTGAGTGCAGTGATGTCGGTTCTTAGCTCAACTCAACTCAACTCAACTCAAGTCAACTCAACTCAACTCAACTCAACTCAAGTCAACTCAACTCAACTCAATTCAAGTAAACTCAACTCAACTCACCTCAACTGTCTAGTGCCCATTCAATCGCTCTCAAGTGTAACAAAGTTAGTTGCATATCCTTTACAGCCGGCTCCGTGGCAAAGGAGTTACGGATGCAGTTCGTAATCTCGCATACCCGCGTTCAAGATACAGCTGTGGAATATTTGGCAGCAGATCGCCTTACGTTGGTTTTTTATTAAATGGTTTGGTTGTTCAGAAAGCAATAGCAAACTACTGAACGTAAACTTGCCCAGGAATTACGAACAGCCAAATAAATGCTGGGGTTGACTCCTACTTCGTGTAAAGTATATGCAACAACTTTATATCCTTTACATGACGTCGCAGCAACCCCTAACATGTTTTGACTTGTGATTTCGTGGCAAGTTTATGTTCAGTAGTTTGCCATTGCTTTCTGAACCACCGACACTCGTACCATTATATTCAAAACAACGCAAGGCAGTCTGCTGCCACATCGCCCACATCTATGTTTCGAATTTGGTATGCGGGATTACGAATTGCATTCGTAACTCTTTTCCGCTGATCCGGGTAGGGCTTAAATACAAAGTCTGGCACTGTGTGGGAAGAGATTCCGACCCCTAGGCCACGTGTTTCTCTTCTATTGTATACATTTTTTCTTGCTTTCGAGTTTAGTCTATACTGGATGATGTTTTTGTGTGGATTAGTTTTCCCTATTACCAGTGTCCCTCGCCGTACGGCGAACACAATTCCGACTTCTGAAGCTTGTGTAATTTACGTCCCCAAGTAAAGGACGAGGAGTTAACATTTTAGTCCAACTGACCGGTGAAAGGATGTAACCTGCTAACTCGGCATCAGCGCACCGGACGTTAAATGTCAATCTGGAGCCAGTTCAGGGCCCAATCGGGGTCAGATGAAATAGCCTTTAATGCCAACATTACGCCAGTGTTGTCATGGAGATGCGATCTCTCAGAGTCAGCTCTGGGGCTGTAATCACGGCTGTCCGCCCATTACATGCCAGGATATATAGCTGCTTGCCTGATGAATTTAGTGTTCTCACGAGAATATGGAGGAAATAAATTTAAGATAATGATTGGTACGAATGCGGGAGGGATAAGTTAAATGTTAAGGTGCACGCTCGAGAGATAAATACACAGTTATTGAACAACATGTGATATGAGAATAGAAGAGAAAATGCTGAACCAAGTCAATAAATTCCAATATTTCGGGGAAATCATTACATTAGTTAGACGAGGCGTGACAACGATTAAGAACAGAATCTTCTTATAGTCGATGCCGTGTGGCGTTGGCGATCTTGTCTGTCCTCAGCCTTCTGTCTCATGCACTGTCAATTAATTCTGACATTGATGTTTCACCTTGCCAAGATGTCAAATTGTTCAGCTACCCGGGAAGGCTAATCCGGTCAACAAACGCCCGCAGAAGTCGGATGTGTCGGCCTAGCGGCACAAGAACGCAGCTCTGCTGTAAACAAGCAAAACGCAACTACGTCCGAGTGAGAGTCAAATGTTCTTAGAAACAACTGGGAAGGCTAACCCGGTCAACAAACTTCCGCTGAAGTCGGATGTATCGGCCTAACGGCGTAAGAACGCAACTCTTCTGTAAACTGGCACAGCGCAATCACGTCCGAAAAAAAACCTCAGAGATGAACGCAGCAGAAGAAGAAATTGTTCAGCATATTCTCTTTTCGTCTCTTCCTGTCTTCTTCCCATTCCCTTCCCGTCCCACCTTCCCGTTGTGACGACATCCTCCATCTGTTCAATTCTCATGACATACCCCAATAATGTGGACTGTCTTCTTCTGACGGGAGTAACCTGTTCTCTTTTTGTGAGTCAACTTCTTTCACGATATCTTCATTGCTCTTTTTATCCGTCCATGGTATTCTCATCATTCTTGTAAATAAAAAAAAAAAAAAAAAAAAAATCACCCACATCTCCTCAGCTTCCACATAGCAGCTTAAATGTCTGCTAACTGGCCATGATTCGTTTCGACATATCAGGATTGGTTAAATATGTCTTTAAATAGCTCTTTTCTTCACCTCGATTGACACAAATAAATTGCACATAATACTCCTCATCTAAAATCGTCACCATAGGCCAAGCAAAAGTTGTATTTCATAACACGAGAAGTATCTTAAGTAATATGTCACTCTCACATTAAATGTCAGGAAAAGAGAACTGAAATGTTACATAAAACCTGTTCAGTGTGTGGCGGCGAATTTTGGAATGTGAGCGAACAAATTAGGAAGCGCCTGGAAGTAACGGATAAAGGGTGTCTGAAACAAATGTTGCAAAAATCTTGGACTGTCAGAGTAAACGGAAGAGGCTATTTTAAAACTAATATTACTTACAGCTATAAGAAAGAGACAAAGATGATTCTGGGGTTTTGTAATGAGAAGAGGAGCAGGGATAATATCGTGACAACTGAAGAAATCAGCGGTAGACGAGGAAGTGGCAGACCCAGAGAATTGATGCTGGGTGGCCTACGACGGCGTCATACAGAAGTAACATCAAAGGAATTTAATGCGAACACCAAGGACAGAGATGTGTAGAGATACGAGAAGTATCCGTCACCCGGCAGAGGTTCTGATAATGAGGATGATGATGATTGTTGGGATGCGGCAATGCTTGATGCCAGTTTGGAAATTGTTAGAATTGGTCACTCAAAATCGACTTCACAATATTCTCAGAGTGTTTCTCCTGTTGCATCGGAAGATGACGAAAGGTCGGGGTTTAAACTGACAAAACATCTCTTGAGCTTCACGCGGGGCGTCCTGGGCAGATACCAGTCTGGCGAGCGAAGGGCGGTAGGGTCGACTACGGTCTCGCTGTGGTGAAGCGTGACGAGCGCTACCACTTTTCCTGCTGCTAGGCTGCCAGAGGAGCACAACAGTTCCTCCAGATGTTGGTAGATAATGATCCCCCACGACTTACACTCACAGAGCGATTCTGCAGCAAAGGGGTTACGGACGTAATTCACAATCTCGCATAGCGCGTTCGAAACATAGCAGCGGGCGAATTGGAAGCAGACCACATTGCGTTGGTTTTCATACAAAGACATGAATGTCACTCGTTCAGAAAACAATGGCAAACTACTGAATGTAAACTTGCCAAGATATCACAAACAGCCAAAAAAAAAAAAATGCTGGAGTTGATTTCGATGTTCTGTAGAGGATGTACAACTACCTAGCACTCACTGTTCAGGGAGCACATGATTATTTCCAGAATGAGTGTGCTGCCTGCTCACTGGGATGAAGCACAGCAATCATTGGTTCCCTTTAATTCAAGTTGTTCAAGAGTTAACATTTGAAATTAACAGATTTCCAATGTACAACAACAACAACAACAACAACAACAAAAACAACAACAACAACAACAACAACAACAACAACAACCACCACCACCACCACCACCACCACCACCACCACCACCACCACCACCATCACAACAATAACCACAACCATAACCCCCATCCCAACCACAACCACCACTACCACAACAACAAATACAACGACAACAACAACTACAACAACAATCCCTATCACAACCACCACAACAACAACCACAACCACAAACCCCATCACAACCAGCACCACCACCACCAACACAACAATCACAACCACCACCACAACCACAACCACAACCCGAATCACTACTACCACCACCACAACAACAACCACAACAACAACCACAACAACAACCACAACCACAACAACAACCACAACCCCATCACAACCACCACCACCACCACCACAACAACAATAAGAATAAGATCAACACCAGCAGCAGCAACAGCAGCAATAACAGTGACAACAACAACAACAGTGCCAACAACAACAACGACGACTACAACAACAGTAATAACAACAACAACAACAACAACAACGGCAACAACAACAGTAACGACAACAACAGTAACAACAACAACAACAACAACAGCAACAACAACAATAACAACAACAACAACAGTAACGACGACGACGACGACGATGATGACAACGACGACGACGACAACAACAACATTAACAACAGTAACGACAACAACAGTAACAACAACAACAACAATAACGACAACAAAAACAACCACCACAACAACAAAAACAGCAGCAACAACAACAACAACAACAACAACAACAACAACAACACCAACAACAACAGCAACATCAGCAACAACAACATCAACAATAAAAGTAACGAAAACAACAACAACAGTAACGACAACAACAACAACAGTAACGACACCAACAACAACAGTAACGACAACAACAACAAAAACGACAACAACAACAACAGTAACGACAACAAAAACAGCAGTAACAACAACAACAACAACAACAACAACAGTAACGACGACGACAACAACTACATTAACGACGCCAACAACAACAACACTGTAACGACAACAACAACAGTAACGACGCCAACAACAACAACACTGTAACGACAACAACAACAATAAAAATAAAAACTATAACCACAACAACAACAGCAACATCAGCAACAAAAACAGCAACAACAACATCACCACCAATAACAATAACAGCAGCAACAACAACAACAACAATAACAACAGCAGCACAAACAACAACAACAACAGCAGCAGCAACAACAACAATAACAACAACACCAGCAACAATGACGACGCCAGTGACAACACCAACAACAACAACAACAACAACAACAACGACAACGACAACAGGAACAACGACAACAGGAACAACACCAACAACATCAACAACAATGACGACGACAACAGTAACAACACCAACAACATCAACAACACCAATAACAACAATAACAATAACGACAACAAAAACAGCAACAACAACAACTACAACCACAACAACAACAGCAACACCAGCAGCAACATCAACAACAGCAGCAGCAGTAGCAGCAACAACAACAGTAACGACAACAAAAACAGCAGTAACAACAACAACAACAACAACAACAACAACAAC
>OY992894.1:85737150-86062150 GCA_963921405.1 Cepaea hortensis | reverse complement strand
ACTCCCGGCTCAATGTCAGATATGATCGGTTGATGTACACTCTGTTGTACATTGAGGTCCGCCCTTGGATTGTCAAAAGGATTGCGGCAGTCCTTTAAGAGCGTAAAATTGCACTGCGTATGGGTTCATGGACTTCTGACCCCTGTACTATTTACTCCTGGGCTGCCCCAGGTATCTACCATGTCCCCAGTTCTCTTTAGTGTCTACGCCAGCAAAGTCGCAGCTATTGAGACACAAGGAATTGGTAGAATCTTGACATTTTCAGATGATATGCTGGTGTATAGATAGCCAACCTGTACACCGTGACCACAATTTGACAACCACTGAAAGAGAACCCACGCCTCACGTGCACACACACACACACACACACACACACACACACACACACACACACACACAAACACACACACACACACACACACACACACACGTCCTAACTTCCATAATTTCACTTCACAAAGGGGCCGGCAGGTAAATGGAACCAGCAGAGCACAACCGACATCCGAGAGGACTCCAAAATGGCAGTCACAAAATCCGAGAATCAATGACCGTTGTAAATTAATTACAGACATAAATTTGGCAGGCTGAGGATAAAGAGCGCTGTAAAAGAACCATAATGAAGTAGAGCTATTGATAAAAGATGACATTATAACGCACTGTTGGGCTGGGTCGATTCCATTTTGAGTTACTCAACCACCAGCTGTCTATTTCTGTAAGTAAACAGCCCCAATTGGGTAATTCACTGTCTGTGTGATCGTTTCTCGGGGACATTGTGAAAATAAATATTTACCTTTTGCAAATTCTAAGTGGTGCGTCACATTGGTATAAATTTATTTCGTAGACTTTCTGTTAAAGTAAAGGTCAGATAGATTCAGTGAAGCGCGGGTCAACACCGGGACGCGACTGTGACATGTGAGGAGAGCGGAGTCCTGGCATGGCAGGTTTCAGTAAAATCAATGTGTTTTGTGGAGTCAGCATTGGTTGTTTGTAGACTGTTGGAAATGCTGGGTAACTGGGAAATAGTTGTATGCGTACGAAACCGAATCACGCAGAACACATTGTAGAATTGTATGCTAAAGACGTTCTGTTTTTCTTTCTATCTTTCTTTCTTTCTTTCTTTCTTTCGTTCTTCACATGTTGCTGTTGTTTCTCTTAATGTCGCAAACACCTGTTAATGCATAAGGCGTGAGAACTGACAAAGGATGGAGAGACCGGTCGTCGGGCCAAGATGCGAGCGATGTTCTGCAAATAACCTGGTCATTTATTCATTCATTCATTCATTCATTCATTCATTCATTCATTCATTCATTCATTCATTCAGTAGCATGCCCTTTGCAGAACCTCGCTCCCATAACAACCTTCCGGAAAACTCGGTCATGCAAGATGTCCCGCGTCCGATACACCCATCTGGAGATCATCTGTCAAATCCTACACCCATCCTCTCTTTCGCCTTCCTCTACTTCTCTTCCCGGGAATATACTCCTCCATTACTGTTCTCTCCAAACTTTCATGACGTTTCAAGTGACTAAAATATTTCATCTTTCATTGTTTTATCGTATATAATAACCTGTTACATAATGATAATTGTTTTGTTTGTGATTATTTGCCGTCTCCCCGGCCGAGGAGTTAGCAGCTTTCTCCATAACCCTGAATACTCTCGTGGTTGACGTGAGCGCTCGAGAATTGGAAGCGGTTCGAGTCGCGTCAGTGACTTATGAGAGTATGGAGCCGGTCGCTCAGAAAGTAATGGCAAACTACTGAGCGTAATCTTGCCAAGAAATCAACAATCAGTTGAAAGATGCTGATGTTGTCAGCGATGTCCTGTAAAAGATATGCAAAACATTATTTTGTGATTATTTAATATCTCCTTCCCTTGATAAATATTAAACCTCGCATTACGAACCTCCTTTAGAGGAACATAACAATTATATCAGAAACAAACGCTCGATTACATTTACGTGTTTTGGGAAGTAAAGAGTGGAAGTGAAAAATCAATCTCGATATTTTGAAACTCGTTAGGATAGCAAAAATGTAAGCAGGCAAATGTTTTGAAACTTAATGAATGATACATGTTCCCGCAGAACTGAATTTTCTAACATTGAAAAAGGAGGTCATCTCAGCTGCCGTGTTGAATTTTAAGATGTTATTTAACTGAGGTCAAGTTTTTGTTTTCTTTTTAAAGCTACGACAATTAAATATTGTGGAAATCTTCTTCTTCTTCTTCTTCTTCTTCTTCTTCTTCTTCTTCTTCTTCTTCTTCTTCTTCTTCTTCTTCTTCTTCTTCTTCTTCTTCTTCTTCTTCTTTTTCTTCTTCTTCTCCTCCTCCTCCTCCTTCTCTTCCACCTCCTCCTCCTCCTCCTTCTCCTACTACTACTACTACTACTACTACTACTACTACTACTACTACTACTACTACTACTACTACTACTACTACTACTACTACTACTTCTACTACTACTACTACTACTTACTACTACTACTACTACTACTACTACTACTACTTACTACTACTACTACTACTACTACTTCTACTACTACTACTACTACTACCGCTACTACTACCACCGCCACCACTACTCCCACTACTACTAGCAGTGCAGAAGCATGCTTACTATTCCCAATAAGCAAAACACATGATGGCGTCGATGATGACCATAATGCTATTGATAATGATGGTTATCTTTCTCCGTAATCCCGTATAATCTCGTGAGTATCGTAACATGTGCGAGAATCGGTAGAGGTTGTCGCCGCGTTGGTAACTTACGGGATATGTGAGCCGGCCGCTCAGAAAGCAATGGCAGACTACTGAGCGTAACCTTGCCTAGTACATCAATAGCAGCTGAAAAATGCTGATGTTGACTGTAACGTCCTGTTAGGGATATGCAACAAAATTAAAATGATGGTTACGATTAAGACGATGATTATGATAAACCCAATAATAAACCAGGGCTGGCCGAGTGGCTAGAATGCCGTACTCTCCTTCGGGAGACCCGGGTTCGATCTCTGAGTAAGGTGTGGGATTTTTTTCTGTCGGGGGCAAAACGAAAGTCCTAACCTGCACAGTTCGCGGCGACTGCACTAGCCAGGCGGCCTTAATTCCTCAGGCTCGAAGACCCCTCTGCCATACACCGCAAGGTAATATATTGGCAGTAAATGGCATTTAAAAAAAAAAAATATTTCAGCTAACAGGATTAATTACGCTGCTTTCATATATGCTCAACTATTTCACCAGTATGCACTTTACGAGTTCAATTTAGCTCCATATCCATTACACGGCGTTGCAGTCAACCCCAGCAATTTTAGGCTGTTTGTGATTTCTTGTCAAGTTTACTTTCAGTAATTTGCTATTGCTTTCTGAATTACCAGCACGTATACAATTATATGGAAGCTAACGCAAAGCGGTCTGTTTTCAAATCGCTGGTAGCTGTGTTTCGAGCGCGGTTTGCATGATTAGGAATTGCACCAGTAACCCCTTCGACACAGAGTCCCGGCTTGACGAGACACAGCGAAATCCCTAGTTCGTGAACTGGATAGCAGACGTCTTGCATTCTCGTCGGGTTGCTCTCCGTCTGGGAGCAATAACCTCAGAGCCACATATTTTAACCCCGGGACTGCCACAGGGATCTGCAATCTCACCGGTGCTCTTTAACGTGTATACGAGCAAGATTGCAAACCTAGAAGCACCAGGGATTGGAAGGATACTAACATTTGCAGATTATGTTCTTGCATATAGGCAGGGGAGAGGTAGGGAGCAAACAGCCCAGGAGCGACAGTAGACAAAGTGATTGACTTGTGCACTGAAATGAGTGCTGTCATCCACCCGGAAAATGCGGCTGTTTTGTGGTGCTCTCTGGACAACTGGATTGTGAGAGCTGATGTCCCAAGCCTCGCGATAGATGGTAGAAGCGTCAGCAGAGAGAACAAAATAAAGTATCTGGGAATCACATTTGACAGGAACTGTCCTTCAAGGACCATGTGGAGACGGTTGTGACAAGGTCTCAAAAGGGACTCAATGCAATTAAAACTATGACTGCGATGGACACAGGGCAGAGAATGCTTTTCACACTATACCAGCACTTGATCCTCTCAGTGATTGATTATGGACTAGGACTGCTCACTGTCTCAAAGAGTCAGCTGGTGAAATTAGAGCGCATACAGAACGAGGCTATGCGAGTTATTCTGGGATGCACCATAGACACCCCAGCCGTGTGTATGCGTTACATCCTTGGTTTGCCGACTGTTGCTGGTAGACTCAAGGTGATGAAGGCGAAGGCATACCTCAGAGTAGCTGCAGACACAGATCACCCGTTGCATGAGGGGCTGGATGCCGTTAAGGGTCAGCGACTGATAAGAGGTAAATCATGGATGGCTCAGGCGGAGGATACGATCAGACAGGTGTGCTCCTTGGAGAACATTAGGCGAGGAGAGGAGTGGGTCAGAGTGCCAGCGGAGCAGTCAGACTTGTGCAGAGTTATAATCACATTGAGCCGGGAGTGCAGGGAGTGGCCAGCAGGGGCCACGGAAGTGGAAATCTAGCAATTAATTCAAGATAATGCTCGCTCGGGTGATGTGATTATCTACACAGATGGGTCGGTGTTGAGAGGTTGGAGAAGTGCCTGGGGGTTCTTGGCAAAAGCTAATAGTCGACGTTTGGTGCAGGAGAGCCTGGCATATGATACCACAACATCTAGCTTAAGAATGGAGGTGGAGGCGGTCAGTGCAGCTTTCCGCTGGATGAAGAATACGATACACACACACACATCGTGATTGTAACTGACTCAGAAAGCATGCTGAGGAAGGTGAGGACAAGCAATCTTCGGGCAGAGTGGCTTGCTTCGCTTCGGAGATCACGGATGGCAAGCATCGCCTGTATCTTTTGTCCAGGGCATGCCGGTGTGCTGGGTAATGAACAGGCGGACAGATTGACTGGCTCTGCAAAACTTGGTGGAGTATTGATGCATGACAAGGCAGACGTGGTTGCGGCCTTGTGGGAGCACTTGTACACCTCGGAGGAGCAAATTGATCACCATGGTCTGGCAAGAATGAGACAGCGAGTAGTGACGAGGGGATCTGGCCGACGCTCGACGCTCAGAGGAAATGCGAGACGGACATATAATCAGATTGCTACTGGTACTATTGGTGTTGGAACTCTTTGCTGGCTGCTGAGGATGAGGATGGAGTGCTTATGGGAATGCCCCGAATGCTGTGATGTCGGTTCCTAAATCAATCAATCAAACAATCAAACAGCGAAATATGTCAAGTGGTCGATTGATCAATGATGATTGTGATAATGTTTTTTTTTTTGTTATCCCTCACTTTGAATACGGGCGTAGTCGACACAGGTGTACTCTTAGTACATACTACTACTGAGGATGGCTCTGGACTGATGTTTGCTTTCCCTATTACAAGTGCCCCTCGCCATCAGGTGAACCTACTCCGACATCTGAGGACTTGTAACTTACTCCCCCATGTCAAGAACGAGAAGCCAATACTTTGATCAAACTGAACACTGTAGGGGTTGAATTCGCTACTCTGCCATCAGCTCAAGGGAAGTTTACAAGTGAGAGCTCTTATCCTCTCCAGGTGGTTTATCTCCACACCGCGTATTCAGCTAAAAAGATTCATGACGTTGCTTTAATAAATATTCAACTAGTTTTGTAGTAAGCACCCGATGAGATACAACGAAATATGCTGGGCAATACATATGAAAATAATGATAGTTTAGATTAGTTTAGTCGATGGATCAACATCACGGCACACGGGTGCAGCCCATAACTGCTCCGTTCTCCTCCTAACTCAAAGCTGAGTCTGGAGAAACTCAGCTCAGTGCACGAACTCAGTAGCACCGGCGAGGATCCTGAAATACTTTGGGTAGATTTTTAACTCGAAATTTTGCCCGGGCAGCGCCGTTAGGCTACTCTTTTTCGATTTCCAACTGCCAAGGGATTTTTTACGTGCTCAACAATACACACGGGCGTCCGATCTCACTACCCAGAGACAACAATACACACGGGCGTCCGATCTCACTACCCAGAGACCAGGGGCAATTTTATTACTAGAAGTCCATGAGAAAAAATCCCGGTCATCACCGGGGTTTGAACCCGGGACCTCCAGCACTCGAGACGGACACCATACCTCGAGACCACGCAGCTATGATGATGATAATGATGATGATGATGATGATGATGATGATGATGATGATGATGATGATGATGATGATGATGATGATGATGATGATGATGATGGCAATATTATAATGTATTTTTAAAACAGAAAAACAACATTTTTCTTCAAATGAAAGAAGATATGAAAGCTCAATGAAAGAACAAAAAAAACAACACACGACAATAGAAACACGTGAAATCCTTTTAAGAATTAAACGTACAAAAACAACTATTCATTCCCCACAAATAACCCAAAATTATCCCCGTTATTTCTCTTCTGCCGTGTTCTTTCGTGATGGACCTTAATCATGTCCATTTTCGCCTCTTTTTATCTCCTGCCTGGTTATTTTCTCTCAACATTCCTCGTTTCAATGTTCGTGCTTTCATTGTCACTTTCAAGCGAGTTCCTTTCTGTGGATATTTTCCCACCAATCTTTTACCCGTAATTGCCGTAAGGAACAGACAAATCGCATTTACCCCGTGTCGGAGTTCGGGTGTTGTTAATCTTATTCTCGTTTCAGCCTGCGTCTTAGAGTTTGTTAACAGCCGCACCGAGAACGTATCGTATTTTTTTTTCTTTCTATCTGCTTGTATGAGTGTGAGAGGTTGGGGAGGGGAGAGAGAGACGGAGAGAGAGAGTGATAAGAGTGTTGGAGAGAGAGGGAGAGAGATAAGAGCGGAGATGGAGAGAGGGGGAGAGAGAGATAAGAGAGGAGATGGAGAGAGGGGGAGAGCGAGGGGAGAGAGCTAGGGAAAGAGATGGAGAGAGAGAGTGAATAGAGGGATACAGTGGGGAAAGAGGAAGGGGGAGAGAGGGAAAAGAGGGAGACGGTGGGAGAGAGAGAGAAAGGCGGGAGAGAGTGAAGAAGGGAGACGGTGGGCGAGAGAGAAAGAGGGAAGGAGGGAAGAGAGGGAGACGGTGTGAGAGAGAGAAAGGGGACGAGAGAGGGAGAGGGAAAGAGAGGGAAAGAGTTAGAGCGGGAGAGAGGGAGAGGCAGAAAGTGAGAGGGGGATAGAGAGAGTGAGAGGGAGAAATGGAAAGAGAGAAGGAGAGATAGATTTAGAGGGGAAGATGGGAGGAAAAATGTAAGAAGGGTAGAGGTAGAAAGTGAGACGGGGAGAGGGTGAGAAAGGGAGAGAGTTAGAGGGGGAGATATGACGAAGAGATTGAGACGGGATAAGGATAGGTGGGAGAGGGAAAAGGGGGAAGAGAGGAGTAGAGGGAGGGAGAGGGAGAGAGGGAGGGGAGTTGGAAGGGGAGAGGGAGGGGAAGAGAGTGAGAGGGGGAAAGGGAGAGGGTAGGGGAAGGAGAAATGGTGAAAGAGGGAGAGAAAGGGAAAGAGTTAGAGGGAGAGCGGGAGAGAAAGGGAAAGAGTTAGAGGGAGAGCGGGAGAGAAAAAGAAAAAGTTAGAAGGGAGAAAGGGAGGGGAAGCAAATGAGAAGGGAGAGGGAGAGGGAGAAAAGAGGTGAGAGAGCGGGAGGGAGATAGAGCGGGAGGGAGAGCGAGAGCGGGAGATAGGGAGAAATGGGGAGGAAGAAAGTGATAGGCGGAGAGGGAGGGTGTGAGAGGGAGAAAGAGGGGAGAGAGAGCGAAAGGGCAGAGAGATGGAGAGGGAAAGAGTTAGACGGGAAAGGGGGGGAGGAGGAAGAAAGTGATGGTGGCGAGGGGGAAGAGAGGTAGAAGGCGAAGGAGAGAAATATATATGTATGAATGTAAATGCGTGGGGATGTGTATACGTGTAGGCGTATGTGTGAGGATGGGTGTGCGTGTCACAGAAAGTGCATGTATCAGTGTGCTTATATGTGAGCCTATTTCTGAATGTATGTGTGTGGTGTGTGCGTGTGTGTGCGTGTGTGTGTGAGTGTGTAGGGTGTGGAGTTAACAGTATTCTTCGTCTTCTTTATCGACTACTACTACTACTACTACTACTACTACTTACTACTACTACTACTACTACTTACTACTACTACTACTACTACTTCTACTACTACTACTACTACTACTACTACTACTACTACTACTACTACTACTACTACTACTACTACTTCTCTTACTACGACTATCACTATATTTATTATTATTACCACTATTGCTAACCATACTATTACTACTACTACCATCACCACCATTACTACTGCTACTATCCCTAGCATGGCCGTATGGTTCAGAGCGCTCGTTCTAAAACATCCGGTGTGCTGATACCGTGGTTCAACACCTACACCGGTCAGCTGGACTAACATGTAGTCTTCTCGCTCTTGACTTGGGGACGTAAATAACAAGTACCTCAGAAGTCGAAGTGGGCTCACTCGATGACGAGGGAACTGGTAATAGGGAAAGCTAATCCATTCTCAAAGATCATTCCAGTGCACTGGAAGTAGTAGTGAGTGTACGGACACACTTGGGTTCAAAGCTGGTGAACGCAAAATCCCCAGTAATTGGGAGCTGCTACTTTACAGCGACAGAAGCACCCGTCTAGCGTTGCCTTGTTGGAAGACTGATTGCGTTAGCGGTCGCTTAATCAGATCTTGGTCACGTACCGTGAATTTTAGTCGTTAATGGAGGGAAAACAAGGCACGGAGAATGAACTCGGCAGCTTTATGAACTAGTTTCTTGTTTATGGTTTGTCCTGTTGTGGCTGTCTGTTTCCTTGATTGGTTGGTAAACACTGCGTGGAATACAGCTGTCACTAAACTTTCAGGTTGATTTCTCCTCACATCAAAACGAAAAATCTCCATCATCATCATGATGTGCTATACCGGTAAGTTTGGGCGATCATGTTTCGTCATCTTACACGATCACAGGAGTCGTGGAGCAGCTCTGTATTCTTATCCCAATCATGTTATGTGATTGAAACAACCAGATATTTACTTCTTTGCCTTCCCCTTGTTCTTTTCCCATCGTTCTGCCCAGTTGTCACCAAGTTCTCCCATTTATTTCTTCTCATAACGTGCTCAAAAACGTGACTGTCTACGTCTAAATTTTCTAATCAGTTGACGGTTTCCATATGCCTCTTGAAAAATCTTCAGTCTGTGTTAAATTTCTCTTCAACAACGGCGGCCTCATATTTGGACAGAAATACGATATAATGCCGTCCTGAGGTCATTGTGTTATTTGTTATATTTCATGGTGTCTTCCGCAATTGCAATGTTCACTTGAGGACTTTCGGTCCCCAAATGGAGGATAGGCATTTGAACGGTTAAAGCCTCTAGAGTAATTATGCTTGTGACTACGATTTGCACACGCATTTTCCTTATCTTGGATTTGTAGTGCATGGTTCCATCACCCTGCTACTGAGTTGAGTGCGTGGAGCGACACTGTGAGCTGTTAATTTCTGTGGATTGCTTTTATATATGTCCGCAGTTATTTGTAGCGTGAACTGCATGTTCGGAATGATGGTGGTCAGTTTGTCGCTGAACTGACTGCGCTGCCTTATGCGTGTGGCTGCTGGTTTTCTAGTTACTGTCGCTTCCATCGACGATGAACTGTATAGTTTTGAATTCGAGCGTAGTCGACACTGGACTGAGTTTTTTTTAGTATAGGTCAGCTTTCCCTATTACTAGTGTAGTCGATAGTAAAAGACAAAGGGAGACAATCATTAAGACTGATGCTTCCTTCACTACGGTGCTAAGAGGTAAAGAGTAGTTCTGACTTCGTTACGGCCAAGGAAGAAAATAGTGAAAAGAGAGTGAACCTCACACCGCCTCAACCGACAAAAAAAAGATGATAGTAATTAGATAAGAAGATATACGAGGTCTTGGACAGAGGCAGAAACTATTTTATAGATGTTCACACAGGAAACACCATGTTAGAGCCCAAGCAATGAATTAAGGTGTTAGATTGTGGTAGAAATAGTGATTGTAAAAACTAAAAGAGACTAAACAAACAAATTAAAGACAGTACGAAAATAGCTCTTTATTTATCAACTACTACAAATTTTGGTGACAATTTGTGTTCAAACACATTGAATAAAGCATTCAATAAGGGATGTTCAATTACCGATACAACAGACAACTGCATATATCAAACATCAACCAAGGGTGGCCCCTATTCAGTCACCAGAACTTAAGACAACAGGGTACACCAAGTACCACAACACAGGTGCTCCAAGCAATAGCTAGTTAGACTGACACAATAAAGAACCTTGACACAAGCAACACTGCACAGACAATAAGGCACTACAAAAACATAGGTTACACAACATAAACCCCAAGACACGACATAAACAAAGAGTTGTGACACAATTTACTATCCCACCAAGAACCAAGGCCTGCTGACACTAACTAGTCAGCCGCTCCTGTAACAGTGGAAAACACAATCTATGATTATCATGGTAAAGACAACATATTAAACTCATGAAGCAATGAGCACATGCAATATAACATTTGAATTAACCCATAGATCATAACTGCCCCGCATCTAATTATCCATTTTGCTATTCTGAGGTAACCCTTGCTGTCTGTCATGGTCATTCTTTGCTACCTCCTTCTTCAAGGTGACTGCATCTCTAATTGTTAAATAAAATAATCAATGTTGCATCATCAGATCACCCACTTTGTCTCCTCCAGTTGTGCCACTGCAGTCATGAGATTACACTTGATATTGCTAGGACGAAACACCTTCTAATGCAACAATCTCAATCTGCTCCCCCTTCCCCTACAGCTCAACATTCACTTACCCCAGACATCACAAGCAAATGCAACATCTCAACACTGATTTGGCTAACAAACATCAGACACTGCAAGCAATCACAACATCTCAACACTGATTCAGTTAACACACACCAGAATGACATCTGTGTGCTGACAAATTGGGTTACCTTCCGTGCCTACCAAAATAGCTACATTTACCAAGGAACTCATAATCAGTTCCCTGTCCACACCTTACAGAGTATTTTATACATTAATTTGTACCAAGTCACCGGTAACACAGGACAACACAGTATTTCCTATAGATCACAAGTTCATGGAACACTATCAATGTTCAACCCAAGATATTGCCACAACTAAACACTACCTACTATATTCTCAGCCTAATGCTCAACAATTCCCTACCCACTGTTATGCTCACCGGCAACTGTTTCGCTAACACACCGTACTCTTTTCCCTAATATAAAACATATATTGACAGGTTGAACTCCTGTGCTCCACATCTGATAGTACACTTTACTCCTATGCAAAAATACACAACATTATGAACTCTGCCACCGTCAGACACTAAGTTACCTCAACATAGGGACTTCACTGGACAACTACCCCAACAATGTCCCAGTTTGCATGGAGAGTACCAGCACTAATATGATACTGTGCAAGTTACAGCATCTGATTAGCATTACAAACTAACAACCAACAAGCAAAACATGTCTAACTATGAAGAGCAACAGACACATATACAGTGTGGAACCACCATATTTGTAGAATGTGCGCAATGTAACCTTACACATAGAAGAATCACAACATTCACAGAAAGTTAAAGATAAAGATAAACATGTATTACACAGGAACTCAATTGAGGCACCCTCTGAGGCCCCTAAGATAGCTCATAAAATAAACACACAATATTACTAAGTGAAAGTACACCAAATAGTGGCCAGAGTGCCTCATTCATATGAGACAGGATCCAAGCACAACAATGTCCATGGCAGGATACAGAACATTAGTACTAATATAATAAACAGTGTATTATATATATTATGTCATTATTACACACTAGTGACAAATAAGTGTTATTCAAGGCCCAACACAATCAGTGTAATATTATTTGTGAGTGGGCAGCAAATGTACAGTTGTGCGCTCTGTTCCCCACCATTCTTCCTATGATACACCGGTTATAAATTTTGCCATCTTACGCTTCATGTCACACGACAAATACATAATATCTCTGCGAAGGGTGTTACGCAGTACTAAATCACATCCTCTCCACCGTGCGACAACCGCCATGCTTAACTTCGGACAGAATCTCAGTCACTGATTCCATCAAAAACTTTATACACCTACACAAACATTACTGCATTCTGGTAACAGATGTGATGCCAGACTTCACTTACTGCTGAACACCCAATTCCTATACTATGTTGAATATTGTTGAACTGCCAAATTGTGTATAATTCTAACATTAAATGACACTGAAATGATTCATTCAGGCTATTCTAGTTAACTGAGTACCTACTAAAAGTACATAGCATCAATGTATTCATTTCTCTCCAATTACTATTTATGTTGCCTAACTACATATATTAACCATTAACCCACCATTGCCACATATAACATGTAAGTACTCTCCTCTGCTTCACATATGTTATAAATATTACCCATGATCATGGTTACTTTCCCCTACTCATTGTTGCTTTGGAGTGTTCATACCCAACACTTGACCAAACATCCAATGTGATGCTCACCATTGTCACAGAATAATCCTGTAAACATATCTTGCTGCTGTATACACATACACATATGATTCTCACCACTCTGTTGTTAAGTAACCTTCATTTCTAGCAACCTCACAAGCACTTACTCCCTTCCATGCCAACATGGCCTGCATGGCACCATGTGGCATTATTTCAGTCTTTACTATAAACTAATTTATGACCCCACACATTGTATATTTTGGTGAATCTCCCACATATCTATTTAGCCAGTAACACATTAATGCCATAGGATAACCATGTAAAATAATTCCCAACAAAATAACCTTGTGCCAGCATGGCTGGCATGACATGATATCAGTCTCCATGATACTTAACCACCATCAATGACCTATTCTACATATTTCACATCACCATTATCTGATTGCTGACATCTCTATGTGCTACATGTTATTTTCATAAAGCTTTAGGGACACTAAATCCTTCTGTAGAACAGCTCATTTCAATAGCACTTATTCATATTATCTATTTATATTTCTTTGTTCCTACAAGCTCACCTATCTAGCAATTCTTTTCACCCACGCCTGCTCCACCATGTAAACACTTTCAAGTTGGTAAACTGGTGTGTGCTGCGATTTAACAAATATTTATTAAATTAAACATTTTAAACTTACAGATTTCTCTTATGACATAGTTTGTTCACTGACGAACACATGGGAAACCACACATCTCTCGTCCCAAGGCAGGCTGGCCACAAAACTATATACACAGGGCCCAAACGCCTGCCTTCACAAACAAAGCTGGCTGCTGCAATCAAAATGGACTCCGGTCCCTTTGTTTCAGAGTGGCGTTTCCGGCGTTGAAAGATATTTTCTTGAGGCAGACCAAACCAAAAAGAATCGTTGGTTTGGCGCTATCACACTAGTGTCCCTCGCCATCAGGCGAACCTACTCTGACGTCTGGGGTACTTGCAATTTACGTCCGCATGTCAAGGATGGGAAGTCAACGTTTTAGTCCTATTTACCGCTGTAGGGGATGAACCCGCTACCTCACCATCAGCACATCGGTAGTTTAAGAGCGAGCGCTCCTATCCATTTGACCATTCTCTCTTCTCCCTATCTCCTCACCCTCTCTCTCTCTCTTCTCCCTATCCATTTCGCCCTCTCCCTCTTCTCCCTATCTCTTTCGTCCTCTCTCTCTCTTCTCCCTATCTCTTCGCCCTCTTCTCCCTATCTCTTTCGTCCTCTCTCTCTCTTCTCCCCATCTCTTTCGTCCTCTCTCTCTCTCTTCTCCCTATCTATTTCGTCCTCTCTCTCTTCTCCCTATCTCTTTCGTCCTCTCCTCCATTCTCTTTCTCTCTCTCTCTCTTCTCCCTATCTCTTTCGTCCTCTCTCTCTTCTCCCTATCTCTTCGCCCTCTTTTCCCTATCTCTTTCGTCCTCTCTCTCTCTTCTCCCTATCTCTTTCTCTCTCTTCTCCCTATCTCTTTCATCCTCTCTCTCTTCTCCCTATCTCTTTCTCTCTCTCTCTTCTCCCTATCTCTTTCTCTCTATCTCTTTCTCTCTCTCTTCTCCCTATCTCTTTCTCTCTCTCTCTTCTCCCTATCTCTTTCGTCCTCTCTCTCTTCTCCCTATCTCTTTCTCTCTCTCTCTTCTCCCTATCTCTTTCGTCCTCTCTCTCTCTTCTCCCTATCTCTTCGCCGTCTTCTCCCTATCTCTTTCGTCCTCTCTCCCCCTCTTCTCCCTATCTCTTTCGTCCTCTCTCTTTGCTCTCATATTCTAGCCCCCCCCCCCCCCCCTCAAGTCTATCCATCCATCCACCTACCTACCTGTCTGTCCGTCCGTCCGTCCGTCTGTCTGTCTGCATTTGACCAACACTTTCATTACTGCTACCTTTTTCGATATCCTTCACGCAGTTGCATTACTCATCTTCCATTTTGTTTTAAACTTAGCCTCTAATTGTCGTGAACATATTTCTTCAGACCACCAAATCCACTGAACCATTTAAGTGAAAGTTTCAAAGGTCGGGGGAATTACGTGATCTCCGCATTTTCTGTCCTGGTGGCGGGCGAAATGAAAGGACAGACAAGCAGTTAAGTGGCTTTTGTAGGGGAAAAATAAAAGGCTGCAAGAGTGGAGCATTTCCCGTTCCGACCATCTTCAAAGCGACTTGTTGACAGAGAAATGAAAGGAAGCGCCAACGGTTACAGGAAAATGATATTAGACAGGCAGAATGTCAGGAGAGAGGCTGTGGAACGGGTGGACGGGCATCCATTTGAGGATCAGAGTTGCAGTTAATGTCAGCGTTATTAGAAATTGTCTTTCTTTCTTTATTGCATCCTTCAGTTTGTGTTTACGTCTTTTTTCTTTATATTCTCCATTTTGTTTCTTTCTCCTTTTTTTCTAACTTCCTTGTAATTTTATTTGTCTTTCAATTCTTATTTCTGTTTTTTTTTTTTTTTAATCTGTTCTTGTCTTTACTGTTTTCAGTCTTTCGTGACGTCTTTTTTTCTTTAAATTTTCCTAAAGTTTTCAAAGTCTGTGTGTTTTTCAATTCTTTCATTCTTTTTTTATCTTTCTTTCTTTCTTTCTATTGTATCATTCAATTCTTTTGTACAATTATGTTCCAATCTTTTTCTTTATAAGCTCCGTTCATTTGTTCTCTCCTTTTCTTAACTTCTTTGTTTCTTTCTTTCTGTTTTATATTTTTTTTTAAATCTTTCTGTTTAATTATTTTTTATATTGTTTACTTTCTTATTTTCCTATTATCACGCTGTCTTTCTTTTTCGTAAAAAACATTGTATTGATTTTCAATTCACTTGTCTTATTTTTTTTGTAATGTGTATTTCCTTCCTGTGTTCTTTCTTTCTTTCTATTTTTCAGTCTGCCTGCCTTCCTGCCTGTCTGCCTGTCTGCGTCTGTCTGTCTGCCTGTCTGTCTTTCTTCTGTTTATTCATTTCCTTGTGAATATCTGTCATCCCCTCCCCCACTTTCTTTCACTCTATCTTAACTCTGAAGTCGGAGTGAGTTCGCCTGATGGCGAGGGAGACTGGTAATAGGGAAAGCTGACCAGCACGCACAAGTCAGTCCACACCCCCCCCCCCCAGATCAGAACCAATCCAATTTTACTATACCCCCCCCCCCCAACCCCCACCCCCTTTGGGTCAATGACCCTCAAGCAACTGAAGCCATGCTGTCCTGTAGCTCCCCTCCATGTACTCCCAATATTCTGTGTGTGTTTTGGGTTCCCCGCTATTTTGTTTGCCTTGTGGGTTACAGACATGAGAGTGTCTAGTTAAATTGTCCTGAGGTGTTCTCAGTTTGTGTCCGATCCAGTGCCAGCATCTTGCCCTCACTTCTTGGTTGACTGGGGTTTGTCTAGTTCTCTCCGCTAGCTCTACGTTGGTGATTCTGTCATACCGTTTTAGTCCCACTATTCAGTTAGTGAATGTTTGTTGTTTATTCGTATACGTTTCTTAGTCGGGTCTTAGATATGCATGAGCTACCATATGACAGTATATGTACTCTACCTGCTTTATATTAGCGAGGCATGTTGGGAGGCACTCAGCAAACCCGACACCTCACATTGTGCTTACGGCTTCCGGCGGAGGTGGGCAAATGGGAGGATACAAGCCTTATCCTGGTGCGAGGAAATGCAATCTAAAGACTAAATGTCATGGCAGGGCAGAACAGGCCCTAAGCCTTGGTCGGCAACTGGTCAAGGAGGGAAACGCCTACAGGCAGACAATTAGAGCATTGCTTTACTGATGCGGCAGCGTTTGTATCTTGTCTTGCTCCAGACATATTGGTGTCACCTTTCCTTTGGAGTAAACTAGACAGGCTGAGAGAGGGATCATGCCGCACGGGCAACACATGGTCTCTAAATTCAGCCCAAGCTTTGTGTTATGGAGAGGTATAAGTATAACTCCATTTTACAAACTATCGTCTGCCAAGACAGTAAAGTTCCAGGTTTTCTCTGCGTTTCTGAACCATACAGTAGTAACGATTTAACACTAGCGTTTAACATTCTATGTTATTAATGTTTTAGTGTATCGTCAGGGAAAGGATAGAGAGGAGGTTGCTGTGGAACTACAAACCGAACTCAATCGCATAAGTACTTGGTGTGATGAAGCTGGGGCAATGGTCAACCCAACAAAGGCAACAGTGACTTGGTTCTCGTTGAATAATCATATTGTCAACACTCCAACACCAACTGTAATGCTGTGTTCAGAAACGGTGGAAAGAACGCAGGCAATGAATGACCTGGGGATACGGTTTGATCGAAGCCTTGCTTATAATGTGCACATAGACCAGGTGATAACAAAGGCCAAGCGGGGTTTGGCAGCGATGCGGGTGATGGCGGCAGCAAACTGTGAGCAGCGCCATCTATGTCTTCTATACGAGGGGTTGGTCATGTCTGTTTTGGAGTATGCAATGGCAATCCTGACTCTCAGCCATAAGCAGATAGAAATGATGGAAAGGATACAGAATGAAGCTATGCGCATTATTCTTGGATGTACAAGAGATACAGCATGCAGGGCGATGCGCTACCTTCTTGGGTTTCCAACCATTGAAGAGAGAATACAAGGTTGCAGGGCACGCGTCTACCTCAGAATTAACGCAAACACACAACATCCACTGCATAGTGAAATTAGGAAGGTGAAGGGCAGCAGGTTAAAAAGAGGACGGTCGTGGATGGGTCAAGCCGAAGACATTCTTCAAAAGGTGTGTTCACTTGAGGACTTAGAACCTGGCGAGGAGTGGGTGCAAGTGCCAACAGACTTCTGCACATCCTTTTCAGTTTGCATCCAACTAGATAGAAAATGCAGACAAGAAAATCCGGCTGCTGTTGAGGCTGAAGTACAAGCGTTGATTTTCGAGAATTCGCTAGACGGTGACGCGGTCATCTACACAGATGGGTCGGTCGTCCGACATGTGAGAAGCTCATGGGCCTTTACAGCTCGGGCCGAAGGGAGAATTGTGAAGGAGGACTCTGGTGCTTTCACTGAAACCACAAGTAGCCTGACCATGGAAGTCATGGCAGTAAGTAAAGCAATAACATGGCTCGAGACACAGACATTCACTAGGGCTTGTTTCCTTAGTGACTCAATGAACATGATCAAGAGGATAGAGGAGGGGTCGATCCGAAGAGAATGGTTGCTGCCTCTGGAGCGGTCTCGACTGGCAAAGATTATTTTCATCTTCGTGCCAGGGCATGCGGGAGTACAAGGAAATGAGCGGGCTGACAAGCTCACAGGTGAGGCTACTGTGGAGGGCGGACGCGCCATGGACCAGGCCAACATTCTGAATGCTCTACGAGAAGTAAGACTTTTGCGAGAACCAAGTGATGACTGAATCTACAACAATGGCCAGACTGCGAGAGCAGCAAATTAAAAGAGAGGTGGCCAAACAAGAACACTACGCAGGAAGCCAAAGAAGATTTATAAACCAACACAGAACTGGCGTAGTTAGCCGCTACACGATGCGGGATTTGCTGAGGAGGGGATCCGAGCACTTATGGACTGAATGGTTCGATGTGCAATGAGGATGATCTGTCGACTAACTAACTAACTAACTATTCTATGTTTGACTTAACACATTTCCTAGTGCTATAAAAGTCCCTCTTGCCTTTTTTTTATTCTTATGTTAATATATCTGTTTCCCGAATTTGTGTCTACACTGCTTCCTAAATAGGCGCACAACTTCAAACCTCCCACAAAGTATCCTCTTTGGACAACAATCCTTTTAAATTAATATCTGAATTATGACTGACCCAGTCGCAGAATTATTAATCTAAGGCTGGGCTGTGACCCAAGTATACGTAAATATACGTAACTTCTCTGCTGAGGTTGGATGGGGTAATGGGACAAGAATAGACTGCATGATTGCACCTATTGAATTAAGGTTCCACCAAGGGAGATTGGGTTATTTGCTTGGTTTAATCAAAATTATAACATTCTGGTCTTCCTTTTATTATTTGGCGAGATCGACCTCACAGCCGTACAGGTTAGAATTGATCCAATCTGGCTACTTCAGGTCAATGAACCTCGGGCAGGGGACAGCAGTCTGAGTAGTTTCGGTGTCCGCCAGTTAGGTCAGAGGTTACTTGGCTCGCTCCCCACGCATAGAAGCGAGTAGTTTCTATAGGGTGGATTTTTAATTAATGACTGTGCAGTGTTTGAAAATATTGCCGGTCCAAGTTTTGTATTCACCCTCTGTAAAGTTCATGCAACATAATAGGTAAATACACAACTTAGACCGGCAATATTTTCAAACACTGCATACAGTCATTAAAATTACACCATGTACAATGACTGTTGGAGTGATGGAGTCGTGGTGGTCCGGTGGCTAGCAGGTGGGCCTGTCAGACGGGTGGTCGTATGTTCGAATCCATTTCAAGGTGGAGATTTCAAAACATAATCGACCATTAGCAGACGTCAATGTCGCTGAAAGGACAAGAGCGTTCACTTTTAAACTTCTGGTGAGGTTATGGTGGAATAGCTTCAACGACAACCCCCAGAAGTGTCTAAGAAAATTACGCTTGTGGATCAAATGACAAAGTCAGGAATTGAACCCACAACGTATCAGTACCTATGCCTTATGATATTTGCTGAAAAAAAGAGCGCATCTATGGGTTTCCCTCAGAATGCTACAAAATCATTTATTGCAAATCAAGAACCAAGAAGAACAAATCTGAACATAGACCATCTTTAATAGAACAAAGCACCACATCATACTGATCATAATTTGTGTGAATAGCTTGACATTCATTTTATTTATCAACAATAAGTGGTTTAGACAGAACACTTATTATAAGGAACAGCTTGAGATGCAGCGAACATTTCACACAAGAAAACCAATACATACATCCCCCTACTGAACCAAAACATTCTTCAAGATTAACTGTGTGATGGTGATTTAATTTTAGCACAAACACGATATGCTAAAGCTTTGTACCCACTGTCTTACTGAGGCAGTGATTAATATTGTTATAATATTATGGGTACAGTTTTGAAGAGGAGTTAGTACCACCAGCTCCTGTCTTGAAGTCTGGAGTTCGAATATCTCAGCACAAACTGTTATTGTTCTTGGTGTAGTAAACAAAGACAGCGTGATTGTGTTTATGTCAGACACAGACTTCCACAATGTCTTAGTTGTATCTAAGTCTTGTGTTTATGTCAGACAGACTTCCACAATGTCTTAGTTGTATCTATGTCTTGTGTTTATGTCAGACAGACTTCCACAATGTCTTAGTTGTATCTAAGTCTTGTGTTTATGTCAGACAGACTTCCACAATGTCTTAGTTGTATCTATGTCTTGGCTATACAGAAAACAACACAGAAAGGAAGGCAGATAGGTAGGTAGGTAGGTAGGTAGGTAGGTAGGTGAACAGGCAGACATAGATCAGGCAGGCAGACCAACTGATTGACCAACCGATGTATGGATGACACAATAATTTAAATAAAATAAGAGGCATGCATGTAGATAGGACATACATATAAGTATATCTGACCGAAAGACATGACACACTCAGGCAGATAGCAGATAAAAAGACAGACAGACTGCAGGAGAAGGTAAATAGCAGGATAAGATAGATAGAAAAAGACAGACAGAGAGACAGATAGGTATACAGCAGGATGAAACAGACAGCCAGAACATACAGACAGACAGACAGTTAAATAGCTAGAAAGCAGGATAGAATAGACAGACAACAGTCTGGTGATGAACAACTATGTGTCATATATGCTATAGGCAGATAACAAGATAAACACACAGAACAGACAGACAGTTAGAAACCTTGCAGGATAGAATAGACAGACAGACAGAACACACACACACAGACAGGAGAGATAAAGAAGTAGACAGAACAGACACCAAACTAATTAAAACAGATAAAATAGACACAAATTGACCATACTTTAGTTCAGTGTGGGCAAGCGTCTCAGAAACATCCAGTGCACCTCACAGAGCAGCCAACTTAATGCTGACTTCTTCTGTACTTGTATATACACACATAATTTATATATATTTATATATAGAACATATGTTGCAGCTTGAACAATGCAGGTACAACAACTACTGCATCCAAGCATTATAAGCAGAGTTAGATACATCAATTGATTATCACAAGCTATTCATGATAACATTTAAAACAGGCAACCAGAATCCCACAGTAACCGATTCAGCGCCATGGGATGAAAAGTCATTTTATTTGAACTTCCTGTCACTGCTGCGGGCTTATAAATCAAACTACAGTTAAAATATCAATACCCTAGTTTTCCTTATGCAAATCCCTTTAATTTGATATATAATACAACATGTCTGCTAATATATCAACAACTTTAAAGTCATAACTATGACACACTTCTACTTTCCATTTCCCGCCATTCATTTACGTTTGGTCCAAACTTATTTTTTATTGGGCACTGAATCTGTTAATATATATGAAAACAAGAAACTGTTTTATGAAATAAGTCAACCAGTTCCAATCCTCACCATCGTTTCCTTCCCCAACACAAGAGTAAATGCCTGATATGTGTATTTTTTTACCTTGGTTTGTCAGAGTGGCTGTGTGACCTGGTTCTATATACTAGCCATGTCACATTCTTACAACTCAAATTTTAACCTTGGTTTGTCAGAATGGCTGTGCGACCTCGTTTTATACTCTAGCCATGTCACATACTCACAACTCAAATCTGTCACTTAGTTTTAACCTTGGTTTGTCAGAGTGGCTGTGTGACCTGTGTCCATACTCTAGCCATGTCACATACCCACCACAACTCAAATCTGTCACTTAGTTTTAACCTTGGTTTGTCAGAGTGGCTGTGTGACCTGGTTCCATACTCTAGCCATGTCACCACCTACAACAACTGAAATTTGTCACTTCATTTAAGAATTGACATCAGTGCACGCAGGACATTCTCACACATGCTTTGCCTCCCTATTCAAAAGGCAGTTTTTAAAGCTCTCTTTATAATATAATAATTATATATAAATATATTAAAAAATAACTTCAAAATAATAATTATTCCAGCAACAATTTGATTCAAAGTCTGCCAGGCTTTCCCTCTATGATTTGTTACTTGTGATCATGTTCTAGTCAAGTTTACCGGTTCTACTTCTCATTTTTGGGTGCTTTATTCACAGTCCCAGTGACGAGTGTCGGAGGAAAGGGACATTTTCTTACTTGTGTTCTTATTCTATCAATTATACTGCAACTCTGTTGGACATTACATCCATGCCACACTAACTATACAATTACCATTAATGAAGATAACATCTATCAATTACAAGGTATATTGGAACTTTGTTGGACATTACATCCATGCTACATTAACTATACGATTACCATTAACAAAGATAACATCTATCAATTATATTGCAACTCTATTGGACATTACATCCATGCCACACTAAATATACGATTACCATTAATGAAGATAACATCTATCAATTATATTGCAACTCTATTGGACATTACATCCATGCCACACTAAATATACGATTACCATTAACAAAGATAACATCTATCAATTATATTGCAACTCTATTGGACATTACATCCATGCCACACTAAATATACGATTACCATTAACAAAGATAACATCTATCAATTATATTGCAACTCTATTGGACATTACATCCATGCCACACTAAATATACGATTACCATTAATGAAGATAACATCTATCAATTATATTGCAACTCTATTGGACATTACATCCATGCCACACTAAATATACGATTACCATTAATGAAGATAACATCTATCAATTATATTGCAACATTGCTGGACATTACATCCATGCCACACTAGTACCGTCTAATGCTTACACCAACAATACAAATGATGCATACAAGCTACATATAATTAACACACAATACAAACTGAGGAAGTGTGAGCAGATTACCTGCACTAGGGTAGTACAAGAGAATCGCCAACGCTGGGATCATACACAGACAGAACCAGACAAGCTCAAGGGAATCAGGAAGCAAAGAATAGGTTCTAGCACTGGTTAGGACACAATCAGCAAACCAGTTAATAACCAAACTAGACAGCTTGCCAATCAACCAGCCAACCAACCAACTGACAAACCAACCTACCAACCAACCAGCCAGCCAGACAGCAAAACCAACCAACTAATCAGCCAGCCAGTAAACCAATCAACCAACCAACCCTTGGTGAATCAAAGAACTAATATCTCAGAATTAAAATAAAAAGCCTGTACACTGTGCAGCAGTGGCTCTACAGCATCAGCCTTACATTCTCACCCGGTACAATGGTACAGGGTTAGTGAAACGCAATTCACCATTCCCCGACATACTGAGTCATGGGCTCAAAATCAACTGCAGCGATTCGGAAACAGATCACATTGCATTGATTTAGATAATATAAGGCGTTTACCGTTCAGAAAGCAATGGCAAACTACTGAAACTAACATTGCCTAGTTAATCACAAACAGCCACACAATCCTGGGGTTGATGGCGAGATTCTGTAAAGGCTAACTTTAACAATGGTACAAAGCTGATTTACGGACACAGTTCATAATCCTGCATGCCGCGTTCAAACCACAACTGTGTTGATTGTTGATGAAATGGTATGGGTACCGGTCGTTCAGAAAGCAATGGCAAACTTTGTTTTGTGTGCTTATCCTTTTTTACAGGACATTGCTGTCAACACTAGCATTTTACTGCTGTTGTTAATGTCTGAGCAAGTTTATGTTCAGTAGTTTGCCATTGCTTTCTGAACGACCAGCTCGCATACCAATTCATTTCAAACCGAGCGCAATGCAGTCTTCTGCCAAATCACGCGCTGCTCTGTTTTGAATGCAGGTAAGCGGGATTATGAACAGCGTCCATAACTCCTCCGCCACGGAGATCGGAATGGCAAACTACTGACTGTAAACTTGCCCAGAAATCATGAACAGCTAAAAAAATGCTGGGGTTGACTGCTACGTCTGTAAAGGATATGCAACTAACTTATATAGTCAAGATACAAATATAGCATATGTTATTCTATTTACTAGACTCTATATTGTATTAGATGATAAGGAGTACAATAGTTTTCCTCTGGTGGCTCACATGCATAAAGCAGCAGAAATAACAGGCAATAGTATTATAGAGCTATTCAACAATAAAGCAGCAGTCATGAAATGCAATAACATGGGCCGGAGTCAACGGCCAATGCCTCATACTTTCAAAACCAATGCAAACTGTTCTGTTTCTATATCCATCCATCCATCATATGCCATGCCGATATGCGTGGGCGGTCATGTTTTGCCATCTCACACGATCACCAGAATCGTAGATCAGCTCAGTGTTCCTGTCACAACCATGCCACATGGCCAAGCCATCCAGGTATGTACTTCTCTGCCTTCCCCTTGTTCTCTTCCCTTCGATCTTGCCACTTGTCACAAAGTTCTCTAATTTATTTCTTCTCATAACATGTCCAAAAAAGTGTGACTGTCTATGTATAATTTCTCCAATCAGTTTACGATTTTCATTTGTTTCTTGTAGGACTTGGTCGTTGGTTTTTCTGTCTGTCCATGGTATTCTTTGCATTCTCCTCATAAACCACATTTCCACAGCCACCAGATGTTTTTCTATGACACAAACCCACTAAACCTACTGGGTAGGTGGACCCGTGTCAGGTACTGCCATGAGGGTTTGGCGGATTGGCCTTCACCTTTTCTAGTCACAGTCAAGGATCCTATTACACGCCCTGAGGAGTGTTGGCTATATGGTGCTAGACCCATGTTTGTACAGACCAGTGGTCACTCACAGGGTCATGTGGTCAGCTTCAGCCGGCCACCTTGTCTTCCCAAGACATTTCCTGGTGCCCATTTCATGCTGGGTCGACCTGGTAGACCAGGTCACTGTGAAAAAATCTGTCTCGATGCAGAATCGAACCCATGTCCACCAGGCTGGCTGGCCAGCATCTAGCCTCCAGACCTCACTGACATATTCTAGGTCATAACATAATGAGATGAGGTGCCTAACTCTCTCCCTCAACACCCTACCTTTCATGGTGATAGAAGTACACACCCACACATTTGTGCTTGTACAAATGGACAACAAGCATAGATAAACGGTAAAGAAATGATGTTCTAGTACAAATGTTGCCAGCATGAACACAAGACATTCTAACGTGAACTGCATGTTCAGAATAATGGCGGCTGGCTTGTCGCAGAACTGACTGGACTGCCTTTTGTAGTAATGTGTGGCAGCTGGTTTTCTAATGACTGCTGCTTCCATCGACGATGAACTGTATTTTTTGTGGAGGACGTTTGCGTTGGCATTCTGGCGACAGCCTTATGCACAGTGTACCTGTGCGGGCTTTTGGTTTGTTGAGACTCCTGTCTGTTCCACTTTTCACATGGGGCAGTGAGAAGCATTTTGTGTGATATTCACTGACACAGGAACGGAGCAACGGAGCATAATGGGGACAACCCGTTGTCATGAACTTGGAACCGTGACTAATGACTCTAGCAATGATTGAAGTACACACATGGTCATCATGAACACAGGCACTCAAGTAACGGCTTCTTCTTCTGCTCCTTTATCCCTATAGTCCCTCAACCAACTCCAGCGTCCCTCAACCAAGTCCAGCCATTCTATCTTTTGCCATGTCCTGCAGCTCTGTGCATGTCCACTGTCTGTGTGTGTGGTGTGTGTGTGTGTGTGTGCGTGCGCACATGTGCGTGCGCGTGCACGCGCTTGCTTTTTGCATGTGGATTAGCTTTCCCTATTACCAATGTCCCTTGCCATCAGGCAAACCCACTCCGACCTTTGAGGCACTTGTAATTTACTCCCCAAAGTCAAGGAGGAGAATTCAACATTTTAGTCCAACTGACCAATGTAGGTTATGAACCTGTTACCTCGGCATCAGCACAAGAGATATCTCAGAACTCTTATCCTTTCGACCATACTGACCTCCGCCTTTCTTGTATTACTCGCCTCTGTCTCTAATGCACTTCTCCATGAGTTTCTTGGTCTTCTTCTATTTCATATAGCTTGTGGGATCCAGATCAAGGGCTTTCTAGTTATACTTTTCTCAGGTGTTCTCAATGTGTGTCCTGTCCAGCGTCAGCTTCTTTTCCTAACCTCTTGATTCATGCAGCGACTACAAGATGATTATTATTATTACTACGACTCATCGTCACCTGTCATTTACTGCCAATATAATACCTTGCGATGTATGGCAGAGGGGTCTTTGAGCCTGAGGAATTAAGGCTGCCTGGCTAGTGCAGTTGCCGCAAACTGTGCAAGTTAGGATTTTATTTTTGCCCCCGACAGAAAAAATCCCATACCTTACCGAGGATTCGAACCTGGGTCTCCCGATTGAGAGTCTGGCATTCTAGCCACTCGGCCAGCTACTCATTGTCACCATCAACAAGTATTCCATCACATGGTGTGGGCGATCATGCATCTCCAGATACTGCCATCTCCATGTACCCATTCATGTGCTGATATTTTTCCATGCCTTCTTTATTTCTTTCTTTCTTTCTGTCTGTCTGTCTTTCTCTTCTTTCTTTCTTTCTGCCGTTTATCTCCCAATAGACCATACGTACTCAAACAACTCTTGCCAAGCCCTCCTATCTTTTGTCAGCTCCTGCAGATCCCTCCCATCTGCACCCAGTATTATTAATCTCTGATTCTGATTCTTTTCTCCAGACATTATGGTTTCCTCTATTTCTTGTGCTCAGAGTTATGCCATCCTCAGATTTTCTCAATGTGTGTCCTATCCAGGGACAGCGACATTTCCTCAGCTTGTGATTCACTGGAATTCCATGCCATGATGACAATTTATCAAGGAGGTTCCCTTCCCGTCTTCCTTTATCTCTTCTCTCTTAAATCTTTCCAGTTGATAAATCCTTATAATAGCTACTATTACCGTTGTTGTTATTATTATTATTATTGAGATAGAAATTCTAATTGTAAATATCAGGGGGTAATTTAAGCTAAAAAAAGTTTAACAAAAATAAAAAAACATGGCAGTGCTTACAGTATGTAAATGAACAAACAAATGTACTTTCAGGGTGTCACAAACTGGGCATGCAGGCCCATCTTACATATGGCCCCTCAAACCCCTCATCTTTTATACATCAATTATCTATTGTGTATATTATATTCACATAGGAAAAACATTGTCAAAAGAACACTGTGGACACACACAATGCATATTACCATGTTATGAGACTGGCAGGCAGGAGCGCAGGCAGAGACACACACACTCACACATGCATAAACACATGCATAAATACATACATACACACATTTCATGGAGATGGTAGATAGATGCAACCATAAATGACCTGAACGTTAGCGCATCAGGCACAGGAGTTACTCAGACATCCAGATTTACAAGAGAACCAAACATAAGCAGAACTGTCAACTGTGTAACAAGGGTACACAAACACAAACAAACAGAGCTGTCAACTGTGTAACGAGGGTACACAAACACAAACAAGGAGAACTGTCAACTGTGTAACGAGGATACACACACAAAATAAACAGAACTGCAACTGTGCAACAAGGATACACAACAAAAATACAGAACTGGCAATTGTCTAACAAGGATACACAAACAAATATACAGAACTGGCAATTGTCTAACAAGGATACACAAACAAAAATACAGAACTGGCAACTCTATAACAAGGATACACAAACAAAAATACAGAACTGGCAACTCTATAACAAGGATACACAAACAAAAATACAGAACTGGCAACTCTATAACAAGGATACACAAACAAAAATACAGAACTGGCAACTCTCTAACAAGGATACACACACAGAAATACAGAACCGGTAACTCTATAACAAGAATACACAAACAAACATACAGAACTGACAACTCTATAACAAGGATACACAAACAAAAATACAGAACTGACAACTCTATAACAAGGATACACACACACAAAAACAACCCTCTGTACATGTCCTACAAGAAGACAAGTTGGGTGAACAATATGCCAGATAGTTCAGTCCTAAGACTGGTATGCAATGTTTAGAACATTATCACCCAACTGTAAACCTAGCTTTATAGCCGCCCACAATTTATTCTTCAGAAATTAATGTGGTTCCTTCCCCTTTCCTTCCACAAATAATAATAATAATATGCACATTTTAAAACAATACATACATAAATACCAGTTAAGTGAATTGTATATGGGAATTATTTTGAAACCCATTATGTATAATAAATCAGAAATGAAAAACATGAAGAAACAAAGTGCAATTAGTCAGCATAGCAAGGAGACATTAAAACATAACGTAAATAACACTGGGTTTCATTTACCTTACATAGCTCATACATTTGCATTAAATAGCCTGTAAATTACAAAGTCTTTACATAACATAGCCTTTACACTCGCTTTACAAAGATTATAGATTTACTATGTAGCATTTACATTTGTTTTTTATAGATTTACCTTGAATAGCCTTTACATTTAACTTACAATGCCTATAGATTTACTTCAATTAATCCATGCATATACTTTACACAGCATTTAACCTACATAATATTTGCTTCACATTACCTTTGCATTTAATTTACACATTTACCCTACATATATTTACTTCACATTACCTTTGCATTTACTTTACACACCATTTACCCTATATCTTCATCATCATCATCATCATCAAGTGCCCTGCCAGCTGGCGTAGGTGTTCATGGTTCTCCACAGATCTCGGTCCTTGGTGTTCTGGATCAACTCTGCTGATGATATTCCTCCATGCCACCGTCTCAATCCATCCAACATCATTTCTCTTGGTCTGCCTCTGCCTCTCTTCCCCTTTATCTTTCCATATATAGCCTTTATATTTACTTTACTGTCTTTACCCTACAGAAGTTATGTCGTAAAGTCGTAAAAATGTTATGTAACAAAGAATAACCAGCTACTACAACTACCCTCACTTCAACTACAATACATCACAAGAATTGTACAAAGATAGGAACATTATATCACCAAAAGATCCATTCACTGTGTGTGTGTGACCTGCTCTTTTGAATGGATGCATATGGTAGCAATGGTTAATGAAATAATGGGGAGGCTTCAGGTAGTGGAGAAATGGTTCTCAGGAAGAATGTTGAGCAAACTTGCGGAAAGAGAAGAAGAGAGACACTGAAGTTTTCACAGCTGCAAGTGTCACTAGAACTCACATAAAAACCATAAGAGGAGTACGAAAGACAGGCATGGGGCATGTCAACAGAATAGTTGCAACAGTGATCGTAGAATTATATGGGAAAGAGAAATAGAGGAAGAGTTGAGTCATGAACCAACATCAAAGTGCTCGGGACATTCCCATACATGCTCTGTCCTCTGCAACACCCAGCGAAGAGCCCCAATACTAATGGCACCAGTAGCAATGTGATTATATGTCTGTTTGGTCTTCCCTTGGAGTTTTGAGTGCTGGCCAGATCCTCTGTTCATGCCTTGCAACACCACTCTCTCCAGGCCATGATGATCTACCTGTTCTTCTGCACTATACCCATGATCCCAAAGGATCCCGACAACATCTGCCTTATCATGCACCATTACCCCACCGAGGGTTGCAGACACAAAAGAGAAGAAATGATAACACGATCATTATGAACTCACAGTAAATTAAAATACAACTGGGTTTCCATAAGAGACAATGTAAAATGACAGCATCAGAAATATGATAGGCACAACATCATGCATTACATTCATCGCGAGACAACAAAGTGGTTTGAACATCATATTAGAATTAAATCTGATCAATTGTCAATAAGAGAAAACAAAGAAAACAGATCTGGACATACAACCAAAGGAAGAATAAAAAAACAATGGATAGACAACCTCAAGTATACATTACACAAATGTGGATGTGATCTAGTGAGGGAGACACCATTCTAGCCTTGAAATATAAGCCTAGCCCAACAACATTCAAGCCTTGGAACAAAAGCCTAGCCCAACACCATTCAAGCCTTGGAACAAAAGCCTAGCCCAACACCATTCAAGCCTTGGAACAAAAGCCTAGCCCAACACCATTCAAGCCTTGGAACAAAAGCCTAGCCCTACACCACTCTGGCCTTGGAACAAAAGCCTAGCCCAACACCATTCAGGCCTTGGAACAAAAGCCCAGCCCAACACCATTCAGGCCTTGGAACAAAAGCCTAGCCCAACACCATTCAGGCCTTGGAACAAAAGCCTAGCCCTACACCATTCAGACCTTGGAACAAAAGCCTAGCCCAACACCATTCAGGCCTTGGAACAAAAGCCTAGCCCAACACCATTCAGGCCTTGGAACAAAAGCCTAGCCCAACACCATCCAAGCTTTGGAACAAAAGTCTAGCCCAACATCATTCAGGCCTTGGAACAAATGCCTAGTTCAACATCATTCAAGCCTTGGAACAAAAGCCTAGCCCAATACCATTCAGGCCTTGGAACAAAAGCCTAGCCCAACACCATTCTAGCCTTGGAACAAAAGCCTAGCCCAACACCATTCTAGCCTTGGAACAAAAGCCTAGCCCAACACCATTCAGGCCTTGGAACAAAAGCCTAGCCCAACACCATTCTAGTCTTGAAATGCAAGCTAATCAACAATAACAAAACACAAAAAACAAAAACACATACACACTCAATAGCAAACGTGGATTAGAAAAAGAGGCATCATTCACCTAAAGTTAGAGAGCAGGCAGTAAATAACACATGAATAATAAGCAGTATGAGGTAGAACAGAAACAGTTGAATACACAAGCTAAAGATGCATAGAAAAAGAAGGCTAAAAGAATGTAATGGTTACACATTAAATAAGATTGCACAAACAACATACAAGTTATAAATTAAAAACACATACAAATTAACAAAATGACACATTAATAACTATTTAGTGGTGAATTAATCTTCACGAAACAACAATCAATCCTGAAAATGGACTGATAAAGTACATACTATTGAGATATTGTAACAATAGCAAACACAAGACAAGGATTACATTACAATATTGATAGTATAATCAGTACATTTCCATAATTTGGTCATTATTATTTTCTTACTTCTTTTTCCTAAAGTGTTGCGGAAAACAATACCTTCTAATCTGTCCAAAGATGTAGAGTGAATAAAATTTTGTAGTCTCATACTTCTATCCCATGATTTATAGAAAAATAATGCCTTCATATCTTTAATATCTTCTCTATGGTGTACAGGAAAATAATATCTTGTAGTTTAGTACTTCTACCCTAAGATATGGAGGGAAAATAAGATCTTATAGTCTAGTACTTCTACCCTAGATATCTAGGAAAATAAGATCTTGAAGTCTTGTACTTCTACCCTAAAGTGTACAGGCAAATCAGGTCTTGTAGTCTTGCACTTTTACCCTAAAGTATACAGGACAACAAGATCTTGGAGTCTTGTACTCCTACCCTAAAGTATATAGGAAAATAAAATCTCAAAGTCTTGCATTTCTACCATCGGATGTACAGGAAAATAAGATCTTGTAGTCTTGTACTTCTACCAACGGATGTACAGGAAAATAAGATCTTGTAGTCTTGTACTTCTACCATCGGATGTACAGGAAAATAAGATCTTGTAGTCTTGTACTTCTACCATCGGATGTACAGGAAAATAAGATCTCGTAGTCTTGTACTTCTACCATCGGATGTACAGGAAAATAAGATCTCGTAGTCTTGTACTTCTACCATCGGATGTACAGGAAAATAAGATCTCGTAGTCTTGTACTTCTACCATCGGATGTACAGGAAAATAAGATCTTGTAGTCTAGTATTTATACCATTAGATGTACAGGAAAATAAGATCTTGTAGTCTTGTACTTCTACCATCGGATGTACAGGAAAATAAGACCTTGTAGTCTTGTACTTCTACCATCGGATGTACAGGAAAATAAGATCTCGTAGTCTTGTACTTCTACCATCGGATGTACAGGAAAATAAGATCTTGTAGTCTAGTATTTATACCATTAGATGTACAGGAAAATAAGATCTTGTAGTCTTGTACTTCTACCATCGGATGTACAGGAAAATAAGACCTTGTAATCTTGTACTTCTACCATCGGATATACAAGAAAATAAGACCTTGCAGTCTAATATTTCTACCATCGGATGTACAGGAAAATAAGATCTTGCAGTGTTGAACTCCTACCATCGGATGTACAGGAAAATAAGACCTTGCAGTGTTGAACTCCTACCATCGGATGTACAGGAAAATAAGATCTCGTAGTCTTGTACTTCTACCATCGGATGTACAGGAAAATAAGATCTTGTAGTCTAGTATTTATACCATTAGATGTACAGGAAAATAAGATCTTGTAGTCTTGTACTTCTACCATCGGATGTACAGGAAAATAAGACCTTGTAGTCTTGTACTTCTACCATCGGATGTACAGGAAAATAAGATCTCGTAGTCTTGTACTTCTACCATCGGATGTACAGGAAAATAAGATCTTGTAGTCTAGTATTTATACCATTAGATGTACAGGAAAATAAGATCTTGTAGTCTTGTACTTCTACCATCGGATGTACAGGAAAATAAGACCTTGTAGTCTTGTACTTCTACCATTGGATGTACAGGAAAATAAGATCTTGCAGTGTTGAACTCCTACCATCGGATGTACAGGAAAATAAGACCTTGCAGTGTTGAACTCCTACCATCGGATGTACAGGAAAATAAGATCTTGCAGTGTTGAACTCCTACCATCGGATGTACAGGAAAATAAGACCTTGCAGTGTTGAACTCCTACCATCGGATGTACAGGAAAATAAGATCACTCAGTCTTGAACTCCTACCCTAAGCATTAGCAAGTGCACTAAGCAGTATGCCACCATAGCTCACCCACAAATACAGTTTAATACATAAGTACATCAAAACTGACATCCATTACATTTGACCAGAAGTCAAGCAAATAAGATGGCTGGTGAAACAAAAGATGGAGAAATGTAATTCAGTGCTCATAAAGAACAAAGCTGGCTCCGTCCATTTGCTACTAATCAACATATACCAAGGGTTTGCTCATATCTTGGTGACCAAACTGCACATAGGGGATATGTCCTTTTAGCCATAATTACCCACCAACAGATATCCCTGATACCCACATTATGGGTGTGGGTACACCTCAGAACTGTACTAGTCTTGGAGTGAATGGTGCTGCAGGGAGTGACCATAGGATCTGGCCGACACTCAGGACTCCGAGGAAAGGCCAGACGGACATATAATCAGATTACTACTGGTACCATTAACATTGGGACTCTTCGCTGGCTGTTGGAGATAAGGATAGAGCATGTATAGGAATGTCCCGAGTGCCGTGATGCTGATTCTTGACTCAACTGTACTAGTGAGTTTAACTCTTTTTGTTCCAAATCAAACATTACTCAGATCTATAGCAACTCACTCACTAGACATGTGTTTATTGCTCTCTACATGCTATACCTCTCCGTTTCAGTTACTGTTACATTAACCCATGCTATCCCAATAACTACTTCAAGACATTATGTCCTATGGTGTGATTCAACTCCATTAAAGTGAAGTATTTTGTATTTTTATCAATTCCCTTGCACATAGACAGCTCGACGAGTGTTCAGTCTCCTCCCATAGATCCCACCAGGAGACTCTCAGCACAGTGCACGAACTCTATGGCACAGGTCAGGGTCCGAGTGCGAGTTTACCAGTATAAAGTATGTTATATTCTTTTATGATAGCTTATCTCATTCTTAAGGGCTATACTGAGCCAATAATGACGTATGGAAGCGAATCATGGACAATTAACAGATAAGTGAGGAATTATGGGGAGGCTGCGGAGATGTGGTTTTACAGAACAATTATCAGAACACTATGAACAGAGATAGATGAAGAGATAGGGATAAATGAAGATAACTTGAAAGAAGTTCACTCACAAAAAGAACTGGTTACTTGAATCAGAAGATAGCCACATCTTTTGGGTATGTCATGAACAGGGGAATGCTGGAGTATTTTTTCATTACTGGACGGCAAGGTTGAAGGCAAGCGAGCAAGAGGTAGACAATGATACAAGTGGGAAGATAACATCATGAGGTGGATGAACAGCAACCTGATAGAATGTACAATCAAGGCGAGAGGCAGACAGTGTTGGCGATTAACTGCAGCCAACTTTCACTGGGAGATGGCACCTGATTGATTGATTGTCACTCTAAGTTGGAGGGGAAGCGAGGCAGGAGTAGACCAAGAGAGCAAATGCTGTATTGTTTGACATCATGGCATGTAGAAACATCAGTACCATAAATAACTGGCAGCACACGAGACAGATGACTGTAGACAGACATGATCATTAACACTACACAGCATGGACTGTAAGAAGAGAAAGCTAATAAACCAATAATGCTCATAATATAATAAATACAATTAATTTGTAAAGTTTTGTGTCATCAAGAGGGAACATCCATTGCCACAAACAACACTGACAGATTCAAGTTTTCTTAGTAAGGTGACACTAATGCCTGGGAATTTGTACTGTTCATGGTCACTAAGTCAACTGAGCTGATGGCAGAACCTCTTCGGCTGCGTTTGTGTCACCACTTCCTGTAGACCCATATCCGGCCTGCCAACCTGGCCCGCTGACTTCCTGATCACCTGATAGATCCTGAGTTAGCACACTGGCTACAAATGGCTGAAAAAAAATATATTTTTAAAATATCAGAAATATAATAAAATGCGTTGGCCATACTGATAGGTATTTCTTTAGTCTTTGAGGTGACCGTAATTTGTGTTTTATTACAATGTAATTCTAAAACTAGTTGCGCCCTGTGTGCAAAGAGTCTCCATGGTAAAGTGGATTCTGTCATTTGGCTCACAAGTGCAGTTTTATTGGAGCTTCCTGAGGGAACACAGAGCTGATCCACGACTCTGGTGATCAAGTGAGATGGCAAAACATGACCACCCATGCTTATCGGCATGGCACATGATGGATAGATGGATGGTCATTACTGGAACTGTGTGTGACACTTTCGGCAAGCTGACCTGCAGAAAGTGACTGAGTCTTATGGGAGAAAACCTGGTGCAACAAAGACATCATCTTGCCTTTAAATCTACCTTTAAATTCCCAATAAAACCAGCACCATACCAGCACTGTGGTGAAGAGGTTGCAAACATAATTTGTAATCCCACATACCACCACAGTGGTGGGCAATTTGGCAATAGATCGTCTGGCGCTGGTTTTCATGCAATGTTATGGGTGTCAGTTTTTCAGAAAGCAATGGCAAACTATTGAACGTAAAGCAGTGGCAAACTATTGAACGTAAACTTGCCAAGAAATCACAATCAGCCGAAAAATGCTGGTGTTAACTGCGACATCCTGTAAAGTATATGCAACTAACTTAAGACCCCTGCTCACTGTGTGTAATAACATCATCCACCATATGTTGAAGATCTGTGCCGTTATCAGCAATCAATACTGTATCATTACATACTTTAAACTGTTTATGTTATGTCTCCCAATGGCAATTCCTCTCAGGCCTGTTAAATTTCTCATATTTTCTCTAAATTGGTCTTTTTTTAAAAAGGTCTGGAGACATTTACACATCCATATCATATACATCTGTTGAAAGGCTGATAATAGCCTACATCAATATCAGCTTTAATCAGCGTACTGTTTCCAGTAGTTTTAAGGTCTTTCCCATCAGTTTGGAGATTTGTAAGAATTTTTATCATCTCTGCGGGTTTTCCCTAAGAAGATTAATCTGGTCAACAAATGCTCAAAGAAGTCGGATGTGTTTGCCGAAAGTCACAAATATCGCAGGTCTGCTGTAAACAGGCATGACACATCTATGTTCAAAACATGCATTTCGGATGAACAAAGAAGAAGAAGAATATCTGTGTGTCTCACTCTATCGAAAGTCTTTGTGAAGTCAATGAAACAAAGATGTAGGTCTTCATTTACTTCTATCAAACACTCCTTGCTTACAGCAAGAATGCAGGATTTGTTGTACCTCTGTTCTCTTCTACAAAACTATACTACCAAGAAGTGACCCTTATAGGTAGAATAGGGTGAATTAATACATTAAATGGATGCAGACAAAAGGATTGATGCAGAGTTGCTAAGCACAGAAAGAGTTTATAATAATATTCGGGACCTCTACCATAAGAGAGTAGGATATCCAAGTGCTAACTTAGAAGTCAGTTTGATTCTTGGTGAGGTATGTCAATGAATAATCAAGGTTTTGTAAATTAGCATTGTGTGTGTGTGTGTAAGATGTGTGTGTGTGTGTGTGGGGGGGGGATATTTGAATCAATGAACATGACAGAGACAGAAAGAGAGAGATAAAAAGAGTCAGATAGTGAAAGAGAGGCAAAATGAGAGGCAAACATGGAGAGAGAGAGAGAGAGAGAGAGAGAGAGAGAGAGAGAGAGAGAGAGAGAGAGAGAGAGAGAGAGAGAGAGAGAGAGAGAGAGAGAGAAGAACAGAGAGAATGAGAGAGATACAGAAAAAACACAAGAGACAGACAGACAGACAGGCAGGCAGGCAGGCAGGCAGGCAGGCAGGCAGGCAAGTATTGAGATCATTCCAAAACCAAAGAAAGCCATAAGGTCCCTCTACAATGAAGGGTAGAAGAGGAAAGCCCATGAAAGAATGAATGTAAAAAATACAAGCTTTACTGCAAACCTTTACCTTGGAAATGGTCATCTCCGGAGACTCATCACTCGTGGCCTCATCAGTCTCCCTGTCATCTCTCCCACCGATATTCTGTCAATCAGGTACAACTGTTTGTATCACCGTGTTATCTCCTCATCCTTATTTGCTGATCTATGATCTACTACAGGGTGTATTTTTAATGACTGTGCAGTGTTTGAAAATATTGCCATTCCAAGTTTTGTATTTACCTTTTATGTTGCATGAACTCCACAGAGGGTGAATGTGAAACTTGGAACGGCAATATTTTCAAAAACCCCACAGTCATTCAAAATACATACTGTACCTAATTTATTGTTCACAATCCTTTACATATCTCTCAGCCCTGAAATCTTACTTCAACAAACATCCTTAATTAACACTTCTTTCTTACATAAATATCCTTAAATACTTCCTTACTTTAACTAATATCCTTAGCAAATATTTCTTACTGCATTATATATCCCCAAACAACACATTTTATTCTGGCAAATATCCCCAATCCATGCATTCAAGTTCACCACATATTCCCTAATCCATGCATTAAAATTCAACAAACATCCCCAATCCTTGCATTCTCATTCTGGCAAATATCTCAAATCCATGCATTTAAATTCAACCACTCCTAATCTATGAATTCAAATTCAACAAACAACCCCAATCCATGCATTCAAATTCAACAAACATCCCTAATCTATGCATTTAAATTCAAACATCCCCAATCCATACATTCAAATTCAACAAACATCCCCAATCCATGCATTAAAATTCATCAAACAACCCCAATCCATACATTCAAATTCAACAAACAACCCCAATCCATACATTCAAATTCAACAAACATCCCCAATCCATACATTCAAATTCAACAAACATCCCCAATCCATACAGTCAAATTCAACAAACATCCCCAATCCATACATTCAACTTCAACAAACATCATCAATCCATGCATTCAAATTCAACAATCATCCCCAATCCATGCATTCAAATTCAACAAACAACCCCAATACATACATTCAAATTCAACAAACAACTCCACTCCATGCATTCAACTTCAACAAACAACCCCAATCCACACATTCAAATTCAACAAACAACCCCAATCCTCACATTCAAATTCAACAAACAACCCTAATCCACACATTCAAATTCAACAAACATCCCTAATCCATGCATTCAAATTCAACAAACAACCTCAATCCACACATTCAAATTCAACAAACATCCTCAACCCGGGGGTCATGTGTTCAAACCCCCATTACGGTGAGGAGTTTTTTTTTTCCCCAGTGACCCAGGCTTCCTGGTTGACACAGCCTACAGTGGACACCAGGAACTCTCCTGGAAAGAAAATGTGTCAGTGTCATCCATCATCCATCAAGAGCTGATTGGCTTAAAAATATGGGGCCAGCATCGTATAGTCAATACGCTTCATGGCATGTAAGGGGGGTCTTTATCTGACTTTATCAAAGAAGAGGTAGAACAGAGAAATTAGCCTGATGCTGAAAAATACTGGACAAGAGAGGCAAAGGAAAGCATGGAAAGATGTTAAGTTTAAATAGCAGGACAATGAATACAAATGTAATCAACATCACTCAAATATGAGATGCATTTGAGGATTGGACAGTCATGATCGCTCCAAAGAAGGCACTTAAAGAATGATATTGAAAAAAAAAAAACCACCGTCTTTGGAAAACATCACTACCCTCTTCAGACTGCAGCACCCATTTGGAAGTCACCACTTTTCCTCTGCTTTATACAAAAGCACACATCTGATAGCTCTCTGATGGATGACTTCCAGTCCAATATGGCAGATAGGCTGTTGAGCTTGTAAGGCCTCTGGAGTGTTTTGCTTCTGGCTACGGTTTACTAACGCATTTTCCTCATGTTGGACTGGTTGTACATGGTTCCTTGGCCCAGCTACTGAGTTAAGTGAGTGCAGCAACACTGTGAGTTGTGGATTAACTGTTGAATGCTTTTACGTCTATCTGCGGTTGTTAGTATTGTGAACTGCATGTTTAGAAAAATGGCGGACGGCCAGTTGCCGAACTAGCTGGTTTTGCCTTATGCATTAATGTGTGTGCAACTGATGTTTTTCTAATAACTGCCGTTTCCTTCGACGATGAACTGTAATTTTAGTGGTGGACTGTTATGTTGGCATTCTGGCAGCGGTTTTATGCATGAATGCCTGTCCATGTTGTTGGTTTGTCTGTTCCACTTTTCACATGGGACAGTGAGGAGCATTTTGTATGATATTCACTGGCTTAAGAACGGAACATTATGGGGTGACCATTTTCCGTGAAGTTGGAACCATGACTAGTGACTAACTAACACACACACCTAATAACATACCCTGTATCTTGGAGGCCGTATGTGCTTGAACCAGCCAAAGCTGATCCGCCCTACAAAGATCAGCAGAGTGATGAACAAGGCCACACAGGAGAAGATGAACACCGGGTCAAAGCCCTCTGTGGGAAGCAAATAGGAAATATGATTCATTAGTGTTAGAGATGATGATTTTCATGGTACAAGGATTGACTTCATTGCATCGGGTTTAATCCCATATGACTCAGTCTCTTTCCGCAGGGCAGCTTGCCGAAAACATCGCACAAAGTACAAACTCTGTACCCCCAGTGACAACCCCCGGGGATCTCAGAGAACATTGCTTCGTGAACCGAATGGCATAAGCCACAACTGAACCCACAACCTTCAGAGCATGAGGCAGGTAGCATAACCACTTTGCCACAATGACTCCCTTTGAGATGATGATGATAATGACGAATATGATGATGATATAATCCCTTTAGCAGTGACCATGTCTTCTGAGTGTTGCCAGATGCAACCAATCTCATGTTAGAGATGATGATGATGAATATGATGATATAATCCCTGTAGAGATGAGCATGCCTGTGCGTTAACAGATGCAACCAATCTCATGTTAGAGATGATGATGATGATAATGAATATGATGATATAATCCCTTTAGAGATGAGCATGCCTGTGTGTTACCAGATACAACCAATCTCATGTTAGAGATGATGATGATGATGATGAATATGATGATATAATCCCTTTAGAGATGAGCATGCCTGTGTGTTAACAGATACAACCAATCTCATGTTAGAGATGATGATGATGATGATGATGATGATGATGATGATATAATCCCTTTAGCCGTGAGCATGTCTGAGTGTTGCCATATGCAACCAATCTCATGTTAGAGATGATGATGATGATGAATATGATGATATAATCCCTTTAGAGATGAGCATGCCTGTGTGTTACCAGATACAACCAATCTCATGTTAGAGATGATGATGATGATGATGAATATGATGATATAATCCCTTTAGAGATGAGCATGCCTGTGTGTTACCAGATGCAACCAATCTCATGCCATCCCTCCTGGGTTGCCTCTTCTGACATGCATGGTATATTAGTTTTACTATTCTTTGCTTCTGTTACTAGTATGTAAAAATACCATATGCCCAATATGTAAAAATACCATGTGCCCAATATGTAAGAATACCAAGACCCACTATAAAAATACTAGGCGCCCAATATGTAAAAATAACACATGCCCAGTATGTAAAAATACCATGTGCCCAATATGTAAAAATACCATGTGCCCAAAATGTAAAAATACCATGTGCCCAATATGTAAAAATACTATGTGCCCAATATGTAAAAAAAATACCATGTGCCCAATATGTAAAAATACCATATGCCCAATATGTAAAATAAATACCATGTGCCCAAAATGTAAAAATACCAGGTGCCCAATATGTAAAAATACTATGTGCCCAATATGTAAAATAAATACCATGTGCCCAATATGTAAAAATACCATATGCCCAATATGTAAAATAAATACCATGTGCCCAAAATGTAAAAATACCAGGTGCCCAATATGTAAAAATACTATGTGCCCAATATGTAAAAAAAATACCATGTGCCCAATATGTAAAAATACCATATGCCCAATATGTAAAATAAATACCATGTGCCCAAAATGTAAAAATACCAGGTGCCCAATATGTAAAAATACCAGGTGCCCAAAATGTAAAAATACCAGGTGCCCAATATGTAAAAATACTAGGCGCCCAAAATGTAAAAATACCAGGTGCCCAATATGTAAAAATACTATGTGCCCAATATGTAAAAAAAATACCATGTGCCCAATATGTAAAAATACCATGTGCCCACTATGTAAAAATACCAGGTGCCCAATATGTAAAACTACCATGTGCCCACTATGTAAAAATACCATATGCCCAATATGTAAAAATACCATGTGCCCAATATGTAAAAATACTATGTGCCCAATATGTAAAAAAATACCATATGCCCAAAATGTAAAAAATACCATATGCCCAAGATGTAAAAAATACCATGTGCCCAATATGTAAAAATAACACATGCCCAATACATCTCAAGATGTGTAAAAAGGGAACTTTACATATTTATGTATGATGGAATGACACTATCCCATGCCACCAAAGCCAACAATCCCCCCTCCCCTGCCCCATTTGTAAACAAAGTATTGTATATTTTTTTTTTTACGATAAAATATCACATACAAAATACAATCAACATGTTGAAGAGTGCATCAAACCTGATCTGAGTCCGGTAAAGAAGACAACATTAAACTGCAATAGGATAACGGCCCACAAGACAAAAGTCACTGCAGAGCCGTGGATGTGCTTGTCGATTCGCGAGGGGCTGTATGCAAAGAAGATGTTGTAGCGGTCAGTCACATGCTTGAAAAATAAGTAAACCAGTCCTGCAATAAAAAAGAAAACGTGATCTCACACAGAGCAGTAACAGTAAATTAATTAGTATCAAAACAATTTTTTTCCCGTACTGAATTTGATTAACGAAGACACAAACAATAGATTGCACGATTCCCCGGGAAGGTTAACCCGGTCAACAAATGCCCGCAGAAGTCGGCCTAACGGCGCAAGAACGCAGCTCTGCTGTAAACAGGCACAATGCAATCACATCCGAAAAAACTCCGGATGAACGCAGAAGAGAAGATTGAACGATTTATTGTCTGGCATATTTTGTTGCATCTCGTCAGGTACTTTGAAGGATTTATCTAGTTATTTTATGTTACATTTTGTGATTTCTGCAGTATGTGTCTGACAAGATAAAATATGCAATAAATCGTGCAATCTATTGTTTGTGTCTTCGTTATTCAAATTAATGAATAATTAAAGTGCAATTCGGTCAAAGGCAGACAGGCAGGAGGTATAATATGTAATAATTGGGAAGATAATAACAAACAAACAAACACAGAAGTTAGTTGCATATCCTCTACAGGACATTGCAATCAACACCAGAATTTGTTGGATGTTCGTAATTTCTTGGCAAATTTATGTTCAGTAGTTTGCCATTGCTTTCCGTATGACCAGCACTCATACCTTTGTATGGGAAACCAACGCAAGGCCAAACTGCCCGCAGCTGTGTTTCGAACGCAGTATGCAGAATCACAAATTGTGTCCGTAACCCCTTCGCCAAATAACAGTCTGTCAGATGATGACTTTTATGTTGAGTCAAGAACCTACATCACAGCACTCAGGATATTCCCATATAGACTCCATCCTCATCATCAACAGCCAGCAAAGAGTCCTAATGCTAATTGTTGTAGTCTGATTATGTGTCCGCCTGGCCTTTCCTCAGAGTACAGATTGTCGGCCAAATCCTCTGGTCACTCCCTGCTGCTCCATTCTCTCTAGGCAGTGATGATTTATCTGTTCTTCCACACTTTACATAAATATCCGAAAGGGCCCACATCTGCCTTATCGAACACCAAAAGTGTCAAAGTGTGCAATTAGGGTGAGAGGCAGAAAGTGCCGGAGATCTATTGTAGCCAATCATTGCAGATCCACTGTGAAGACAGCAATTGAGTGATAGATTTCTGGGTAAGGCTTGTGATAAAAGGAAGAGAAAACAACATCACAAGCTGAACTTACCAGGAAAAGTAAACACATCACAAGTTGTACTTACCAGGAAAAGTAAACACATCACAAGCTGTACTTACCAAGAAAAGTAAACACACCACAAGCTGTACTTACCAGGAAAAGTAAACATATCACAAGCTGTACTTACCAGGAAGAGAAAACAATATCACAAGCAGTACTTACCAGGAAAAGTAAACACATCACAAGTGGTACTTACCAGGAAAAGTAAACACATCACAAGCTGTACTCACCAGGTAAAGTAAACACATCACAAGATGAACTTACCAAAAGGTGTGATCAGTGGACAAGGAATACTGTAGCTAACAATGATGGCTGTCATACACAGCATCCAGGCATATTGGGTGCCATAAGGGAAGCCCCACAGAACAGCCTAAAGAAACAAGTCTCATCAGAATCTCATTCAGAAAAATTGAGACAAGAATAAAACATGCATAAATTACCATGACAAGTACACAAACATGCACAAATGTACATGACAAGGAAAAAACATGCACAAATTTACACAACAATTAGAAAATCATAAACAAATTTTCACAACAAGGGACAACAAACAAACAAATATTCACGACAAAGAAAAAAACATAAACGAATTACATGACAAGAAAAAAACAACACAAACATACATGCCAGGGAAAAGAATGCATACAAGTGTACAGCACAAGGAAAAGAACATAAGTGCACACATACAAGCCAGAGGGAAATAATCTTATACACAAATGCATATGATCGGGGAAAATACGCCCAATTCCAAAAACAACTTTCCACCCCGTTCAACCAGTTTTAAAAGCCTTGGTTATAATTGTGGTGGTTCATGGTGGGAGTTTAGTTTCTTTTTTCCTCTGTGTCAGTTTCAGCTGAATTTTCGACGTAGCAGAGTTTATGCCTGTAACGTCAGCTGCGGGCTTGGCTGGTAGCTTTACTTTTGTGTCCGTTTCTTTTTGCTTTTCCGTTTGTCAATTATGGCTCCTAGCTCATATTGTTTTGAGTGGGTGTCATTCACTCGTTCGTTCCTCCCCATATTATTCATCTCTGTCTCTAATTCTCTTCTCTTTGTGCTTTTGGGTCTCCATCTATTTTGGTTAGCCGGCTCTGTGGCAAAGTAGTTATGGATGTAATTCGAAATCCTGCATACACAGATGCGTGCGATTTGGAAGCAGGCCACCTTCTGTTGCTTTTTATACAATGGTATGAGTGGTGGTATGAGCGCTGGTCATTTACAAAGCAATGGCAAACTACTGAACGTAAACTTGCCAAGAAATCAGTCAAAATTACTGGGGGTTGACTGCGACATCCGGTAAAGGATACTATCTTTAACTTTATCGGTCGCCATGTGGGTTCCAGCAAAAGGGCTTTCTAGAGATACTATTATCGAGTTTTCTCAATAATGTCCTAACCAGCACGAGCGCCCTTTCCTCATCTCTTGATTCACTCGAATCTGTCTAGGTCTCCCCCTATGCCCTGCATGGTAATTCCGTCATGCCAATTTAGTCCTTCTATTCTGTTTTAGTTGTTCTTCATGCTTCTGATTAATTCAGCAGTACCGATTTAACGCAAAAGTTAAATATTATTATTTTCGTACCTATTCATTATGTGCCACGCCGATAAGAGGGGCGGCCATGTTTCGCCATCTTACACGATCACCAGAGTCATGGATCAGCTCAGTTTCTTGTCTCGACCACACTACATGGCCAAGTCACCCAAGTATTTACTTCTCGGCCTTCCCCTTGTTCTCTTCCCCTTGATCTTGCCAGTTGTCATCAAGTTTTCCAATTTATTTCTTCTCATAACGAGACCAAACAATGGTGATTGTCTATGTCAATTTCTCTAATCAGTGTAAGATTTTCATTTGTTTCTAGTAGGACTTAGTTTCATACTAATCTGTGTCAATTAATGCCTATAATTTATTAGTCACATGAGTTGCAACACTATGTACAACCCTGTGAAAAAAAACAAAAACATTCAGTTACATTTCAAGACAGTTACCACACAATGGAGATTTACAAGGTAAAAAAAAATGACCCACTTTTCGCACAGCTGCTCTCTCAGCTTGAGACTTGGCCAGGAGAAGCTTCAATCCATACATGAAGAGTTCAGAGAACCGGAGAAGCTCCAGCGATGTACCAATAAAAGCAGCAGTGATAATGTAGTTGACAAAGAAGGAGCCATTGCCAGGCAGGAAAATACACCTGGAGGATACAGATATGTTCATTCATTCAAATGTTTTCTATTAAAATATTATAAAACTACCCAAAAAAGAACCTCCTTTCCTCTACTAGCCTACAGGACACCCTTGGATAAGGTGGCGTATCTGTGATATCTGGGCAAGATTACATTCAGTAGCTGAAGAAGAAGAAGAAGAAGAAGAAGAAGAAGAAGAAGAAGAAGAAGAAGAAGAAGAAGAAGAAGAAGAAGAAGAAGAAGAAGAAGAAGAAGAAGAAGAAGAAGAAGAAGCTTGCCATTGCCATTTGACAGAGAGAAATACCAATAAGCAAGTCCTACAAGAGGCAGATGAAAACTGTATACTGTATAAAGAAATTAGATGTGGAGAGTCCACATTTTTTGACACATGAGAAGAAATAACCTAGAAAACTTGGTAACAACTGGCAAGATTTCAAGGAAAAGAATAAAGGGAAGGCAGAGAAATAAATATCTGGATGGCTAGGCCAGATGGTATAGTCGAGACAAGAACAAAGAGCTGATCCACAACTCTGGTGATTGTGAAACATGACAAAACATAACTGCCCACGCTTATCCACATGGCACATGATGATAATGAAATTACTGAAGTATTGTGTTGTTGATATCTAATGAGATGAAAATGAATAAAGAAACAGTACAACAGACAATATAAGTGCACAAGTTAACACAGTAGAGGACGATGAACAGCAAAATGTGATGCTGAATGCTGGGTGTGTCAGTGTGTTGCGTAAGAGAAGCAACGGCTGCAGTAGGATATCATTCATTCATTCATTCAGTAGCATGTCTTTTGCAGAACCTCAATCCCATAACAACCTTTCGGAAAACCTCTCGATCATAAGCAAGATGTCCCGCGTCTGATACACCCATCTGGAGATCATCCACCACATCCTGCACCCATCTTCTCTTTGGCCTTCCTCTTCCTCTCTTCCCAGGTATATACCCCTCCATTATTGTTCTCTCCAAACTTTCGTGACATTTAAAGTGACCAAAATATTTCAATTTTCTTTGTTTTATCGTCTTTAATAGCCAACCTTCTTCAATATTCAGCTCTTGAATTATGGATGCATTTGTTCTTTTCTTTACCCAAGATGTTCTTAGAGCTCGTCTATAACATTTATATTCAAAGGCATTTATGCACTGTTCAGCTTGTTTAGTAAGTGTCCAGGTCTCACAGGCGTATGTTGCAATGGGAAAGATGCATGCTCTTAAAAATCTAATTTTTGTAGTTCTGTCTGTCCCATTCCATAATTTATTCAGTTGTTTCAGTCTTTGAAGTGGGATATAACAATAGGAAATATAGTTAGGTATTCATAGCTGCTGCAAAAAGAGACATACTTAACACAGACACAGTGTGCATACCTTACAACGGACTCCATAAAGGTGAACATACTTAACAGAGTGAAAATCCCCCCCCCCCCCCCCCCCCAATAAAAATAAGTACTCTAGGACTAAACAAATGACGTTTCAATTATATAAATCTTCATCTGGGACGGGAAAACACAAACAAATCTAAAGAAAAAACATAAAATGATAAAATAATATTAAAACACAACTCCTTCGTTGTCAAGAAAGCACAACAGTTGGGTTCAGTTCGGTTTTGAAAGGTGCTCTTTTTCTACAAAGGTTGAGTCCAATGCAGCTGTTAAAAGTGCCAAATAAGAAATGTGTGGCCAAAGGTGTGCAAGCAGTCAGATATGAATATATGGAGGGAAGTCAGCAGAGTTATACAGTGGCATCTACACCAGTATTGATTCCCGCTGGATGGATGTGTCTTACCAGAGCCCATCAGAAAAGCCAAGAATGTAACACTGTAACCTGCCATGCCTGCTGTAAGAGGTGATCAAGGAGGGTGGTGCGGAACTAGTCACCTCAACCAAAGTCTCTGTGTCGAACCTCAACCGGAGTCTCTGTGGCGAAGTGGTCAAGCTGTTTGACTCGTGCTCTGAAGATTGTGGGTTCGATTCCGGGCTGTGTCCTTCGGTTTACGAATTAAATGTTTCGGAAACTCCTGTGGGTCGTCGCTAAAAGCTGCGGAGTTCGTGCTTTGTGCGACGCTTTCCGCGCAATATGGGATAAAACCTGGTGCAATGAAGTCGACCCTGTCAACTTTTAAGCGACCTCAACCAAAGCTGTAAAATCCAACCAAGTCTACACAGAGTTTGACATATGTTGGTTGTTTTGTTTTTTGATCACTCGCTTGAGCTCAAGCGTTGTCCATACACACTACTTTTAGTAGCACTGGACTGAATTTTGCGTGTGGATTATCTTTCCCCATTTCCAGTCTCCCTAACCATCAGGCGAACCCACTCTGACTTCAGAAGTACTTGTAATTTACTCCCCCAAGTCAAGGACGAGAAGTCAACATTTTAGTCCAACTGTCTAGTCTAGGGGTTGAACCCCTTACCTCGGCATCAGCACACGGGATGTTTAATAATGCACAGTCTGATCCATTCAGCCATGCTGACCTCCTGAGTTGGTTCTGGATCTATGCTCTATTGGGAGATAAAAGGCAGAAGAAGACGGAGAAAGAAGAATGCTGGCTGACCACAATGACGGATATAATCCACAAGAACATTAGCTTTCTAACACTCATCCTATAGTATGTTTTTTTTTTTCATATCCTTTACAGGACATCGCTGTTAACATCAGTATCTTTCAGCTGATTGTTGATTCCTTTGCAAGATTACGCTCAGTAGTTTGCCATTGCTTTCTGAGCGACCGGCTCACATACCCCATTTAAGTTACCGACGTGGAGAGAACCGCTTCCAATTCTCACACAACATCACGTTACTCACGAGAGTATACGGGATTACGGAGAAAGTCATGTAACCCCTAGACCAGGGAGACTGGCTCCTATAGTATGACTCATACAAAATATTGTTAACTTGGTCAATACATGAAGCTGACATGTGAATCCAGGTGTCTTTGAAAAACAAAAGTGCACTTACGAACCGAATTACGGATTTCATAAATGAACTCACGATTTTCAGCACGTGAGGCAGACAGATTTACCACTTAGTCGTGAAGACCTCTTGAACAACAGACATCATCACTGACACAATAAAACTCACCTTCACCACAATCACACCTTCACCACAATCATACCTTCACCACAATCTCACCTTCGCCACAATTACACCTTCACCACAATCTCACCTTCACCACAATCACACCTTCACCACAATCACACACAATCTCACCTTCACCACATCTCACCTTCACCACAATCACACCTTCACCACAATCTCACTTTCACCACAATCACACCTTCACCACAATCACACACAATCTCACCTTCACCACATCTCACCTTCACCACAATCATACTTTCACCACAATCATACTTTCACCACAATCACACCTTCGCCACAATCACACATAATCTCACCTTCACCACAATCATACCTTCACCACAATCACATCTTCACCAAAATCTCACCTTCACCATAATCATACCTTTGCCACAATTACACCTCCACCACAATCTCACCTCCACCACAATTACACCTTTGCCACAATTACACCTCCACCACAATCTCACCTTCACCACAATTACACCTTCCCCACAATTACACCTTCACAAATCTCATCTTAACCACAATTACACTTTTATCACAATCACACCTTCACCACAATCTCACCTTCACCACAATCTCACCTTCACCACAATCATACTTTCACCACAATCACACCTTCACCACAATCACACACAATCTCACCTTCACCACAATCACACATTCACCAAAATCTCACCTTCACCACAATCTCACCTTCACCACAATCATACCTTCACCACAATCTCACCTTCACCACAATCACACCTTCACCACAATAATACTTTCACCACAATCATACTTTCACCACAATCACACCTTTGCCACAATCACACATAATCTCACCTTCACCACAATCATACCTTCACCACAATCACATCTTCACCAAAATCTCACCTTCACCACAATCATACCTTCGCCACAATTAAACCTCCACCACAATCTCACCTTCACCACAATTACACCTCCACCACAATCTCACCTTCACCACAATTACATCTTCCCCACAATTACACCTTCACAAATCTCATCTTAACCACAATTACACTTTTATCACAATCACACCTTCACCACAATCTCACCTTCACCACAATCTCACAGTCGGATTACAAAGAAAAAGAAACGCTGTGATGAAGTTAGTGATACTTACTCCCATCTAAGCTTGTGTTCTTTGTCTTTCACAATCCACTCAAACAATCCTTGGGCACTGCAACACAAAACAACATACCGATTAATGAGACAGCACTGGCAGGATAGTAAAAGTGATGAATGCACTCAGTAACTCAAGGCTTCACTGCTTGCATTAGGGTTAGCAAATCAGTTGGCCATGACTGCTTCCAAGTGGCGGTCCTGGAAACAGACTGCATCACTGTGATAGTTAAGGTTAGTTGCAGGACATAAGAGTCAACTCCAGTATTTGTTGGCTTCTCATGATTCCTGGGCAAGTAGTTTGCCATTGTTTTCTGAACGACCAGCACCCATACCACTTCATAAAAAAAAAAACGCAAGGCGGTCTACTGCCAAATCGCCCACAGCTGTGTTTCAAACACAGTATACGGGATTGTGAACTGTGTCCATTATCCCTTCGCCACAGAGTCAGAGTCACATCAATTACAAGGCAAAGGTAGCCTCTGGGAAGATACAGCCTCTGGGGCATAAAGTGTTAGACCTTCATATATTCTAGACCACAGTTTTTAGGAGTACAGTGGTCAGTTCTTTTCTTTGCTGCCTTTCTTTACAGACAATTCAAAATACAAGGGTAAGTTATATGCAACCGGTTTGGGTAGACTGATAAAACGATGGGATAAGTGCATCATAGTTGGTGAAAATTATTTTGAGAAATAAAGGGACAATGTATGTATACAAATAAACTCGTTTCAAGTTGTTATCTTATTTAGTTATTTTTCTACAGCCATTTGTGACTTACTTATTAACTTACCCTCGTATTACTTGTAGATTTAAGTGTAAAAGTAGAACAAGACAGATCTGAAGAAGTGGTTTGTGATTATGGTTAAAAATAAGAAATGAAACAATATGGAGTGAGTACACATCTAACAAACCTATGTAGAAGCTTATACAACAACAGTGAATGCATAGTTAGAGCAACTGGAGGACACTCAGAACCCTTCACCATAAGATCTGGAGTACGACAAGGTTGTGTCCTGTCCCCTCTCTTGTTTATAACATATATAGACAACATATGTAAAGAAACCAGCCAAGTAGAGACCGCAAGAACACCGCATGACAAGAACACAGTCTATGAACCATCTGCAAATTGCACCATTAGAGAACTCCTGTTTGCGGACGACCAAGCACTAATAGCAAAATCAGAAGCTGAATTACAAGACCACATGAATAGTGTAAACGAAATGTGTAGGGAACATAACATGAAAATTAGCACAAGTAAAACAGAGGTAATGACTATAACTAAAGAAGAACAAACAACAACAATTCACCTAAACAAACATTCCTTGAAACAAGAAAAGAGTTTCAAGTACCTAGGAAGTATAATATCATCAAATGGCAAATCAGAAGACGAGATCGAAAATAGATGCACTAAGGCAAATCAACTCATTGGATAAAATGCACCAATATTAAAGAACAAACTTGTATCAATAACTACAAAGAAAGCACTTTACAACACAATCTTCCTACCAACTTTATGATACCAATGCCAAACCTGGACAATGACAGAAAATGAGACAAGAACAAATCACAACAGAAATGAGATTACTGAGAAGAATACTCAATGTATCAAGAAGAGATAAGATCAGAAATGAAGAAATCAGCACTAAAGTGATAGCTGCGCTAGATTGTATTAGAAGGCAGCAAGTAAAATGGTTTGGCCATGCAAGTAGGTTACCAACTAACAGTATACCACAACAAGCAATGATGTACAAACCCGATGGAAGCAGAGGAAGAGGCTGACCACATGGTCACAGGGAATAACAGAGTCCATGGGAATATCGATACATGAAGCCCATAATCGGGCATTCTCCCGATGTTTATACTTCAGCTCGACACCGCAAGGTACAAGAGGAACATGACGAGATGAGATGAGATGAATAAGAAATGAAATGAGGAGAAATCCAGTAGAAATATTAACAATACGAACATTGCTAAGAAAGTTATAGATATGAGTATTTCTTGCTTTCCTGCCTTAATCCAGTGAAAATACTGCTTTGTATATGGAACCCTGATTCCCGCCCTCTGTCTGGCGAAGTCTGGGAAGTCTTTCACGACGTGCCCTGGGGGTTTGCTTTGATGCTTCTTATTTGCAAGTGGCAAATCAATGAGACCCATTTCATGGAGCCGTGCTCTTACTCTACAATGTCTTGTTCTGAGCCCAATGATTCTGGTCTGCATTTTGGCCAAGCTCATTTATGCTGTCATGCTCTGCTCTGTAGTTTTCATCCCCCCCCTTCCAATTTATCATCATATAACAAGAACAAAATGCACAGAATAAAATGCACATTACGTAAAAGGAAATGTACAAGAAGACAATAATGTTTACCTGGTGAGGCCCAAAGAAGGAAGAATGAGGACCATAAGAAGCAGAAAGATGAACGTTTTCCTCATCACTGCATGGTGCTCTGCTGTTCTGAAACACAAAACAAACACAACTTGAAACACATCAAATAAATTAAATGTGAGGAAGATCCACTACCATGCCATTTCAGCTAGCCAAGTCAAGGTGATCCAATAGTGGGTACTGTTGGTAGGGTGTAATATTCTAGACAATAAAATAATGAGGTTGCATGGCTAATTTCCTTCTATGCCGCTTTTCCTTCACAGACAAATCCCAGACAATTGCCTAGCATTCATTTTATTTTGCTGTATGGCAGTAAATCATGGAATGTGACTGTACAAATTAGGAAGAGTATGGAAGCTCTACATCTCTTCATATAATTCTACATCAATCTCTAAAGCTCTCTATTTCTGTATACCATTCTCTGTGACTCCATCAACTTCTCTCACTATCTACCTCTCCTCAATTCCTTCTCTATACAACTATCTGTACCTCATTCTCTACCCCTTTCCCTAACACCATTGACATTTTTCTTTCTCTCTATTTCTCTCTCCCTCTCCCTCTCCCTATTTCTCCCTTCCCTTTCTTTGCTCCTTCCTCCTGTCTCTTTCCCCCTTTCTTACCATCTCTCTCCCTCCCCCTATCTCTCACTCTCCCCTTTCCTCCCTCCCCGTCTCCCCCCTCTCTGCATGTGAGTATGTATACCAACCATATAAAAAGTCTAATTGTCATCCATACCTTAATCTAGAAGTTTAGTCTATAATAAATAGACATAAAAATCAGTTTGACAATCTACAATATACTCACCTGGTCCAGTGTCCAATCAGCTGATCAGACCAGTAGACAATGTTGGGCAGCAGGGCCGAGAAGATCCACAGCAGCAGAGTAGGCAAGAACTGCACCAGGTAGGCACTCTACAGAACACCAAGAACAAAGCTACAGTCAGTGACAAACTGAAAATATTCACTGAAATAACATTCACATCAACATTCAGTTAGGGCTGGGCTGGCCCACCTATGGTCTGCCAACACTTACATGCAGGTTCTCCACTGGCTTCTTGATGTCAATGTTCATCATGTCCAGCAGATGTAAGAACATGATCGGGGTGGTCAGAAAGAACAGGATCACAATCAGGATGCCATTGATGCAGATCGCTGTTGTCCACCACCGCCAGTCCGGAACTGACAAATTCTCCCTGCCAGACACAAATCAAAAAATCAAAATCAAATCAACTTTATTTTACATAGAAAACACAAGGTAGACATATATTGTCATAGTCAAGGTCAGGTCCCTGCAAAACATAGAACACACACAGAATATATATATTGTCGTAGTCAAGCAGTCAAATAGTTCCTGCCAAACAAAGAATATACAGTATACATATATTGTCATAGTTAAGTCATTACGGATTCAGAGAGTATGCTTAGTAAGGTGGAGAAAGGAATGTTTTGTGTGGAATGGATCTTGTCACTTCGAGGTCACAGATTATGAGCATTGTATGGATATTTTGCTCTGGCCATGCGGGGGTGCGGGGGAATGTACAGGCTGATAGGCTAGCAGGGAATGCACATCTTGGTGGCAGACTGCCTATGGACAAGGGGGAGGTGGTTGTGCGCTTGTGGGACCAGGTGGATAATGCAGAGGAACAGATTGAGAACCCATATGTGGAAAGAATGAGATTGCAGGGGATTGGCAAGGGTTCTGGAAGAATCTCCAAACTGAGAAGGAAGACCAGGAGAACTTTTAATCAGATTGCGGTGGGAACAATTAGTAGTGTGACTCTTTGCTGGCTGTTCAACGAGGGGGCGGAGCACGTATGGGAATGTCCTGAGTGCAGTAATGTCGGTTCTTAACTCAACTCAAACACACATATATGAGGCATCGTAGCTTCAAGCAGGCAGGTTAGCGTAGATGACAATTAATGGTACTGGTGATGTCATGAGCACGGTCGGACCCAGGTGCAATGCCTGCGCTCATCATCTGCCAAAGTGAAAGAAGGATTGGCCACCTATTCCTCCGTGCATTCAGGCCTACAACCTGTGATGGCGCTATCAAATTGCAGTCCCATAGCAATAAACTACTTCAAGACAAATAGTATTAGAGCACCTCCCAGGTAATAAAGGTAATACCTCTGGTATGTGCAAACCTGGTGCAATTCATGGTACAGACTGTGCTGATTGTTATAAATTAGAAATGGATGTGTGCTTCCGCCCTGATGCTGAGGTAGTGCAATGGATGTCAAGCCTTCTTAAATGGAAGACTTTCTGCACTTGGAAGAACCGTATATGCACTGCATATTCTACAAATACTTTGGCAGTTGGAAACTGAAAAGAGCAGACTAAATAGGCTGCTGCACTAGTCACACTTCAAAACAAGAAGAAAAAAGTTACCTGCATATCCTTTACAGGACATCGCAGTCAAACACAGCATTTTTTGGCTGTTTGTGAGTTCTTGTCAAGTTTATATTCAGTAGTTTCCAATTTCTTTCTGAATGACTAGTGCTCATCTCAATGTTAGTTTGTTAGACTGATCATCCTCACTGCCGCACGATTTAGTCCATACATGTATCAATCAATCAATCTGGAGCCGTTTCCACAATGAAGGTTGGATGCAATGGATCTCCAACACTGTCTGTCTCTCGCCCTGATTGTACATTCTGTCAGGTTGATGTTTGTTCATCTATAGATGTTATCTTCCCACTTGCATCGTTGTCTACCTCTTGCTCACTTGCCCTCAACCTTGCCCTCCAGTATGGTTTTATAAGAGTATCATGTCTTTTAACGTGGCCAAAATATTTCACTTGCCTCCTCTTTATTTCTTTCATCAACTCTCTCTTCATTCCCAGTTTTTTTACAACCTCTGCATTTGATTGTTTTTGTTTCCATGAATAAAAGTATACCACTGTATGAAAACTAACACAAGGCAGTCTGCTTCCAGATCGCCTGCAGCTGTGTTTCAAACGTGATATATGGGAATTGCGAATTACGTTCATAATCCCTTCACCATAGCACTGACATAAACAAACAAAGGTTACAGGTTTTTAAAATAAAAATACAAAAAGGTTACAGGTTTAAAAAGATTACAGGTTAAAAAGAAAGGTTACAGTCTTGAGGATCAACCAAATAGCACTAGGTTTTGTCTGATCTTGCTCTGTCTCTGTCTGCAGAACAACAAGCTGACAGCTGAAAGCATCCCACGAAAACCACTACTACAGCAATGAACTCATGAATCTCTGGGAAAATTGCACTCGTAGTCTGAATGACACAATCTGACAAAGAACTGATGACCTTCAAAGCACGAGGCAGACTGCTGAACTACTTCATCATGAAAACTTTCAACATATAAACAGCACAGGGAAACAATAAATCTGCATGTGGTACAGATAAATGTTGGTAACTTCTGCTTCAGCCAACATCTTTCTTATTTGGACCATGTGAAAGCCAATAATTAACAATTCCAATTCTGTATCTTTCACAAGACAACCATCATTTTACAGGTGAGAATATATGTAATCTTGACTGTTGACGAACACCTGTAAAATAGACTGCTGAGACACACCTGTAAACTAAACTGCTGAGGAATGCCTGTAAACTAGACTGTTGAGGAACACCTGTATATTAGACTGTTGTAGAACACATGTAAACTAGACTGTTGGGGAACACATGTAAACTAGACAGCTTAGAAACACATGTAAACTAGACTGTTGAGGAACAGCTGAAACTAGACTGCTGAGGAACACCTGTAAACTAGACTGTAGAGGAATGTGTGTAAACTAGACTGTTAAAGAACACATGTATACTAGATTGTTGAGAAACATCTGTAAACTAGACTGCTGAGGAACACATGTATACTAGACTGTTGACAAACATATGTATACTAGACTGTTGACAAACACATGTATACTAGACTGTTGACAAACATATGTATACTAGACTGTTGACAAACACATGTATACTAGACTGTTGACAAACACATGTATACTAGACTGTTGACAAACATATGTATACTAGACTGTTGACAAACACATGTATACTAGACTGTTGACAAACATATGTATACTAGACTGCTGATGAACCCTGTAAACTAGACTGCTGAGGAACCCTGTAAACTAGATTGCTGAGGAAAATAACTGCACAACAACAACAACAACAACAACAACAACAACAACAACAACAACAACAACAACAACAACAACAACCTATACAATGACTAACCAGTAAATGTTCTCGGGAGATGGGGCAAAATGCATCATCCAGTTCTGCACCTGAAGCTCCTGGTACAGGCTGGACATCTGTGGGTTGTGTGTACCCTTGCAGTTGGCACGGAAATCAGTTCGGATCCTGTGTTGGTTTAATAAAACAAGCATTTAGACAGTAGTAACAAAACCACATGTGTAAGAGTTTTCTTTAAGGCTAATGTTAGGGACACATACAGTTACACTAAAATACTAAAACAATATTCTAGAAACAATGGTTCAGTTTATCGTTTTCGCAGTCAACCCCAGCATTTTGTTGGTGGTGGGGGGGGGGGGGGGGGGGGGGGGGGGGGTATTTCTTGGCAAGTTTACATTCAGTATTTTGCCATTGCTTTCTGAACGACTAGCACTCAAATTATTGTATGGAAACCAATGAAAGGCAGCCTGCTTCCAAATTACCAGCAGCTGTGTTTCAAACACAATATCTGGGATTATGAATTGCAATCGTAACACCTTTGCTACAAACAATGGTAATTAGTTCAAAAATTTGCATCCGATGTGCTTCTCTTCAGAACATACAAATTCCCATGTGCACCATCTTGCTCATCCAATCATCATATTAAAAAAGATGCCCAAAAACAATATTAAATCATCATCATCATCATCATCATCCAGTGCTTTGCTGGCTGGCATGGGCGGTCATGCCCCTCCAAAGATTGTGATCTCGGACAGCATGGATCAATTCGTGTGTTGACTGCCTTCAAGACACAAGACTGTCAAGAATTTTCTCATGCTGTCTTCCTCTATCTCTCTTTCCACAAATTTTTTCCGTTTGTCACAACATGCTCCAGTTTTTCTGATGTTTATGATGTTGTCTTAAAATGTCCAGATGGTTCATTTTGGTTGTCCTATTAATTTTCAGCATTCTTCAATGAAATCACATCTCCGAAGCTTCCAGGGATGTTTTCGCCTGTTTACTAATTGTCCAGGATTCGCAGCCATATATTAAAACTGGTTCTATGTAACCTGAAAGAACTCTTTTTCTAATGTTCAAAGACAAGGACTTATTGCATTAAAATGTTCTTCATTTGATAGAATGCTGTTTTCTGCTTGTCCTATTCTGTTCTGTATCTCTGTGCTACATCTTCCATCTGATGTTATCCATGTGCGTAGATATCTGATTTTCTGCTCATGCCCCAAAATAACTTCATTTAATTTAATTGCACATTTAAGTAATGTTAAATACAAGTCAAATTTGCCCATGGAAAATAACGTCCTGTACTTTGATCGCACATTTAAGTAATATTAAATACAAGTCAAATTTGCCCATGGAAAATAACGTCCTGTACTTTGATCACATATTTAAGTAATATTAAATACAAGTCAAATTTGCCCATGGAAAACTGGCCAAACCTTTGAGCTTGTCCCTCAGAAGCTAAAGTGATGAAAACAATTCCCAGTGGTGTCTGGTAGGCTGTCAGCTTCTCCTCTTCACAAGTTTTCTTTAGTTTCGCTTCTTCCTCTTGGTAATAGTTGATGGCATCCACCTGGCAAATAGTTGTCATGTCAGTCGACTAACATCATTGAACCACAAAATCAAATAGTTGTCATGTCAGTTGACTAACATCAATGAACCACTAAATCATATAGTTGTCATGTGAGTCGACTAACATTAATGAACCACAAAACCAAATAGCTGTCATGTGACTCGATTAATATCAATGAACCACAAAACCAAACAGTTTGTCATGTGAGTCAACTAACATCAATGAACCACAAAACCAAACAGTTTGTTGTTATGTGAGTCGACTAACATCAATGAACCACAAAACCAAATAGTTGTCATGTGAGTCAACTAACATCAATGAACAACAAAACCATTATCCATTCGGCCATGCTGACCTCCCATGTTCCTAGTTCTAGATATCACAGCTTTTCTAAGGCACCTGATCTCTGTTATGATTGTCTGTTTACTACATGTTTAACATTGGCAGCATCATACTGTCCTTAGCCATGTGCCCAAATGTAGGAATACCACTGCCTGTCCATTCTTTAATGTTACTAGTCCAAGAGTACCTCTTCTGTTTGCCTTCAAATCTGCTTTGTGAGAGGGTATCTTGAAGACACATATGCATACCAGGCAAGCTTTTAGATCTTGCTAGTTCCACATTTTGCCACTGTCAAAAGTAAGTTAGTTACATATCCTTTACAGGACGTCGCAGTCAACCTCAGCATTTTTGGCTGTTTGTGGTTTCTTGGCAAGTTTACATTCAATAGTTTGCCATTGCTTTCTGAATGACAGGTACTCACACCATTGTATGAAAACCAGTGCAAGGTGGTCTGCTTCCTAATTGCACACAGCTGTGTTTTGAACATGGTATGCGGGAATGCAAAGTGAATCTGTAACCCCTTCACCACAGAGCTCGCAGTACAATAAAGATGACTATATTATTAATAAAACTAAACAACTCAAGGATGTTAAAGGACAAAACCAAAAAAAATAAGAACGTTTCGATAATGAAAGGCTCCTTCACATCAAGTGGTTTGAAGTATAATAAGAGTTAATAAAGTAACATTTGAGAAAGACAAAAACAATACATGTGAACTATGTTTGGATGATGACAGGCTCACCTCACATCAAGTAGTTTGTGGTACAATTAGAGTTTGTAAAGAGACTGTAAAGAGACATTTGAGGAAGATAAAAACAACAGACATGAACTATTTTGGATAATGAAAGGCTCACCTGAGTACAGCAACAGCATATTAGACCACACACCACTGGCCTCATCACCGGTCGCTGTCCAGTTTTCCTGTACTCCATCTCACAGTACATCTTGGCCTCCGCAGCACGCTTCCTGGAAATACCAAGATGATACCAGAAATGCTTTTTGTACCACTGATGGTGTCTTGGTTGGGTTAGTTAATTAGCTAGCTAGTCAGTCAGTTGGTTGGTTAGTTAGTTAGTTAATCAGTTAGACAGTCAGTCAGTCACTCAGTTAGATAGTTATTTAGTTAATTAGTGGTGAGTTAGTTACTTAGTCAGTTAGTTAGTATATCAGCCAGTCAATCAATTAGTCCAGTGGTTCTCAACCGGTGGGGAATCTCCCCCCCCCAACCAGGGAGGGGGGGGGGGGGGGGGGGGTTAGGGTTTCCGGGGGGGGGGGGGGGAATTAAGATTATTTCTAAATTGCGTTATTACAAGAACCGATTACTTGATATTGTTTTCCCCTCTATACTTTACGGTTCTGTACTTCTCCCCCTTATGAAATTCATTTTATAACGTAAGTAGACTTGCAAACCACATTTTATGTAGACGTTTAGACTTGTTCTAGTATGTGTTATTAAATTAGCTTCCATTTTTAAGTCTACTGTGTGGGGGCGGCCGGGGAGGGGGAGGGAGATTTATAGGGAGGAGATACGAAAGGGAGGAATGACGTTCTGAAAATATTGTGAAGGGGTGCACACGCCAAAAAAGGTTGAGAACCACTGGATTAGTCATTCAATCAGTCAATCAGTCAATCAGTCAGTCAGTCAGCCATTTAGTTAGATTGTTATTTAGTTAAGTTAGTCAGTCAGCCAGTTAGTTAGCTAGTCAGGTGGTTGGTTGGTCAGTTAGTTACTTAGTTACTTAATCAGTCAGTCAATCAGTCAGTCAATCAAGTAGTCAGTCAGTCAGTCAATTAGTCAATCAGTTAGTCACTCAGTCAATCAGTCAGTCAGTTACTTAGATAGTTATTTAGTTAAGTTAGTCAGTCAGTTAGTTATTTAACTAGTCAATTGGTCGGTTGGTTCGTTGGTTAGCTAGTTAGTCAGTTAGTCATCAGATTACCCACACTCCACATCAGACCTTACAGTCTGTCCATAAGAGCTCAACTCAGATCCCCTCCTAAGTTTATCTCTCTCAGCATACAGCAGTCGATGACACCAGTTCTGTGTTGGCTGACAATTCTTCTTTGGCCTCCTGCATAACTCTCCTGTCTGGTTTCACCCATTTTGGCTTGCAGTCTGGTCAAGGTTGCAGATTCATATTCAACTCTTGATTCGTTTGATTGTCCTGCTTCTCTGACAGCGTTCACTGTATCAGCCCAGTCCATTGCTCGTCCACTTTCTGCAATAGCCTAGTCCGCAAGCCTATCAGCTTGCTCATCTCGCTGATCTCTCTCGTTGTCCTTTGACATTACCGGGTCTGTTTTCATTTGGGTCCTATTATGCTTCTTTCTTTTTGAGCAGTAGGAAAAAACCACTGCTGTCTTGCTTGGCCAGTCGCAAATTTTGTACAGGAAAATCTGATCAACAGGAGTCCATCCCTCCGGTAAGCTGGAGCCCGGTTGGCCCATGAACTCGCTTTCATGGTTTCCCAGTCTACACCACAGGGAGATAAGGTTGACTTGTGTAACCTGCAGGTCATCGGCAGGCTACTAATTTTGGCTTTTTGCCCTTCCTGAGAAAGACTAGCCAATCCTAACCATACTGGCTGTACAGCTATGCGTAGTCCACACCTTGCTCATTTCCTCTTATACAGGGTGCTTTTAAAGTCTCACAACACTTTGTATGTAGAATCATTTTGAAAAATGAAGTACATGAAGTCATTAAAAAATGTGCTATAAATGCATTAAATAAGTTACAATAGTCACTGCTATGGTCTAACGTTGTTTTGGTGAAGCTGGAAAGTGTCAATGAAGTATTCATTATAACTTATTCAACAAATTTATAACTGTAATGTGATGAGGAGGTTGTTTATCACGAAATCTTGCTATAAATCTTTGAACAACCATCCATGTGTATCGACCGCCATTATGAAACGTTCAACCAAAAAAATTCTTTCTTCTGTTGATAACACCATTCTGTTTGGAGTACAAAGAATTACTCCAGCAGACGACAGCCATTTGCTGCATATTGCTTCATGATGGTCCGTGGAGCACATTTTTTGATGTCATGTACTTCATTTTTCAAAATTGTTCTACATATAAAGTGTAGTAAGACTTTACAAACACCCTGTGTATGTATGGTCTGGAACACAAATACACCTAGGATTTTGTCAGGCTTGACCTTGGAGACCCCACGTCCTGTATCTGAGCCCAGACCATCTTGATCTTCCTGAGCATAATCATTGAGTCTTTGAGAAAGCATGCCTGGGTGAAAATATGTGTCTGCAGCTAAGCTACCTCTTTAGTTACTGCCATGACCTCCATAGTCAGGCTACTTGTTGTCAATACGAAGGCACCCACAGTTTTCCTTCACAATAGTTAGTTAGTCATGGTTCCAACTTCATGGCTAATTGTCACCCCATTATGCTCCTTTCCTGTGCCAGTAAATATCACACAAATGCTCCTCACTGCCCCACGTGAAAAGTGGAACAGACAGGAGTCTCAACAAACCAACAGCCCGCACAGGTATACTATGCATAATGCCGCTGCCAGAATGTCAACACAAAAGTCTGCCACGAAAAATTGTTTATCGTCGATGGAAGCAGCAGTCATTAGAAAACCAGCAGCCACACATTACTGCATAAGGCAAACTCAGCTCAGCAACCGCTCAGCAGCCATTTTTCTGAACATGCAGTTCACAATACAAACAACCGCGGACAGATGTAAAAGCACTTCACATGAAATCCACAGCTCACAGTGTCACTCCACGCACTCAACTCAGTATCAGGGCGATGGAACCATGCACTACCAGTCCAACATGAGGAAAATTCATAAGCAAACCTTAGCCACAAATATAAACACTCCAGAGGCCTTAACAGCTCAACCGTCTATCCTCCATGTTGGACCAGAATTCCTTCACAATTCTCCCTCCGACATGAGGAGTAAAAGCCTATGAGTTCCTCGCTTGTCTAACAACAAGCCATCTCTGTAGGTGGCAACTGCTCACTACTGATAGTGTCTGTAGTTGGTTAACAAGAGTCAACAATACTGTACTCCAGACATACCCATAAGTGCTCGGTCTCTCTCAGTAGATACTGAAGAGTCATCTTGTGCCCTGCCAACTGGCATAGGTATTATGTTTCTCCACAGATTTTACTCCCTGGTGTTGTGGATCAATTACATGGCTGTTATTCCTCCATGCCACCGTCTTAGATCACCTAGCATCCTTTCTTCAGCTGCCTCTTATACTGTTGCTCTTTTTAGCTATCATGATATTCTCCACTGCCTCTCTTCTCATTATATTACCAAATAACATTGTTTCTTTTAATAATTGTTTTTCTCTTCTTTATAGTTGTGTCTAATGTTATATTTTCATTACATTTAAACCTTTTTTCTTTGCTCCTTCACTTCATCCTCTACCTCATGGTCTGCCTCCTCTTCTTCTTATTCCTCTTTTCATTCCTTTTTCCTTCTCTTTTTTTTTAAAAACTAATCCTCTTCTTCTTTTTTCTAATTTATTTTCTTTGACTTTTCAATCATCCTGAAAAGGATGTTTTGTTGGCTAGAAAAACAACAACAAATAAATCAATTTTCATTAGAATTTTCCAGACTCGATTAATAGAATGTATTAAAATGAGAACGCAATGAGGTTTTTAAGAATTTGACGCTGAAATCTGAGATAGGCCAAAAGGTGTCCAATATGGCAAGTTCTCTGTACATGGGACACAGTGCAACAAAATGTCCTTTTCAGATGAATGAAAAGTCAAAGAAAATAAAGTAGAAAAAAGAAGAAGAGGATTAGTAAAAAAAAAGAGAAGGAAAAGGAATAAAAAGAGGAATAAGAAGTAGAGGAGGCAGATCGTGAGGTAGAGGATGAAGTGAACGAGCAAAGGAGAGGTAGAGGAAGTAGAAAATGAGAATAAAGAGGAGGATAAGGAGGATGAATAAGAAGATGATAAAGGAGGAGAATGATACAGAAAAATAGGAAGAGAGGAGAGGGAGGAAAGAGAAGATGAGGAGAAAGAAGATGAAGAGAAAGAAGAAGTAGAGGATGAGGAGGAGAGCAAGAAGAAGAATAGGAAGAAAAAGAATAACAGGAGAAACAAGAAAAAGATAAGGAAGAGTAAAAGCAGAGGAAACAGAGGAAGAAGAAGACGAAGAGGTAGAGTAAGAAGAGAGGAGCAGGAAAAAGAAAAAGATGAAAAGGATAAAGAAGAAGAAGAGGAGGAAGCAGGAGAGGAGAAAGGAGGAAAAAAGGTAGATGAGAAGGGGAGGATGAAAGAAGAAGATGAGGGGAAAGACAAAGAGGCAGTGTTAGAAGAGAGGAGCAGGATAACGAAGAAGTAAAAAAGGATAAAGAAGAAGAGGATCAGGAAGCAGGAGTGGAGAAAGGAGGAGAAGAAGAGAATGAAGAGGAGGAGAAGATGAAAGAAGAAGAGGAGGAGGAAGAGGAAAATTGTGCAAACAGACTGTACCTGCGCTTGTCTAGAAATACCAGATCAGCAATATCATAAGCAAACTGAATGTCTGTCACAGTGGCTTCTGGGTAGGCCTCCCTGGGGACACAACACCATATAAGTTAGTCACCATACCATCCTCATTACACATCGAACCATTCAGTCCAAGTACTCGGATCCCCTCCTCAGTAAATCCTGCAGTATGTAGCGGCTTGCGACACCAATTCTATGTTGATTTATTAATCTTCTTTAGCTTCCTGCACAGTGTTCTTATTCGGCCACACCTCTCTTAACTTGCTGTTCTCACAGTCATGTGTTAGCTATCAACAATTACAGACAGGCACACGCAAAATACACACTTGCTGCATGGATATGAAGTGTTGAGGGCTTCACATATACCAGGGCAAAGCTTTATGAGGTGTCCAAAGATGAGGCTGTATGTTATTGAGGTCAGAGGGAGCAATACAAACAATCGTCTGTCACTGTCAAGATGGCCAGGTGCCAGCCATCCATCTGAATATGGGGTTGGGCTTTGTGCTATGGAGAAGTATAACTCCATTTTATAAACTATCCTCTGTCAAGATGGCCAGGTGCCAGCCATCCATCTGGATACGGGATTGTGCTTTGTGCAATGAAGAGGTATAACTCCATTTGATAAACTATCCTCCGTCAAGACGGCCTGATGCCAGCCATCCATCTGGATATGGGGTTGGAGTCCATTGACCAGGAAATACCTCAAACCCGTGAAGGCCCCCAAACACATTCTAATGACCATCTCGTCATCATTCCAGAGCAAGAAATGTTCGAGAGAAGCAGTAACAATTCATTTCATCCAGAGAGCTTGAAAGTTTGCAGCACTGAGTTCTAAGATGGCTGACAAGGCCTACTTTGGCTCAAAATGTTCTTTGACAATGTGGACAAAGAATGCATGACATTCCAGGAAGAGGATCTCTTGTGGTGGTTTTTTGTCCAGTCTTTTTTTTTCCACAGCTCTTGCAGTCTTGTTTGCTTCACAAGTGACTACACTTTTGCATAATGATATACGCCATGAATTTTGGTCTTTGGCAGCAGTCTCCCATGTGTCATTATGAATTCCAAAAGCTTTAAGCAATGTCTTTAAAGTGTCTTTAAAGAGTTTCCTCTGGCTGCCTTGGAAGCGTTTACTACAATGCAACTCACTATTAAAAATTAGTTTAGGGAGCATGTGATCTGGCATGTGAGTCAAGTGACCAGCCCAGCGAATCTGATTCTTCATTAGTAAAGTGTAGATACTGGGCATGGGCGCTCTTTCTAAGACTTCAGTGTCTGGGATCTTGTCTTGCCATTTAACCTTCAGTAGCTTCCTAAGACAGACCGTGTGGAAGTGGTTTAATTTCCTAGCGTGTCGCTCGTAAACAATCCAGGTTTCACAAGCATATAACAGTGTGATAGCAGGGTAAACAACTGAATCACTTCATCCTCAGCCATCACGACTGCACACAAAATAACAATTAAAGGCAACGAAAGCGACCAACAATCTCAACAAGTGTCACCTACTGAAAGTGCTGCAGTATTGGGCTGTGGAAGCATTTATTCTTGGGAATGTTTGAAATCATCAGTGTCCGACTGACCTGAAATATAACAATAGAAATTAAGTAATCTTATTATCAACATAGCAATCACCTCTGATGATCTTTAACGCTAACTATAGCACTCTTATAAAAACCATACTAGAGGGTAAGGTTGAAGGCAAGCGAGCAAGAGGTAGACAACGATACAAGTGGGAAGATAACATCAAGAGATGGATGAACAGCAGTCTGACAGAATGTAGTCAGGGCAAGAAACAGACAATGTTGGAGATCCATTGCAGCCAACCTTCACTGTGGAGATGGCATCTGATTGATTGATTGATTGATTGATAGGCCAAGAACCTTTTTCCCATACTATCACCAAGTGGATAATTTTAAATAACTAGGGATAGTTATAACATAAAGTGGAAGAGCATAACAGAGATTAAAGAACAGAATGGGGTAGGCAAAAGCTGCATTTTAGAAAATGAAGGGTATCTTATGCAATAAGTCATTATCATTGAATATAAGAAACAGAGTGCCAAAATGCTATACAGAACCTGTTGTGTTGTATGGAAGTGAATCTTGTAATGTAAATTAACAAATTAGGAAGAACTTGGAAGCAACAGAGATGTGGTTCCTGAGATGAAATTTACAACACTCTTGGACTGCCTGAATAACTAACGATGATTGCTGAAAGCGGCAAATGAAACTAGAACATTATGTACAACAATAAAAAGGATAAAAACAGTTTTCTTTGGTTATGTGATGAGAAAAGAAGCATTGGAGAACATCATTACAACTGGAAAGATCGAAGGGAAGAGAGAGAGAGGCAGAGCAAGAGAAATGATGCTGGATGGGCTGAGACAGTGGCATGGAGGATTATCATCAGCAGAGTTGATCCAGAACACCAAGGACTGATTAGAGAAATTAGACGCAGACAGTCAAGATTTTTGGGCTTGTTATGAAAAGAAGTAAACTGGAGAACTTGGTGACAACTGACAAGATTGAGGGGAAAAGAACAAATGGAAGGCAGAGAAATAAATATCTGGATGGCTTGGCCATCATAGTCGACACAGATCACGGAGTTGATCCATGACTCTGTTGATCGTGTGAGATGGTGAAACATGACCACCCATGCTTATCAGCATGGCACGTGATGATGATGAAACATGTTTACAAGAGTCCTTTTATCTATGCCAGCTCTGTGGTGAAGGGGTTACGGGCACAATTCATAATCCAGCATACTGCATTCAAAACACAGCTGCGGGCGATTTGGCAGCAGACTGTCTTGCTTTAGTTTTCATATAATGGTATGAGTGCCGGTCATTCAGAAAGCAATTGTAAACTACTAAACGTGAACTGGCCAAGAAATTACAAACAGCCAAAAAATTATGGGGTTGACTGCAATATCCTCTAAAGGATATGCGACTAACTTTTTTATCTTTACTGTTTGAGTGTGAAAAGAGACATAACATGTGATTTTGTGAGATAAGAAACAGAATGAGAGGAAACTGAGGAACAGATGGCGGGTCAGCTTGGCCAAACGGATAATTGCGCTCACTCTTAAACTTCTGGTGTGCTGATGGTAAAGTAGTAGGTTCAACACCCACACTGGTCAGCTGGACTGGACTAAAATGCTGACTTCTCGTCCTTGACTTGGGGACGTAAATTACAAATATCTCAGAAGTCGGAGATGGTTCACCTGGTGGCGAGTGACACTGGTAATAGGGAAAGCTAGCCCACATATAAACATCAGTCACAGTGGACTACAAAAGGGACAGACAAAATATAAAACTGTGAGAGAGAATCTATGAAGGAAGGGACTCTTTCAAAGTCATCAAGAATCAGACATCAAGGTCCAATCCAACATTGTTGATCTTTTTACTTAATTCTGATAGGCAAATTATATATTTAAAGGAGAGAGGGTGAGTGGTAGAAGGAGGGAGAAGAGCGGAGGAGACAGAGAAAAGAGTGTGAGAAAAAAGATTTAGCAATGATGAGAATAGGGAGATATAAGAGAGATGCAAAACACTTCCCATTATGTCACTCACTTTCCCCATGCACACTGCAAGTTTGAGAGAGAGAGAGAGAGAGAGAGAGAGAGAGAGAGAGAGAGAGAGAGAGAGAGAGAGAGAGAGAGAGAGAGAGAGAGAGAGAGAGAGAGAGAGAGAGAGAGAGAGAGAGAGAGAGAGAAGACAGGCAGGCAGACAGACAGAAATAGAGATGCCAACAGTCAAACAAAGATAGACCAATAGAAATACACAAAAAGGAAGAGACACAGCCAGACATACACACAGAGAAGCAAGCAGACAGATAGAAACAGAGAGAGCTAGAGACAAACGGGCGGACAACAGTTTAAAGCCCAAGTGCTACAAATCTCCTCTAACCCTACCTGCTCATCCTCCTCGACATCCAGGTTTAAGCGGAAATGGCTCAGGACGGCAGTAACGATGACCAGGTACAGCACAGACATGACCGCATGCACCCACAGGAGCGGATTGCTGGAGAGAGACAAATGTCACCTCAATTAGTCAATCCTGAATTAGTGTTTTCATTTTTTAAATTATCCCCAAGCAAAGTATCTGCAGCAAAGAACCTCAATGGCTCGGAACGCTGAAGAAGAAGAAGAAGAAGAAGAAGAAGAAGAAGAAGAAGAAGAAGAAGAAGAAGAAGAAGAAGAAGAAGAAGAAGAAGAAGAAGAAGAAGAAGAAGAAGAAGAAGAAGAAGTTTCCTGCTACAAGTCTGTAATGTGATAGCACCATCACATTTTGCAGGCTTGAACACAAGGAGGAATATGTGGTCAGTCTGTCTCTCACTTTGGCATGCGACGAGTCCAGGTGTCGAACCAGCATCCAACCATGTTCATGACATTATCATTGCAGCTCACTATCAACTACACTAACGTTAGTTAGTTGCATATCCTTTACAGGACATAGCAGTAGTCTCCAGCATTGTTTGGCTGTTTGTGATTCCTAGACAAGTTTACCTTCAGTAGTTTGCCATTGCTTTCTGGACAACCGGCACTCATACCATTGTATGGAAACCAACGCAAGGCGGTCAGCTTACAAATTGCCTGCAGCTGTATTTCGAACGAGATATGCGGGATTGGGGAAGATGCATCAATAACTTTAGATATGCAGATGATACAGTCTTGATTGCAGACAATGAACAGGACCTGCGACATTTAGTAGATGCGGTTGTTGCACACACTGAGCAACTAGGGTTAGAATTGAATAGTAAGAAGACACAGATTATGGTCGTCACTGGTAAGAAGGAAATACCACAATGTGATATACAAGTAAATGGGTATATTCTTAAGCAAGTTAATCGGTACAGTTATCTTGGAACAGTCATAACATCTGATGGGAGATGCCTTGAAGAGATTAGAACAAGAATTGCCATTGGGAAGATAGCCTTTTGCAAGATGAAAAACATACTGACCAATAAAAAGATATCAATTGAAATGAGAAAAAGAGTGTTGAAGTGCTACATAAAGCCTGTATGGAGGTGAAGTGTGGACAATGAGCAGTCAAGCTGAAAAACATCTGATGGCTGTGGAAATGTGGTTTTTGAGGAAAATGCAAAGAATACCATGGACAGACAGAAAAACCAATGAACAAGTCCTTAAAGAAACAAATGAAGATCGTAAACTTATTAGAGTCATTAGATGTAGACAGTCAACATTTTTTGGACATGTTATGAGAAGAAATGACTTGGAGAAATTGGGGACGACTGGCAAGATGGAATGGAAGAGACCAAGCGGAAGACCAAGAAGTAAATACCTGGATGGCTTGGCCATGTGGCATGGTCGAGACAGGAACACAGAGCTATCCACGACTCTGGTGATCAAGTGAGATGGCAAAACATGACCGCCCACATTTATCGGCAATGCACATGATGGATGGATGCGGGATTACGAACTGCATTCGTAGCCCCATTGCCACAGAGTCTGTGCTAACATACCCATCCTAAATCAGCGATGGTGCAACACATATTATTATTGTGTGACCATTAACATGTAGGAGAGGCACAAGTGGCGTAGTTGCTAGAGTTCACCTGGTGGTCATGACTTTAAATCCTCATGAGGGCATATGTTGAACAGTGACCTGGTCTGCCTAGTTGACCCAGCTTAACATGCGTACCAATAAATGTTTGGGGAAGTAAAGGCAGCCAGCCTGGTACTGACGTCATTACCCACCCAGTGCTGATTAGTCTATTACAATGTGGGTCCAGCACCATAAAGACAAAGGACCTGAAGGTGGGTCAAAATGTCCTTGATTTTTCACCTACTATCATGTAGCATGACTTTTAAATCATGTTGCTTCCATCAGTCTGTCTACAAGGCTCCTACTTAGTCTAGAGACATATTCAATGTTTACTTAATGCCCTGTCTATTTTTTTTATTTTTGGCGCTCGCTCGCTTTGAACTCTAGCATAGTTCATACACACTACTTCTAGTAGCACTGGACTGAATTTTGCGTGTGCTTTCCCTATTACCAGTGTCCCTGGCCATCAGGTGAACCCACTCTGACTTCAGAGGTACTTGTAATTTACGTCCCCCATGTCAAGGATCAGAGGTCAAGATTGTAGCCCAACAGTCTTGTGATACCCCTACCTCAGCATCAGCACATTGGGTGCTTAACCCTACCAGACCTGAGGCCCTAACGCTAACTGTCCCCTATACCTGGGCTCCTGAGCATTAAAGAGAAAAAACCAACATGATATAGAAAAATGTTAGTTACATACAAACAAGTGGTTAGAATAAGATGTAACTTGGAGACATTGTAGAAAATAGGTCTACTTTTCATCTAGCGCCAATATTCCACCTTTGTGTGCCAATCCAGTCTGAATAAACCAAAGTATCAATCACCTTTTGGACTGTGAAAAACGTAGACCTACTTCGCTTTCTTGTTGAAGTGCTTGGTTCATCAATCGCTCGATTCATTGTGAATTTTCATAAATTTTTCGCGTTAATTCACACTAAGTCAATTCAAACCCATTTGCAATGGCTAAACATGAGTTTTGACCACGATTGGTTGGTTATTTTTAGTTTGTGATGCATATTTCTCACGAAATAGGCAAAATGCCGAAAATTAGGGACAGCGGTATAGAGGCAGAATCGGAAATTTCAGAAAATCGGTACAGCGGTCTGGTAGGGTTAAGAATCAGCGCTCACATCCATTTGGCCATGCTGACCGTCCTGTCTCTAAAATTGTATTCATCAACCAATGCCTCCGGGAACTACATGTATCATTCAGGGACTTTTAAAATTTGACCTGGCCTCCCCAGTCAACCTACCCTTAAATGGGTACCAGAAAATGCTTTGGGAAGACAATGTGGCTGACACGATATTGGCCCTATACAATATGTGCTACAACAACATACCCAGAATGCCACATTGTATAGAAAAGGATCCTTTACTGACACCTTCCATTACTACAGCTATTTCTAAACTATTGTAAACGTTAATGTGGCCAAAGTATTTCAAGACATAAAAAAAATAAATGACAGCAATATGAATAGCTGTAATAAAACCAATGACAGAACTATGATCTCCTATAACGAAAACAGATGACAAAACTCTGATCAGCTATTAGAACACACCAGCCAAAACAAATGACAAAACTGTGTTAGCAGTAACAAACACAGATGACAGAACTATGATTAACTATCAGAACACATTAACAAAAACAGTTGACAATACTGTGTTAACAGTAACAAAAATATTTGATGAGAGCACAATGTTAGCAGTAACAAAGACAGATGACAGAACTATGACCAGCTATCCCAGCAACAAAAGCACATGACAAAACTGTATTAACAGTAACAAAAACAGATGACAACAAAGTGTTAACAGTAACAAAGACAGATGACAGCACTGTGACCTGCTTTCAGAACACTGTAACAAAAACAGTTGACAAAACTGCATTAGCAGTAACAAACACATGATGACAGCCCAATGTTAACAGTAATAAAGACAGATGACAGCACTATGGCCAGCTATCAGAACACAGCAAGAAAAACAGTTGATAAAACTGTGTTAGCAGTAACAAAAACAGATGTCAGCACAATGTTAAAAGCAACAAAAGCAGATGATGACAGCACAATGTTAACTGTAAGAGGGACACTTACTCCTGCCTCAGGTTTGCAATGGTTGTGTGCCCAAAGTCAACAGCAGTTCCCACTGTTTGAGAATAAAGATAGGATAAGATAAGTATGCCCCAACATGAATCCATCTGCTGGCCCCAATAGGCCACATTTTTCTGAGCCTGTGCAACTTTAAAATGTCCTTTAAGCAGTGTTACTTTAACTTCTACTCCGAGGTTTAGTGATCTATTTCATGATTTGGTGTTCTGTCCTTTGGTTTGGTGATCTACCCCATGGTTTGGTGATCTACTCCATGGTTTGGTGATCTACCCCATGGTTTCGTGATCTACCCTTCTGGTAGTGCCGTTTGTTGGGTGGCACATACCAAACCCAACACCCAACATTGTGCTAATGGCTTCAGGTGGAGGAGCACAATTGGGAGCGTGAAAGCCTATTCTGCAAAGAGGAAATGCAATCTAAAGACTAAATGTTATGGCAGGGCAGACCAGGCCCTAAGCCTTGGTTGGCAACTGGTCTAGGATCAAAGCTCCGTCAGGCGGACAGTTAGAGCATTATTTCCTGATCCAGCAGCTTCTGCAGATTATCTTGTTCCAGATGAATTGGTGTTACCTTTTCTCTGGAGTAAACTAGGAAGGCTGAATCAGGGATCATGCTGCATGGGTAACACATGATCTCTACAATTCAGCCCAGGCTTTGTGCTAAAGAGAAGTTATTATGCCTTTCTTTTAAAAAAGCACAAAGTAACAAACTATCGTCTGTCAAGACGGCCAGGTGCCAGGTTGAAGTCTGTCCTAAGCACATCATCTTATATGACCGGGTTACCTTCATGTGTACCAGCCACCATGTCAAGTGTGACTGTCCTTCTTACATCTGGTCACAGCATACTAAGAAATCTGACAACATATGTAAGCTTGACCCCTGTGAAACTAATAGTTTCAGTTAATCAATCAATCAATCATGTGCCATGCCGGAAAGCATGCGCGGTCATGACTCACCATTTCACTCAATCACCAGAGTCGTGGATCAGTTCAGTGTTCCTGTCTCATCCATGCCATTAGGGCCAAGCCATCCAGGTATTTTCCTCTCGGTCTTCCTCTTGGTCTGTTCCCTTCAATCTTGCCAGTTGTCACTAACTTCTCCAATCCATTTCTTCTCACAACATGACCAACAAATTTTGACTGTCTACGTCTAATTTCTCTAATCAATTTTGTATTTTCATTTGCCTCCTGTAGTACTTGGTCATTGGTTTTTCTGTCTGTCGTGGTATTCTTTGCATTTTCACTAAATAGTTAGTCAAAAACTGTCATGTACTGCCTGTGGTACCTTGCAGTGTAGGACAGGGGGTCTTGAGTCTGAAAAATTAAGGCCACCTGGCTAGTACAGTTGCAGTGAACTGTATAGGTTAGGGTTTTTCTTTTTGCCCCCTGCAGAAAAAAAAATTCACATGTTACAGAGGATTCAAACCCAGATCTCCCGAAAGACAACCCGCCTTTTTTTATCCACTCGGCCAGCCGCTCCTCATAGTTAATAGCTAGTAACAGTAATAAAACACATTCTTCTCAGCCTTTTGCCCTCACATGCAAAGGTGTCGGTGTATGAATTTATGGACTCTGCAAGATATGGAGATGCCTGACTGCCTGCACCAGTCAGCAAGGCACCTGATGATGACTATGAAAGCAAATGTACAGTGAGTTAGCTATCGTCACTGTAACCGGCATTGGGCTACTGCTGTAAGCTTCTTGAAATGAAATAATTCATCATCATTATGTGCCATGCCGATATGCATGAGCAGTAATGATTCACCATCTCACAAGATCACCAGAGTCTTCCATCAGGTATGTGTTTATGTCCTATTTATTAATGTGGCTAAGCCATCCAAGAAACTCTTTGTCTTCTCTTTATTAATTTCCCATTAAGTCTGCCAGTTGTCACCAAGTTTTCAAGCCTCATGTTTCTCCTCATAATGTACCCAAAATGTCTAATTTTGTTAATAAATTTATTGTTTTCACTTGCTTCTTGAAGTACTGTCTCATTTATTTTTCTCTCCATCCATGGTATTCTTTGCATTTTCCTCAGAAACCACACTTCCACTGCCATTAGATGTTTTTCTGCTCATTGTCCATGTTTCACTATATAGTCTGAATGAGTCGGTTACAAATCAAGTCACTAAAACTTACATAAATCTCCTTGAAAGTTGATGGGCAAGACAACACCCACAGACAGCACTGTTACAATGGCAATGTAGATTAGCAAGTACCGCTGGAAGGACAGGTACTGCATGGCATCTCTGCCACACTTGTTGAGAATGTCCACATCTCTGAAAATATACAAGCAAACATGGTGACATCTCTGAAAACACACAAGCAAACATGGTGACATCTCTGAAAACATACAATCAAACATGGTGACATCTCTGAAAACACACACGGCTTAAAAGTTATGTTGTCTGTCACACAGATCTGATTAATTTCTCTCTGGAATGTTTGGATTTTATAAAAGTAAATTAAGGGTTATATACCCACTTCATAAATACTAAGGTAGTGGATCAGATGTATAACCTTCTCAGACAAAGGTGAAATAAATGAGGACGGCTGTGCATATTGATGGGCATGTACACCAACACACAAGCAAGCACACAGACAACAAACAGAGTGACTGGCAGATACAGATGGACAAGACTGGAATAGAATAGACAGACAGAAGGCAAAAATGACATTCAGCCTGAGAGCCAGCCAGTCAGCAGACAGACAGAAAGACTGGAGGTAAAATTTGCAGACTGACAGACAGACAGACAGACAGACAGACAGACAGACAGACAGACAGACAGAGACAGACAGACAGACAGACAGACAGACAGACAGACAGACAGACAGACAGACAGACAGACAGACAGACAGACAGACAGACAGACAGACAGGAGGTAAAAAATGGCAGTTGTCAAGACAGACAGACAGACAGACAGGAGGTAAAAATGGCAGTTGTCAAGACAGACAGACAGACAGACAGACAGACAGACAGACAGACAGACAGACAGACAGACAGACAGACAGACAGACAGACAGACAGACAGACAGACAGACAGACAGACAGACAGACAGACAGACAGACAGACAGACAGACAGACAGACAGACGGACAGACAGACAATGTGGTGTTACCTGAGTTTCCAGAAAGCCACTATCCATCTGAATAATCCCTGTTTAAAAATAAAATATAATTAACATAAAACAATGTTAACAAGCATGCTCATTCTTCACACAAGGAACTGGGTCAGTGATTTAATTCTCACTACTACTTCTTACATTTATCATACAATGGAGCACAATTCAGTAAAATAAACATCATCATTAACCATGCCGATGAGCGTGGGTCATTTTTCGCCTTCTCACACGATAACCAGAGTCATGGATCAGCTCTGTGTTCTTGTCTCGACCATACCACATGGCCAGGCCATTCAGGTATTTACTTCTCTTCCTTCCTCTTGTTCTTACCCCTCAATCTTCCTAGTTGTCACCAAGTTCTCTAATTTATTTCTTCTCATAACGTGTCCAAAAAACTGTCACTGTACACAACATCTATTAAAAGACTGAGTGATCATCTGTAATGGGTCCACACTCATCCCTCAGCAACTGGCAGGATTTATTACGTACAGTGCTGCCTTGGGGCACAGTTTACACCCAACCTTTAAAACATGGGTACACGATTATTTTCAAACTGCTCTGGGAACTGTCTGAGAAGGAATGATGGTGTGAGGGGAAAATGCCTGAAAACGAAAGGAGATCTGGGGCAATATGAGCTTTAATCTGTGAAGTGTTATTGATAAATAATTCAACTTGAGAAAATAGCGCTGAAGTTGTGAGTAGCTTACATATGACTAAAGGTGGTTAGAGAAAAAAAAAAATACTTGAGTACGAAAGGAGGTCTGAGGCAATATAAGCTTTAATATGTGAAGTGTTGATAAATAACTCAACTTGAGATCCTAGCACTGAAGTGGTGAGAGAGTTTACATATGACTAAAGGTGGTCTGGAGAAAGAAAGGAGGCCTGGGGCAATATGTGCTGTAATCTGTGAAATGTTGTTGATAATAATATAATATATAATAATAAAAACTCAACTTGAGATATTAGCACTGAAGTTGTGAGAGAGCTTACGTATGACCCCTCTGTTATGTATCAATCTTTTAATGGTAGAGGGGCTTGGGGTTCTAATGACTCCAAGAGCTATATTGATGATAGCTATTGATAATGTCTCCCATATATATTGATACTATATTGATCTATCTATATATTGTCTATCATTATCAATCTATATATTGATCTATCATTATCTATTGATAATGTCGCAGCTACTGACAATGTCTCCCATGTTGGGTAGGTCAAGGGGTGGGGACCAGACGAAGAGATACACAAACCTGCTGTCTTATAGGTACACTGGGGACAAGTCAAAGGCTAGGGGGGAAAAGGTAGTTACATATCCTTTAAAGAACGTCGCAGTCAACCCCAGAATTTTTTGGCTGGCTGTGATTTCTTGGAAAATTTACGTTCAGTAAATTTTTTTTTTCTGGCTCTTATGCCACTGTATAAAAACCAACGCAAGGCGGTCTGCTGCCAAATCACCCACAGTTGTGTTTCAAACCTGGTATGTGGAATTACAAATTGCATCTGTAACCCCTTTGCTGCAGAGCTAGCATGTGTATATATAAGAGGTTCCTTTTGTCTGTTTTTGTGGAAATAATACTTGTCCTGATATCTGTAACAGTAGGTCAGCAGGGCCGAATGGATAAGAACATGTGTTCTTAAATATCCAGTGAGCTGATGCCGAGGTAAGGGGTTAACCCCTACACCAGACAGTTGGACTAAAATGTTGAACTATGGTCCTTGACTTGGGGACGTTAATTACAAATACCTCTGAAGTCAGAGTGGGTTCACCTGATGGTGAGGGGTACTGTTAATAGGGAAAGCTAATCCACTCCCAAAATTCAGTCCAGCACGACTAGAAGTAGTCTGTGTGGACTACACTTGAGTTCAAAGCGAGCAAGCACCAAACAAACTTATATATATGTAACAACTAGACACTCAAAGAGGTGATATTTGACAGTCCAGCAAGAACAGCTCTTCTTCAAATTAGTTTTATGGGTAGTCACCACAAAGCTCAATTTATGGTGAAATAATATACTGAAAACACTTCTTGAGAATCTTTGGATTGAATAACTCGGCATGAAATAAAAAACACTTTTTTGTGTGAAAAATGAAGAACACAGAATAAAACTAGGAAACTGAATGAAAGAAAAGGCACACGAGTCACAGCAGAATAGCAGCTAGATGGTTGATGGTTTGAATCCTTATCATGGCAGATGTTTAAAATTGACGTGGGTTCCCAGGTTGACCCAGGAAATATTTAGGAAGTGAATGTGGCCTGCGTGTTACTAACCCCAACAACCACTAAGTGATTACTGGTCTATGCAAATATGGGGCTGGCGTCATATGGCCAATGCACGTTAAGGAGTCCTTTAATTACTACACAGACACAAGTCTGCAGCAACAAACACAGAAAAACAAGAATACTCAGCTAGACAACAGAAACATCACAGTCACAAATTTAGATGTTTAAATGACTACTTGCATCCTTTCATTATTATATCTTTCAGTCTCATGACCTGGGATTATTCTTTTTATCTGTTGCATTCGCTTTTTTTACCTCAAGCGTAGTCCGTACATGTGCTTCTACTTCTAGTGCACTGAACTGATTTTTGTGTGTGGATTAGCTTTCCCTATTACCAGTGTCCCTTGTCATCAGGCAAACCCACTCCAACTTCTGAGGTACTTGTAATTTACATCCCCAAGTCAAGGATGAGAAGACAACATTTTAGTCCAACTGACTGCCATGGGGGTTGAACCCACTGCCTCAGAATCAGCAGACTAGAAGTGCTCTTATCTATTCAGCCATGGTGACCTCCATCCCAGGATGATTATTGTTATGCCTTTGACTGAAAAGATTAGCGGTAGAAGAGGCAGGGGTAGACCAAGAGAGGTGGTGCTGGAGGAGTGAGACAGTGGCATGGAGGAATATCATCAGCAGAATTGAACCAGAACACCAGGGAACAGGATGTGTGGAGATGATTGCACACCTACACCAGAACGCACAATCATGATGATGAGAGCTTTGCTTAAGGTTTTATTTAAACACTCGGAGCACTTATCTATGGCTGTGATATTTCAATTTTCTAGTATTTGTATTTTTGTGCTCACTGATAAAGACTGATCAAAAGATTTGTTTGTAGGTGTGTGTGTCTTTCCAGTCCTGAATCTTCTTAGTTAAATTTGTATTTGTTTCTGGTATCAGTTTGGCATCAGTCACCCCCTTATTTCAATACCTTATCTTGTGAAGTGACAGTGGTATCAAGAGATTCCTGGGAGCCTTGCAGCAATCTTCCATCTCTATCTCCAAAGAACAACGAGGTCCATCTGGAAGAAACATTAAGAAACATGGCTTCTGACAAAACAAAGTTGAGGTCACGTTACAGAATCATTGAACTGAAACATTACAAAGCTGAATATTCAGTCACGTTACATAATCATTGAACTGAAACATTACAAAGCTGAATATTCAGTCACGTTACATAATCATTGAACTGAAACATTACAAAGCTGAATATTCAGTCACGTTACATAATCATTGAACTGAAACATTACAAAGCTAAATATTCAGTCACGTTACATAATCATTGAACTGAAACATTACAAAGCTGAATATTCAGTCACGTTACATAATCATTGAACTGAAACATTACAAAGCTAAATATTCAGTCACGTTACATAATCATTGAACTGAAACATTACAAAGCTAAATATTCAGTCAGCACATTCTCCATGTTGGTCATTATTATCTTCTTCATGAGTTTAACTTGTGTAAACACAACTAGAGTAAACTGACCTAAATGTCATTTGTATGACCTGACCTACAGTAAACATCATCATCATCATCATCTTCCACTTATGCCGTCAAGCATCGTAGGTAGGAATAATTGGCACTCCAGCGCCTGATGGGTGACACTGGATAGTGTCATTCTATGTGATTGTACAAGTTAATGTGATTGCTAGTTAATGGTGTTGCATTCTAAAGAGATGGCCAAACCATTTGATCTTCTGTCTTTCGATATATGTGGCACAAGGTGTTGATCCCACTGTCTGTCTGATAACAAAATTTTTTACTCTGTCTCGGATAGTAAAGTTAGCAGCTCTCCTCAAGCATCTCATCTCACAGGTGTTGATTTTCCTTAAATGTGATTTGGATAATGACCAAGTTTGACATTGGTAGCATAAGGGAGTAAACATAACTAACCTAATTATGATTGGTATGAACTTAACTCAGGAAGTGTTAGCACAGTTGATAGGGAGCTGTGCTGATAATGTCATGAACACATAATAAGAGGGTTCGGCGCCTGCGTTTGCCATCTCACTAAGTGAGGAAAAAACAGGTCACCTATTTCTCTGTGTATTCATGCCTACCAAATGTGATTTTTTTCATGAACGTAACTGAAGTAAACATAACTGACTAAATGTGATTGGTTTAAACTTAACTGGAGTAAATATAACTTAAATAAACATAACTGACCTAAGTGTGATTAGTTTAAACTTAACTGGGGTAAATATAACTGAAATAAAGGTAACTAACATAAATGTGATTAATATTCATAAAAACATAATCAAACTAAGCACAGCTGACATAAGCTAACTGACATAAATGTGGCTAGAATGAATTTACCTGGAGTAAACATTACTAGCATAAACATAACAGAGATAAATGTAACTGATAAAGACTTAACTGGTGTAAACATTACATGCATAAACATAACTAACATAAATGTGGCTAGAATGAATTTACCTGGAGTAAACATTACACATATAAACATAACAGAGATAAATGTAACTGATAAAGACTTCACTGGTGTAAACATTATTGGCATCTCGGCATAACTTAGCAGAAACATAATTGGCATAAACATTACCCGTGTGAAGTTATCAAGCATAACCTAGCAAACATGTTACTAGTATAAATGTATAAATATTGGCTGGGGTAAATTAGCATAAACTTAACTGATTGATTTAAACCTATTGGTACAAATTTATCTGGCACAGATTATAGTGGTATAAATGTAACTTATAGATTACAGTGGTATAAACTGGTGCAAGGTTAATCTGGTGGAAACTTAAGTAATGTAAAATTAACTACTAAAATCTTAACTTACGTAAATCAGACTAGTATAAACTTCATTGATAAATTTAACTAGTATAAATTTAACTTACATAATGGCGCTGGATATAAATGTGATTAGTAAAAACTTATATTATATTAATCCACTGGTAAAGACTTCACTGATAAAATAAACCAGTATAAATTTAACTTACATAAAGGTTGTGGATATAGATATGACTGATAAAAACTTAAATTGTATTACTCTACTGGTATAAACTTAACTCACACTTTGACAACCTGTTAATAGTAAAACTAGAAAAGTCCTTCTTCTGGAACCCACAAAGCAAAAGAAATAAAGGGATTCCTTAACCAAATAGATTAATAATATTCAGAGGGCATGGAAGAAGCTGCAGGAGACAGCAAAGCACAGGAGGGCTGGCCTTGGGCTGGTTAAGGGCCTACACTCCATTATGAGATAAAAGACAGAAGAAAAAAGATATACTTAACATAAAATATAAAAATAAATTTAACTAAAATAAAGTTCATGACTAAAATAAACTTAAATGATGTTTTCCCACTGGTCTAAACTTACATGATAAAATAAGCTGGTATAAATTTAACTCATGTAAAGTTCATTAATATAAATTTGACCAACAAAAACTTAATATGATATTATTCCACTGGCATAAATGTAACTAGCATTATGAGGCAATGGAAAGTATATAACTCAGTCTATACCCGACAACTTGGCATAAGTTATAGAATTATTACTCATAACTCTTTCATAACCATAGAAATATTACTGTTAACATTTTCAGAACAATAGAATTGTTACAGTTAACTCTGTCAGAACCACAAAGGTTTTGCTATTAACTTTTTCACAGCCCTACATTTGTTAATATTAAAGCTTTTAAATCTATACACTTATTACTATGACTCTTTCAGAACCATACACATGTTATAGATAACATTCTCAGAACCATACAATTGTTACTGTAAACTCTTTGACACCCATACACTTGTTTCTACAACTCTTTGACACCCATACACTTGTTACCACAACTCTTACAGAACCGCATAATTGTTACTGTTAACCCTTTCAGAAACATGCACATGATATTGTTAACTCCTTCAGAACCATGCAATAGTTGCTGTTAACTCTTTCAGAACTGTGCAATTGTTACTGCTAACTCTTTTACTTCTAAGCAATGTATGATGTGTAAGAAGCTCTTCTTCATTAATTCCAGCCACCTCATTAGGTATTTTATAACTGTTTACAAAAGAATATGAAACATTTTCATTCGATGAGGGAGAGAACAAGTAAATTTGTCCAATGGGAGCTCAATGTTGAGAGGAAGGTTATTTTTTTGTGTTTTCACTCGCTTTGAATTCAAGCATAGTCGATACACATGCTATGACTTCTAGTGAATTGGGCTGATTTGTGCGTGTGGATTAGCTTTCCCTATTACCAGTGTTCCTCGCCATCAAGTCAAGGATGAGAAGTCAACATTTTAGTCCAAATGACCGGTGTAGGGGTTGAACCCGCTATATCAGCATCAGCACATCGGAAGAGTGAGAGCAAGCACTCTTATCCATTCGGCCATGCTGACCTGCTGGGACTGGTTATAAAGATTTAAAAAACTGAGAAAGGTTAAATATTTTTGGCATATGAGAAGACATGATTGTCTGGAAATGATAAATATATGGAGAGGGGTGTACCGGGGGAGACAGAGAAGAGGAAAGCCATAATGAACAAGGACTCAAGATGTGATTGATAATGCAAAAAGGACTCAAGATATGATAGATAATGTACACATGACAGCAACACAGGAAGTATGCCTTGTTTATGATAGAGAGTCATTTCACAAGACAGACGACAACGATGATGGTGAAGATAATACTACAGAAGTCTAGCTTCCACGGTGGTGGTTTCCACTGAGTAATTAACCTCTTTGAAAGTCATGCACTCATGATTATTCATCAACAGGAAAGTTGAAGGAGAAGAAAGACACAAGAAGACCTAGAGGAGTGGCTGCTAGAAACCTGACACCATTGCATGAAGAAACATCTGCATGGCAACGTGTGGTACTGTCGGCTGTGGTCAAACCTGATGACCAACACCATAAAGCATGGTTCATACGAAGAAACAAGCTCCCAAGATGCTGCAAGCATGCTTCACAAGCATATATACATGTGCAGATACATTGTGAATTAGCGATTGAGTGTTTATCAGTCAGTGAGTAAATGTAATAAATTCAAATATCTATGGGAAAGCATAACTGCAGATTAATAGCAGAATAGGCTAAGCAAAAGCTGCATTCCAGAAAATGAAAAGTGGTATCTTAAACATAAGTTATTATTAACTGAATGTCAGAAACATAGTACTGTTTTGCTGTATGGCAGACAATCATGGAACATGAACACAAAAATTAGGAAGTGCTTAGAGGTAACAGAGTTGGGGTTCCTTAGATGAGTGTTGTGAATACCTTGGAATGCCAGAGTAACTAACAATGATTGCCTGGAAGAGACTAGTGAAAGCAGATGAATGTTTCTAGTTTGTAGTTTATTAGTTAATCTGTTAGTGATTCTCTGTGTTAGTCATTAGCCACGGTTCCAACTTCACGGCAAAGCATCAATTCATAATGCTCCATTCCTGTGCCAGTGAATATCTCACAAAATGCACCTCACTGTCCTATGTGAAAAATGGAACAGACAGCAGTCCTGACAAACCAGCAGCACACACAGGCATACATGCGTATGGTCGCAGCCAGAATACCAACACAAAAGTCTGCCACTAAAATTACAGTTCACCATCGATGGAAGCGGCAGTCACTAGAAAAGCAGCAATTCCTCCATGGTTCTCATCAATATAATAGCAATGACTTAACATTGGAACTAAATATTCTAAGTCTGGTGTTAAGCTTTATTTCTTTACACTTCCAAAAATTGTCTAGTGCTGTGAAAACTCCAATTCCCTTTTATATCTTATTTTAATACCTCTATCCGTTCACCCATCTTTGTCCACATTTCTTCCTAAATAGGTGTATGTGCCTCTTGAAGAGAGGAGGAAAACAGATGCCATTGGTTTAATCTCATTATCTGTATCTTTTTCTATGAATTTTCAGATCTCTGACTGTTATGATCTCGCTCAAGTATGTTTAGTTTATCTTGCATCTGATTTCATGTATGTGTGCCAGGAATGCAATGTTGTCGGCAAAGTCCAAATTATTAGGTTTCTGTCCACTGAATTCCATTTCTGGCAATAGTCACTGTCGTCTTCATAATCCAGATTATAGATTCAGTATGAAAAAAGAAGGTTAAAAGGCATTCCTGTCATACTTCTGTTTTTATTTTAAATGTCTCTGTATCTGGCAGCTTTCCCTAAAAAAGAACTATGCATTTCATATCTTCATATGATACCCCCATTACGTTAAAAGTTGTTTATGGGACATATGGCATCAAATTTGAAACATTTCCTATCAATGTTGTCAAAATTGTCCACAAATCCATTATAAAGTAATAAATTTATTCCAATGCTTTTCTCTATTATTACATGTAATGTGACTATCTCGTTAAATTATTATATTGTGCCACTAACAAGTTAAATAAATTGCCAGGAACCTCAAGAAAAGCAACACATAGAAAAATAGTATACCTGAAACATTCTGTACCAAGCAATCAGCATTATTGATAAATAACTGGTTACATGAACAAACAGTGTCTGGAGAAGGTTTAGGCTCCATCAGACTTGGAAACTACCCGGAACACACCACAATAATAATGAACTGTCTAGATTACAGGCGACATCAGCCAGTTACTCCCATGACTAACACTGTACAGTTGTTCAATTTGCCATATTTTCATTCCTTAATGCTTCCTATTCTATCTATGATGTAGAAATAGTTCATGTTATTTTTATTTTGACAAGGCAGTCTCCATGGCAAAGAGGCTGTGGGTTTGATTCCAGGCTGAGTCGTTTGGTTCACAAGTGTAATTTTTTCAGAGACTCCAGGGAGTCATTGCTGGAGTTATGCAGTTTGTGCTTTGTGCGATGCTTTCAGCAGCCCCCTTAAAGAAAGAGACTGAGTCATGTGGGATAAAACCCGGTGCAATGAAATCAATCCTTTTGTCCTTTAAAATCCTGTTTTCTTATTTTGGCATGCACATACACACACAACTCTCTCTCTTTTTTGATAACACACACCCTCTCTCTTTTTGATAACACTCACACACACACACTTTTTTTTATAACACACACTCTCTCTATCTATCTCTCTCTCTCTCTCACTCTCTCTTTTGATATCCTAAGATGCCTCAAGGGGAATCAAACAGCAGGCTTATACAATGGCAGGCAGCAGTACTATCACTCTACTCACTATGGAGGCAACAACAGTTAGTTGCATATCCTTAGCAGGAGGTAGCAGCAAACCTCAGCATTTTTTGGCTATTTGTGATTTTTGGGCAAGTTAACATTCAGTAGTTTGCCACTGCTTTCTCAACAACCAGCACTAATACCAATGTATGAAAACCACCCGGAAAGGTTAACCGGTCAACAAATGCCAGAAGAAGTCAGATGTGTCGGCCGAAAGGTGCAATTATTGCAGCTCTGCTGTAAACAGGCACAACGCAATTACATCTAAAACAATATACCAGACAAACGCAGAAGAAGAAGTATGGAAACCAATGTGAGGCAATCTGCTTCCAAATCCCCCTTGGCTGTGTTTCGAACGCAGTATCTGGGATTACCAATAGCATTTGTAACCCCTTTGCCACAGAGCTGGCAATGGAGAAACCTCGACTAATTTTACTGTCTGTTCTCTAGCCCTCAAGAAAATTATCTCTCTTAACCTAATATACACTTGCCATTAAATATAAGCGTTTGGGAGACCAGGCTTGTATTTCAAGGCTGGATGTGATGCTGTGATTGTGCTCAATGAATTCTCTACCGAGCGAAATCTGACATGCTGGTTTTCTTTTTGTACTGAACTAAGACACTTTCAATAAAAATCAACGGGGACCACCTGGAGCCATCAATATAACATAAGAAATACAAACTGTATTTGAAATACATTCCATTAGTGAATGATATTAAAAACTGGATATTTTACTGGGATTTTACCATTTACATGAGAAATTACAGATAATTCAATTGCACATGATGCAAGAAATAGAACCTGTTAGTGGAACTTGAACATTCATACTAGAAATTAAATATATTTCATTAGTACATGTCAAAAATAGAAAATATTAAAGGAATTTGAATATTAATACCGTTAGTGTATGCTGTCAGAAACGGAATATGTTAAAGGAATTTGACAATTAGTAACACAGTTTAGGTTGTCAGAAACAGAGGAATATATGACAGGAATTTGACCATTAGTAATGTTAGCTTATAATGTTAGAAACAGAATATGACAAAGGAATTTGACCATCTGTATCAAACATTACATTTCATTAATGCACGATATCAAAAATATAAAATAACTATCAAATATGATCATTTGTACTAGAAATCGATAAATAATTTATCGTTGATACATAATGCAAAAGAATATGTTAATGGCGCAGGGAGTAATATATAGCCAGGACCCAATGCACAGCTACAAACAAGGCTTGAGGTTAGAAAAGACTATGTAATATGTCTGTCAACATACACATTATATCTGGACTTGCCGTTCTGAAATGGCGAACTGAAACATAGCAACATGAAAGCAACGACATGAATCCATGAGGACAAATTAACTCAGTGTTGATGGGGGGAGAGAATAAGAATTATTTTTACAAATATATGTGGCTTTGCTGATATCTGCCAGAAGAGTATAGTTGTGGTCTGGAAACAACTCACAAGCGTGTTCAATTTACAAGCTGGCAAATCAAGTGAAGTTTTTTTTAAATCAGGTAATAGGGGGTTTATGTGGCAAAGTGGTCAAGTTGTCAACCATGAGTTCTGATGATTCTGGGTTCATTTTCAGAATCCGGTGTTTAGATCCTGAGTGCATTCTTTAGAGACCCTTGGAGTCATCACTGAAGCTACAGAGCTTGTGCTTTGAGGGATGATCTCGGCAGGCAGCTTGCTTTTCTGCCGAGGCCAAGCTAGATGGAGTGAAAGCCAGTGCAATGTAGTCCTCTGACCTTTAACCTTTTAACAATAGGTCAATTTAAGGACATAACCCCTGATTTCATCTTCTTATAGTCCATGACCTATGACAGAAGTGATCTTACAAACTGCCAATCATGTCCGATTCAGACACTCCTCTTTGTCAAGGTGTCCAGCTAGCTAACACCTTCTCTTTGGGCCTTCCTTGCCAACTTTCATGTTGTGTGATGTTTATCTGAGAAGCGTAAATGCAGCTGGTATAATAATGACAGCATAACTCCATTTGGTCGCTGGAAAAAGAATGGGTCTTAACACCCGTTAGATCGTAACACTCAATCTCTAAGAAAGCGTAATGAAATGCATATAACCACAGCAAATTTACATCTTCATTAGTTCCCTAATGTGAATGAGAGGACACTAATGTGAGTGATAAAAGATAAGGAACTACAAGAGATAGGACAGGATTGGATGGCTCGGCATCAGGTGGATCTCCACTGAGAGGTTAAAGGAAGAAGAGGAAAAGTTATTCAAATAAGAGCTGATGACATCGTAACTAGGCTACCAACTGACAGTATACAACAATAAATAATGATGATAAGACCAAATGGAATCAGAAGAGGAAGCTGACAATGTAAACGATGGACAGAAGGAATAATAGTCCATGGGAAGACAGAAGGAATAATAGTCCATGGGAATTCTCGATATATGAAACCAATAAATGGGCACTCGCCCGCTGTTTATGCTTCACCTCGACACTGCAAAGTACAAGAAGAATGAGATGAGATGAGATGAGATGGTAGTTTGTTAACTTTCAAAATAATAATATTATTACCTAGTATATATGAAAGCCTAAAATTCACATCCCTAAGCAGTATCTTCAAGAAACATATGAAAACCTTTAATTTCTTAGAGAAATTAAATGCAGACAATCAAGATTCTTTGGGGAAATTTATCAGAACAAATAAACTTAGTGACAACTGGTAAACTTGATTGGAAGAGAGCAAGAAGAAGACAAAGGTTTCAATACCTAAATGTTTCAGCTAAATGACATCATCAGAACATGAGCACATAATCTAATGTGAGACTCTGGTGACCATGTAAGATGGTGAACTATCACTGCCCTGCTGATCAGCATGGCTCACAATGATGATGAAACAATATTGCCATGGTAATACATTTTGATATTAAAATATCTAGTAATACCAGATATTCATATTTGTATGTGTTTTTAACATAGCAATGTCATTAAGAAAGAAACTGGTGGGAAACTGAACTGATAAATACAAATAAATGGAACAGGAAATAAGGAGCAAAGTTACCCTGAAAAATTCATACTTACACTTCAGTGCGTATGACCAGAGGTATTCCATCACTTAAAGCACAATAAGTGAACACTTTTAACAAACTTAAACATTACAGCAACACAAATGTGTTGCTAGAGTACAGACACACCTAAAATATAAATAACAGACTAATGTCTAAGTAAAGACATTTCAAACAAGCTACCATTTTTGTTTCAACAATTAATGAAAGATCTAAAACATCTTACATTTTTGCATGCATATTTTGGGAATTAAATGAAGGGTCATCACCAGTATTTAAGGGTTAATGTTTTTTTGTATAATTGTAAGTGCTTCACAAAGGTTAATTTAGAGGGAGTAAATGAAAGGGCATTACCAGTTGTAAGCTAATTTTGGAAATTAAATGGAAGGACATTACCAGTAGACTAATTTTAGAGATTAAATAGAAGGGCATTACCAGTTGTAGGCTAGTTTAGAAATTAAATGGAAGGGCATAACCAGTTGTAGGCTCATTTTGGAAATTAAATGGAAGAGCATTATCAGTTTTAGGCTAATTTTGGAAATTAAATGGAAGGGTATTACCAGTTGTAGGCTAATTTTGGAAATTAAATGGAAAAACATCAATAGTACCTGTAGGTGAATTAATTGGATGTTTCTAGACAGATTCCATCTATCTGTGGGAAGATTTTCTTCCTGAACAATTTGCCAGGGCAGCTGTCTGGTGGCCTACATTTTGAAATGTCCAAATTCTATGGGAATGTTAAAGTGCACAACTTGCACATGGAACCTTTTGTTGTCTCTTGTCTCCATCCATCCATCCATCATGTGCCATGTCAATAAGCGTGGGCGATCATGTTCTGCCATCTCACTCGATATCCAGAGTCGTGGATCAGCTCTGTGTTCCTGTCTCAACCATACCATGAGGCCAAGCCATCCAGGTATTTACTTCTCGGCCATCCCTTTGGTCTCTTCCCTTCTTGGTCTCTTCTCTTGTCTCAGAGAAGGCTAAATATAGATCTCTATACCCACAAGAGCATGAGGATATGTGATATCACTATAAACTAATGATCTACCGTATGACAGTAGTCGGTATAGATCTATTTATCCATAAGAACATGAGGATATGTGATATCACTATAAACTAATGATCTACCGTATGACAGTAGTCGGTATAGATCTATTTATCCATAAGAGCATGAGGATATGTGATATCACTATAAACTAATGATCTACCGTATGACAGTAGTCGGTATAGATCTATTTATCCATAAGAGCATGAGGATATGTGATATCACTATAAACTAATGAGCTGCCGTATGACAGTAGTCGGTATAGATCTCTTTACCCACAAGAACATGAGGATATGCAATATCACTATAAACTCATGAGCTACCGTATGACAGTAGATGGTATAGATCTCTGTACCCATGAAAGCATGAGGATATGTGATATCACTACAAACTCATGAGCTACCGTATGACAGTAGATGGTATAGATCTCTTTACCCATGAGAGCATGAGGATATGTGATATCACTATAAACTCATGTGCTACTGTATGACAGTAGACGGTACTACCTGCTTTCTGTTAGTGCTGAATGTTGGACAGCGCTTACCAAACCCGGCACCCCACATTATGCCAATGGCTTCAGGCAGAGTTGGGTACAAGCCTTATCCTGGTGTGAGGAAATGCAGACTAAAAACTAAATGCCATGGCAGGCAGGGAAGACCAGGCCCTAAGCTGTGGTCCGAACTGATCTGGGATTAAAATTCTGACAGGCAGATGGTTACAGCATTGTTTTGCTGATCCGGCAGCTTCTGCAGCTTGTCTTGTTCCAGATGTATTGGTGTTACCTTTCCTCTGGGGTAAACTATAAAGGTCGAGAGATGGATCATGCTGCATGGGCAACACATGGTCTCTACAATTAAGCCCATGTTTTGTGCTATGGGAAGCACAATGTAACAACCTATTGTCTGTCAAGACGGCAAGGTGTCAGTGGAACAATTAGCATCGACACGCCGTAACATCTGGAGCATCTATGGGTTTGGCTAGAATGTTATGGTGTCAGTTCTGAAATCAATCAACCCTGATTATATCAGCCCACACAATTGTAAACAATCAAGGTCAAATGGTCTCTCATCAACAAACTACAACAATGAAATGTACATACAGTTCTCAGAGAGTGCCAATAACACCAGGAAACCTCTAATATTGTTATAAAATTCGGCAGAAAAGAATTCATCTGCAGTGCAAACCGCTTAAGGTAATCTCAGATGTGGCAAATTTCTGAAGTAAAGAACAATATTGCTTTGTACGTTATAAATGCATTACTATATGCTTGAAATCTTATAAGAGGAATGTCTGATAAGGCGAACTCATCTTGGGTCCCAGATGAGTTCGCCTTATCAGGTTTGCACTGTATTCTCTTTATATCATGTTTAATTCTGTAGGATGCACCTGGTGAGACGCAGAAAAATACAGTAAGTACAAGTATACTAAAGGACTCTTTTTCATACTTTAACGCCCCCTATAACCCAAACGGCACTCGATGGATCATGTGGTACAGCGAAATATGTCAGGCAATAAATTGTGCAATCTCATGTGTGTGTCTTCTTTGTTCAAATTCACAACAGGAAAACACTGACTGGAAATCTCTAATACATAAAAAAGGACAACGGCGACCACCAGAAAAGCTTCATGCAGACTGCTCACAGCTAATGTAACTTACTTTTCTTCAGTCCGATTGACCAAAGCCAGTCTGCCATAGTCCCAGGCTATCTTTCTGAGAATGGTGAACAGCAACAGCAGACACTAAGAGAGTCAAAGACACACAAATTAGAGTGGAAGAAGACACACAGATTAGAGTGGAAGTCGTAGAGTAATTCTATGGTAGATACAATAGGGCTTTGTGAAGATACTGCATAATGAGATTGAGTGACCAGTATACTTTCTTTCTTTGTGTGAGTGCGCTCATATTGAAATCAAGTGTACTCCTTAACTGTGCTACTATTTCTAGTGCACAGTATTGAGTTTTGCATGTGGTTTAGCTTTCCCTATTACCAGTGTCCCTCGCCATCAGGCGAACCCACTCTGACTTCTGAGGTACTTGTAATTAATTACCGCAAGTCAAGGATGAGTAGTCAACATTTTAGTACAAATGATCGGTGTAGGGGTTGAACACAGCATTAGCACACTGGATATTTAAGAACATGTGCTCTTACCCATTCAACATTTTTTTCTTTCTTTCTTTCTTTCTTTCTTTCTTTCTTTCTTTCTTTCTGCCTGTCTACCTTTGTTTGTTTCTTTCTGTCTTTCAAATTCACAAAGACAAGACAGCAAAATCGCTAAACACTGTGCCATGAGGACATGAATAACTGATGTGTGGCTTAAAATTCAGTGGTGCAATGAAAGAAATGCATCAATATAACATATATAAGCCACATAGCAATTGCTCCTTATATTTATAAGAGTCAGACATAACAGTAATGTTTTATTGGCTATTACAACACAGAGTCATCTGCCAGACAATCATATTCTTCTTCTTCTGCCCTTTATCCTGGACTGAAACAGAGGCCCTAATAACAACCCATGTTAAACCGTTCAAATCGTCAGGTCTTAGACATGACTGAGCTATCGTATTACAGTAGACGGTACCACCTGCTTTCTGTTAGCGCCGAATGTTGGGCTGCGCTCATCAAACCCGACACTCCACATTGTGCCAAAGGTTTCAGGCGGAAGTCGTTATTGAAAGGGTACAAGCCTTACCCTAGGGCGAGGAAAAGCAACCTAAAGACTAAATATTAAGGCAGGGCAGACTAGGCCCTAAGCCTTGGTCGGCAACTGATTTAGGATCGAAGCTCCGCCGACAGACAGTTAGAGCATTGCTTTGCTGATCTGGCAGCTTCTGCAGCTTGTCTTGTTCCAGGTGTATTGGTGTTACCTTTCCTCTGGAGTAAACTAGACAGGCCAAGAGAGGGATCATGCTACATGGGCAACACATGTTCACTATAATTTTGTGTTATGGAAAGGTATTGTTTGTGCCTTTTCTTGAAGCACAGTGTAACAATCGTCTGTAAAGATGGCCAGATGCCTGTCAGCCAGTCAAGCATATTGTCTTTTTCTATGTCCTACAGCTCACAGATGTCCTCCCTATATCATTCATCTGTTTCTCTAATTCTCTTCTCCGTGTGTTTATAGGTTCCCCTCTATTTTGTTTGCCTTGTAGGTTCCAGCGGCAGCACCTTCTTATTAACCCCTTTACCGTGGAAAAAAAAAATTTTTTTTGTTATGCAAACTGTGTATTTTTTTTCTTTCATAATTTGATGTGTTATGTTGTCCTGGCAAAATAAAATGTTTTTTTAAGTGAAAATGAGTTGTCTTTTAGAAATTGTGAGGAAAATAAGAAATGTTCTGTACTAAATGGTACTGTTCAATAACGAACTAAACTGATACGTATATTAGATGTCAATTGTTTTTAGTAATTATACTTGGTGTGGTAAACACCAAAACATGGAGCTGCACATAGTGCTGTGTCACACTCCGGACAGTAGTATCGTGTCTCTTTACGAAATTTTCACAATAAAAAGTTTTTTGTTCTTTCGTACCTTTTTTTTCTTGTTTACTGTCCACTTTCACTTTTGGCATCACGTGATGACCTACTTTTATCTTCCGCTGTTGAACTGGCTATTGGATTAGCCGCCCTATGCATTTCCTATGCTATTTTTGTATTAACACAAGTTTACTCGGGACGCACGGCACACAGAAGACTTTTACATCTGATGACGAGTTAACTCGTGATGCACGGTTAAAGCCAACAATTTTTATGACGAGTTAACTCGTGACACACGGTAAAGGGGTTAAACTACTATCAAGTTTTCTCCATCTCCAGGGTCTGTCCCTGATCTCTTAATTCCCTAGAATCTGTCTAGAACTCTCCGGAAGCTTGCATTAGTCATTTTGCCATACCATGTTAGTCTTTTTATTCCAGTGCCCTTGTTCTAGAGAATGTCTGCAGGTAAAATTAAAACATAGATTTATCTTTTAAGTGGTATCACTAAGAAAGTGACAAACAGCTTTCTTTGATCATGTGATGAGAAGAGAGGCATTGGAGAACAACGTGATGATTGGAAAGATCAAGTGGAAGAGAATCAGAGGCAGACCAAGAGAAATGATGCGGGATGGATTGAGACAGTGGCATGGAGGAATATCATCAGCAGAATTGATCCAGAATAGCTAAGACAAATTTGTGGAGAGCCATGAACGCCGACGCCAGCTGGCAGAGCACTTGATGATGATGAACCACACAATCCATAATAATGGAACTTACCACACATGCGACAACGTTAATGATTAGTGTATCAGGAATGCCATTGTACTTGTCGTACAGAAAGATGTGAGTTCTGTTGCTTCCAATTCTGCCCACTATCTCACAACTGTTGGAAGGTGTGTACCCAAGATCTGCTTCAGCCATATTTGACATGACAGGGAGAGAATAACTCTCCACTCTTCACAACGTGGGCAGTAACTTCAGTCTAGGTAACTGAAAAACCTGGAAACAGAAGGAACATTAGTTGAAACAAAACAGAAGAAACATTACTTGAAACAATAGAGAAGAAAGATTAGTTGAAACAAAACAGAAGAAACATTAGTTGAAACAAAACAGGAACTGATATATCATTGACTATGTGCAATCAGCCAGTCTCCATGGCCAAAGGCTTGCGAATGTGGTTCGTGAGCCGCTAACCAGGCGTTCGAAACGCAGCCACGTCCGATGTGTGCAGCAGACTGTGTCGCGTTGTGTTATAACGTGTTGGTTTGGGAGCCGGTCATTCAGAGAACAATGGCAAACTACTGAACGTAAAAACTTGCCTAGTACAACAACAGCAGCTGAAAAATGCTGGTGTTGACTGCAACATCCTGCAAGGGATATGCAACATTAAAATTTAAAAACAAAAGTGCAATCTACATCACAGCACTAGAGATATACCCTCATAAGTTCAAACTTCCTTAATAAGAAGGATCTTCAAATAAAAACCTGAAATATTTTTGGGTGAATATATTCTGAAAATGTAAAGAACAAATGTAGTCACCACTGCATTTAATGCAAGTCCTTCAGTGCCGATAAATTTCTTGGATCACTGTAGAAAAATTGACTCTGGGGTCATTACTTGATGTGCTTGACACGATCGTGAACAGTCTGTCATAGAAATCATGCGGTTTTGAAACTTCCCACTCCACTCATACACTTGCTGGACTGACAGGTATGCATCACCATACCGGACGTTCATTTGACATGAATTTCTATAGGTTTTACCTCTTCGCTGATAAAAAAAATGGATAACAGAATGCTGCTCCTCTTTGGTGCATGTCAAAAGTGGGGTGGCCATCTTTTAACTGTCCTTATGATGTCACTGTGTTCGTCTGCACAGTGATGGCACTTTCTCAACACTCTTGACATCCTTAACAACAATACTGACAGGTTACAAGAGAATGGCATGGTTATTATAATTTCTATCACACTTTTAATGTTTTCATTTGAAGCCCTCTCATAGATGTCAGAAAATAGAAATACTGATAGTTGTCAAAGTGCATTGACTGTGAATACAGCTATGTTGTCCCTGTCTGTGATCACACATGCAAATTCTGTTTCAATTGCCATTCATCTTAAAATGGAGTATAGGTCAACCAACTCAAGCCAAGCCCTTTGTAGAATTGTTCATGAATGGTTGGCTTTTGCAGTTATAGTTCTATGAGATGAGATAGCCAGTCCCATGCCAACCTTCCTTAGTCAGCTCTTACAACATGTATGGTGGATTACAGTGTTACTATTCTTTGATTCACTTGTAACGCACAGATAATACATGACAACATGCAGCCTTTCTTGCATGCCTTCAGGTGTACTAGACATATCGTGATAGCCCTATAGACAGGGTCAATATAAATGTTATAGACGGGTTCTATGAATATCTTGGATACAGAAAAGAACAAATTCATCCATGTGACAAGAGCTGAATACTGAATAAGGTTGGCTACTAAAGACGATAACACAAAGAAAATTAAAATAATTTGGTTACTTGAAATGTCATGAAAGTTTGGAGAGAACAATCATGGAAGGGTATATCCTAGGAAGAGAAGAAGAGGAAGGCCAAAGAGAAGATGGGTGCAGGATGTGGCAGATGATCTCCAGATGGGTGTATCGGACGTGGGACATCTTGCATATGATCGAGAAGTTTTCCGGACAGTTGTTATGGGAGAGAAGTTCTGCAAGGGACATGTTACTGAATGAATGAGGGTCAATATTATGTGTCCTATAGGACACATTAGGAGAATGGACGATGGTAGAATACCAAAGGACATCTTTTGGGGTGAATTACAGATGGGGAAAAGATCTTGGGGTCAGCTTCTACTATGGTACAAAACTGTGTGTAAGCGGAACACGAATGATACAGACATTGATATTGCATATTGGGAGCAAGTCACCACTTATCACTTTGCAAGGAGGAAAAGATCAGGAATGGAATAAAGACAAAGGAGAACAGACAGATAGACAGACAAACAGACAGACAGACAGGCAGGCAGGCAGGCAGGCAGGCAGGCAGGCAGGCAGGCAGGCAGACAGACAGACAGACAGACAGACAGACAGACAGACAGACAGACAGACAGACAGACAGACAGACAGACAGACAGACAGAAAAAAGTCGACTGAAAGTCGACAGGGTGAACTTCATTGTACTGGGTTTTATCCCATATGGCTCGGTCTCTTTCCGTAGTGTGGAATGCGTCGCGCAAAGCACGAATTCCATAGCTCTAGTGATGACCCACAGGAGTCTCCGAAAAAATTTCACTCGTAAACCGAAGGGCGCGGCCTGGAATCGAACCCACAACCTTAGGAGCCAGAGTCAAATGGCTTGACCACCACAGAAAGAAAGAAAGAAAGAAAGAAAGAAAGAAAGAAAGAAAGAAAGAAAGAAAGAAAGAAAGAAAGAAAGAAAGAAAGAAAGAAAGAAAGAAAGAAAGAAAGAAAGAAAGAAAGAAAGAAACACTCACTGCTGAAACTCACTGTGACCGTGGACCCCACCTCCCGGCCCTCCCCGCCCACACACAACGCTGGCCCCTGACACACCGAATCTGCCGTGAAAGTTGTCTGCCGTACTGTCTGTCAACTGACAGAGACAAATGAAGTTAATAAAAGCAAGTTGGAACTGATACAATGGAGGCCGCACGGCCTACAGTTTAACATAGGGGTATATCAATTGTTCAGCCCATACTGTGCTATGGAAAGGCACAGCTCCATTTAACAAGATATCGTCTGATTTATTTGGTTGTTTCGGGATTTGGGGTTTAAAGATTGAGCACAACCCACTACTGGCAACGCTAATCGTATTCCAGCCCAAAGCCTTGTCCAAGTCGGATTTGAAGCATTAGACTCGAGTATCGCTCTCGTTTGAGCTTCGGGATCGAAGTCCGGATCACTGGCGTGTGAGGCGGGTGTGCAACCACTGACCACGCGGACGAGACCGACTATCATACTAGAATATCGTGAGATATGAATTACGTTCTGAACATATGGTAAAGGGAGGCATGGACCAAAAAACGGTTGAGAACCACTGGTCTATCAAGACGGTAAGGTGCCAGTCAGTACAACATGGACATCATAATATAATTACCCATGTCTTACAAACCTAATGACATCTAAGCCACAGAGATGATAAACCGCCGACATCGGATAAACCTGATAGCACATAGTGCCAATGTCATCTAAATCTGACAAAACCCCGTGCCGATGTTATATAGACCTGACAGCTAATAATTAATACCGATGGCATATAAACATTAGAACACATACATTGCCGATGTCATATAAACCGGACAACGCATACATTTTGTTTTACAGTTGCATATCCCTTACAGGACGTTGCAGTCAACACCAGCATTTTACTGCTGTTGTTCATGTCTTGGCAAGTTTACGTTCAGTAGTTTGCCATTGCTTTCTGAACGACCGGCTCTCATACCAACAACACGTTAAAACCAGCGCGACACGGTCTGCAGCCAAATCGGTCGCCGCTGTTTCGAATGCGGGTAAGCGGCATTACGAAACGCGTCCGCAACGCCACCGCCACGGAAACCGGCTAACACATACATTGCCGATGTCAAATAAACTGACGCAAATGACATTATCACTGCAGCGCCCTATCAACTTCGCTAACCTCGCCCGCTGATAGCACATCGTGCTGATATCAAATAAACATGATTGACGTCTGGGCCTGTAAACCCGATAAGGCATAAACTGCCAATGTCACACCAACCCGACAGCACATGATTTCATTCCATCATTACGGTTATTTTCGTTGCATTGTTTCGTCAAGCCGGTGACTCATTACATCCGACTTCGACAAGCATTATTCGGGTTTGCTTTCCTTAGACTTTGACTGCCCCCTGTCCACCTACAGTATTAACATCTAGAGAAATTAACAACTCATTAAAAATGAGAATTGTCAAATGCTACGTATATGCAACGCTACTGTATGGCGCGGAAGCCTGCACAATGAACAAGCAACTCTAGAAAGTCGCATAGAGGCCTTGGAGATGTGGATATACAGACGAATATGGCGTATTTCAGGAAACAAAAAGAATCAAATGCAGAGGTTCTAGAAAAACTGGGAATGAAGATAGAGTTGATGAAAGAAATAAAGAAAAACCTAGTGAAATATTTCGGCCACGTTAAAAGACATGATACTCTTATAAAAACTATACTGGAGGACAAGGTTGAGGGCAAGCGAGCAAGTGGTAGACAACGATACAAGTGGGAAGATAACATCAAGAGATGGACGAACATCAGCCTGACAGAATGTAGTCAGGGCGAGAGACAGACAGTGTTGGAGATCCATTGCAGCAACCTTCATTGTGGAGACGGCATCTGATTAATTGTCCACCTACAAAGCAACAGGTTTGTGTCTCTCTTCGTCGGGTTTCTATCCCTTGGAATGTCCGACACGGGAGGCCCTATCAGTCGCTGGGCTAGCGTCGATGTGGAACACGCAAGCTCCTGTGCCTCAACGAGGTGAAGACACACCAAGGGAGGAGATAGCACATCAAAGAACGCCCGAGTCAGAACTACCGGCAGGGTGTGAAATGATGTGCCTTCACGTGTTCACGTGAGCAATCACGATTTCCTTCTTCGTCGCGCTTCCCTCCAAGACAATTCCCAGAAAAATATGAACATTAGTGTCCATTTTATGAGACCTGATCGTCAACGAAGAATCAGATTCGCTGGACTGGTCATTTAACTCGCATGCCAGATCACAGGCTCCCTAAACACATTTTTTTTACGGCGAACTGCGTTGTGGTAAACGCTCCCAAGGCGGCCAGAGGAAACGCTTTAAAGACACGCTGAAAATCTCACTGAAAGTTTTTGGAATTCATCATGACACCTGGGAGGCTGATGCCAAAGACCGAAATTCGCGGCGTACATCATTAAGCAAAGGGTGCAGTCACTTGTGAAGCAACCAGGACTGCAAGAGCTATGAAGAAAAGGCTGGACAGAAAAACCACTGCAGGAGATCCTCCTTCTGGAACGTCAAGCATTCTTTGCCCACATTGTCAAAGAACATTTCGAGCCAAAATAGGCTTTATCATCCATCTTAGAACTCACGGCTCCATACTTTCAACCCCACTGGATGAAATGAATGGTCATCGCCATTCTTGATGGACAAACAATGGTTTGGAGATAAAATAATACAATCGCCTGAGATCAAGCCCGAACCACTGCCTTGGCAGGCACACGCACATCATTATTGCCATCGCGGCTCCTCTACAACAAATAAGCTGCTGAGAACCGACATATTTATCATTCATGACAACATGCAAACATAAAGGTGCTCCCATACAAACAAACAAAGCTGCTATCTGTCGAAAAGCTTCTCAGATCAGGATATACATGCCGCTTGTCAAAGCAACCGCCCGGCAGCATACAGGCTAGGATTGTTATTTCACCGCCATTACATAACGACCCCGTGTCTTGTCAGGGATTAGAACCCGCGCCTCATACCAGTACCCGTGCCCCCCTCGGGCACCCGTTCTACAATACTATGGAAAAGAAATATCACCGACCCGGTAGGACACCTTTAAGAAAATTAACACCAGCCTGCCACGTTGTGATCCTAATTAAGCCACCGGAAGCTGCTAGAACATCTTCTACGCCGACTTATACGACCTCTAAGCACACAAACATCACAAGCAAGTATCGAACCTAGACATTATATGCATATCTCCTTCCGTGGGGAATAAATAAATAAATAGCTGTAAGCACAACACACGGCATTCCGTTCCATGAAGCTTCTCTTTTAGGCCAGTTTCTCAGACAACAGGACTCGCTGGCATCAGCGACCATTGGCTCGTGCTAAAAACAGCCGCGTGAGCTCTCAAATCGCTGTTATCGATCCGTTGTTGGCTGCGTATTGTGGTGGACTGGCCGTGTTAGGACCTTGGTCGCCACTTGTCTGGTTAGCCGTGGTTTAAGATGTGCTTCGGGACCAAGTTCCAGAACTGCAGTTTTGCACATTTTTTTTTTTTTTTTGGGGGGGGGGGGGGGGGTGAACTTCCAGGGACAGGTCGCAGGCGGTCAAAATACTGACAAAACTGAACTGTGTCCACATACCAAATTATCCATGGTCGATCCCACCGATGTATCTTTCTACCCATCCAGCCACCCATCCGTCCGTCCGTCCGCCCGCCCTCCCGCCTGCCCGTCCATCCATCCATCCATCCATCCATCTATCTATCTATCCATCTATCTATCTATCGCTAAAAAAAAAGTCGCTTAAAAGTCGACAGGGTCGACTTCATTCCATAGGATTTTTATCCCATACGGCTCAGTCTCTTTCCGCAGCACGGAAAGCATCACACAAAGCACAAACTCCACAGCTCCAGCGACGACCCCAGGAGTCTTCGAAAAAAATGCACTCGTGAACCGAAGGACGCGGCCCGGAATCAAACCCACAACCTTCGGAGCCCGACGGCTTGACTACTTTGCCACGGAGACTCCCGTATCTATATATCTACCTACCTACCTACATATCTATCTATCTATCTATCTATCTATCTATCTATCTATCTATCTATCTATCTATCTACCTATCTATCTGCCTGCCCGCCTGTCTGTCTATTTGTCTACCTACCTACCTGCCTGTTGTCTGTCTGTCTAAATCCACTAACTTACCTGCCTATCTGCCGGCTCTGTGGCCAAGAAGTTACAGACGCAGTTCGTAATCCCGTATACCCGAGTTCGAAACACAGCTGCGAGACCTCCTTACGTTGGTTTTTTACGAAATGGTATGAGTGCCGGCCATTCAGAAAGCAATGACAAACTACTTAACGTAAGCTTGCCAAGAGATCACAATAGCAAAAGATGCTGGTGTTGACTGCGACGTCCTGTAAAGGATATGCAACTAACTAACCTACCTATCTACCTACCTGTCACTCTATCCATTCCCACCCATCTATCTGTCCGCTTGCGCGTGATCGTGTGCATTTATCTATGCATATCTAATAGTACGTTTAGTCCCTATTGTGTATACGCAGAACAAACTTGACCACTGATCCAGTACTGAAGAACAATACCCATGGAGTATATATTGCGTGTCCTCCTACTCTTCTTCTAGTGCAGAAACCAGCGTAATACTGGTAGCTTAGCTTCATAGCTGGGGAGAGGAATGGCGATCTTTGGACAGTTTGCCAGTCTGTGGATATTCCGCACTATGGAAGGTACTATGGAGAGGTACTCTGGGGAAAACAGCAGGGCACTTAGCAAACTTTGACAGTACAGTGAGTGGTCTGAGTCCGGTGGCATATGTGCTTACAGCTAATTTATGAAGTATTAAAATTTCACGCCCTGATGTTGCCCCAGCAGAACCCGCCTGAACACAACTGACTATGTAATGTGCCTTCATGATACGTTAAAACTGCTTCAGTTGTCCTTAATTCCCTTGTTGTTACGTGTATGTATATGAGTTTGCGCTGTTCACTCTGTCCTGTTAACGTGAGCAATATATGAGAGAGAGAGAGAGAGAGAGAGAGAGAGAGAGAGAGAGAGAGAGAGAGAGACAGACAGACAGACAGACAGACAGACAGACAGACAGACAGACAGACAGACAGACAGACAGACAGACAGACAGACAGACAGACAGAACGAACTTTATCTTCAAAGGGTCACAAATTGGGCACGCAGGTCCATCTTACATTCAGCCCTTCCAACCACCCATCTGTTGTACATCATTATCTATTGTGCATGTTGTATTCAAGAAGAAAAAACATTGCCAAATGAATGTTGTGAACATAATGAATATTACCATGAGGCAGGCAGGCAGGCAGGCAGGCAGACAGACAGGCAGGCAGCAGGCAGGCAGGCATGCATGCACGCACGCACACACGCATACATGTTGAGAGTAGACAGACACATGTATAAACACACATATACATACCGAAGATAAGTAACGGCTGCAGTAGGATATAACATATCTACACACACACATATTCATACATACATGCATCATTTGCACAAACTCGTACAGTTCTACATCAACTCAATAACTCACAAATACACACTCACTCGAATTCATATATACCCAATCACAATCACACAAATAAATATTTGCTCATATAAACATTATCTCTCTTTCTTTCTCTCTCTCTCTCTCTCTCTCTCTCTCTCTCTCTCTCTCTCTCTCTCTCTCTCTCTCTCTCTCTCTGGCAGACATACAATCTTTCTCTCTCTCTGACAGACAATCTTTCTCTCTCTCTTGACAGACAATCTCTCTCTAACAGACAGAAAAACAGACTGTCTGTCAGTCTGTCTGTCAGTCAGTCAGTCTGTCTGTCTGTCTGTCAGAGACAAACTCTCTCTCTCTCTCTCTCTCTGACAGATGGACAGAAGACTCTCTCTCTCTCTCTGTCTGACAAACTCTCTGACAGACACACAGCCTCTCTCTCTCTGTCTGACAGACAAACTCGCTCTCTCTCTCTCTCTCTCTCTCTGACAGACAAACAGACAAACAACAGTCTCTCTCTCTTTCTCTCTGACAGATAGACAGACAGACTCTCTCTCTCTGACAGACGACAAACTCTCTCTCTCTGACAAACACACAAACAGTCTCTCTCTCCTCTCTCTCTCTCTCTGACAGATGGACAGACAGACTCTCTCTCTCTCTCTCTCTGACAGACGGACACACAGTCTCTCTCTCTGACAGACAAACTCTCTCTCTCTCTCTCTGACAAACAGACAAGCAACAGTCTCTCTCTCTCTCTCTCTCTCTCTCTCTCTCTCTCTCTCTCTCTCTCTCTCTCTGACAGATAGACAGACAGACAGACTCTCTCTCTGACAAACTTTCTCTCTCTGACAAACACACAAACAGACAGTCTCTCTCTCCTCTCTCTAGCTCTCTGACAGATAGAAAGGCAGATTCTCTCTCTCTCTCTCTCTCTCTCTCTCTCTCTCTCTCTCTCTCTCTCTTTCTGACAGACAAACAGACAAACAACAGTCTCTCTCTCTCTCTCTCTCTCTCTGACAGATAGACAAACAGACTCTCTCTCGCTGACAGACAGACAAACAGACAAGCAACAGTCTCTCTCTCTCTCTCTCTCTCTCTGACAGATAGACAAACAGACTCTCTCTCGCTGACAGACAGACAAACAACAGTCTCTCTCTCTCTGTGACAGATAGACAGACTCTCTCTCTCTCTCTCTCTCTCTCTCTCTCTGACAGACAAACAGACAAGCAACAGTCTCTGTCTCTGACAGATAGACAAATAGACTCTCTCTCTCTCTCGCTGACAGACAGACAAACAACAGTCTTTCTCTCTCTCTCTCTCTCTGATAGATAGACAGACAGACTATCTCTCTCTGACAGACAAACTCTCTCTCTGACAAACACACAGACAAACAACAGTCTCTTTCTCCTCTCTCTCTTTGACAGATAGATAGACAGACTCTCTCTCTCTGACAGACAGACAAACAGACAAACAACAGTCTCTCTCTCTCTCTCTCTCTCTTTCTGACAGATAGACTCTCTCTCTCTCTGTCAGACAAACAGACAAGCAACAGTCTCTCTCTCTGACATATAGACAGACTCTCTCTCTCTCTCTGACAGACAGACAAACAACAGTCTCTCTCTCTCCGACAGATAGACAGACTCTCTCTCTCTCTCTCTCTGTGACAGACAGACAAACAGACAAGCAACAGTCTCTCTCTGACAGATAGACATACTCTTTCTCTGACAGACAGACAAACTAACAATAGTCTCTCTCTCTCTCTGTCTGACAAATAGACAGACTCTCTCTCTCTCTTTCTCTCTCTCTGACAGACAGACAAACAGACAAGCAACAGTCTCTCTCTCTCTCTCTCTCTCTCTCTCTCTCTCTCTCTCTCTCTGACAGATAGACAGACAGACTCTCTCAGAAATTCTCTCTCTGACAGACAAACAAACAACAATCTCTCTCTCTGACAGATAAACTCTCTCTCTCTCTCTGACAGATAGACAGACAGACTCTCTCTCTCTCTCTGACAGACAAACTCTCTCTGACAAACACCAAACAGACAAACAACAGTCTCTCTCCCCTCTTTCTCTCTCTCTCTCTCTGACAGACAGACAGACAAACAAGTCTCTCTCTCTCTCTCTGACAGATAGACAGATTCTCTCTCTCTCTGACAGATAGACAGACTCTCTCTCTCTCTCTCTCTCTCTGACAGACAAACAGACAAGCAACAGTCTCTCTCTCTCTCTCTCTGACATATAGACAGACTCTCTGTGACAGACAAACAGACAAGCAATAGTCTCTCTCTCTCTCTCTCTCTCTCTCTCTCTCTCTCTTTGACAGATAGACAGACAGACTCTCTCTCTCTCTTTCAGACAAACTCTCTCTCTTTCTCTGTCTGACAAACACACAAACAGACAAAGAACAGTCTCTCTCTCCTCTCTCTCTCTCTGACAGATAGACAGATAGACTCTCTCTCTCTCTCTCGGACAGACAAACAGACAAACAACAGTCTCTCTCTCTCTGACAGATAGACAGACTCTCTCTCTCTCTCTGACAGACAAACAGACCAGCAACAGTCTCTCTCTCTCTCTCAGTAAGATAGACTCTCTCTCTCTGACAAACAGACCAGCAACAGTCTCTCTCTCTCTCTCTGTCTGTGCAGTGCTGTATCTACTATATGCCCCAATGGTCTGGTTGACTGTATCCTGTATTTGTTTCTAAATAAAACCCTTCACTGCACAAGATTACTCCAGACAAGGGGCTGGCCGTAAGTTTGTACCCTGACTATCAATGAAATGTCATAGACAACTGACACAAAGTGCAGGTTAGCTTTACAAAATCACAATACAAAACACACAGGTTGTTGCAGCGACAAGCCTTATCAGCAAACAACAACTAGAGACACAAACAAGAGGCGTTGGTTGTAATGTCTACTCTCTCTATCTCAAAGATATGCTTGGCCAGGTTTCACTAGCAGGTCATGCAATCACGCCAGCGTGAGAGATGCCTATCATACATGGATGGCAGAACAAATAAGTGTTGCAAGCACACAATAGGCAGGGGAGCGGCTGGCCGAGTGGTTAAGAACACCAGGTTCGAATCCTCTGTAAGATGTTGATTTTTTTCTGTTGGGGGAAAATAGACAATCCTAACCTGCACAGTTCGTGGAGACTGCACTAACCAGATGGCCTTAATTTCTCAGGTTCAAGACCACCCCCCCCTGCCCTAACACTGCAAGGTACAACAGGCATAGATGACAGTTGACACAATAAACATGCCCTTTGTGCATCCCAAAATAACTCTCATGGCCTTATTTTGCAGGCGTTCCAGCTTCTCAAGCTGGCTGTGCAATATTGTCAGCAATTCCAGACCATACTCAATCACTAAAATAATTGACTGTTGATAAAGAGTGTATAAAAATCTCTATTCCATGTCCGCCACTGACATCACCTTCAGTGTACTGAGATCATTCTTGATTTTTGACACCAACTCTGTCATATGATCAATATCGAATTGGTATAGTTAGTCGACTGGTCTCCGTGGCCAAAGGCTTGCGAACGCAGTTCGTGAGCCGGGTACCAGGCGTTTGAAACTCAGCCGTGACTGATTTGTGCAGTAGACCATGTTGTGTTGTAACGTGCTGGTAAGGGAGCCAGTCGTTCAGAAAGCAATGGCAAACTACTGAACATAAAACCTTGCCTTGTACATCAACAGCAGCTGAAAAATGCTGGTGTTGACTGCAACGTCCTGCAAGGGATATGTAACATTTAAAAAAAAATAATTAATCGCTGTATGCTGATGGATTTACTATACAAGAGACTGGACCACCCATGAACATGTCTGGAGTGCAATGTTCATAATCCGAACTGAACTATCGATTAAAAAATCTGCTTGGATTGTAATAAAACTTGTACATGCAAGTACAACTGTAAATTGCAGTTTCTGAATTTTATATTTGTTTAGGATGTTGTGAATGGGACACACTAGGGAGAAATATTGCTAACAGCACACTTCTAACAAAATCGTCATATCATTCCATCATATCCTCAGGGTGGGGCATAACAGACTGAACAAACAAATAAAACAGACTGAACATACAAATAAAACAGACTGAACATACAAATAAAACAGACTGAACATACAAATAAAACAAACAAAAACAAATCCAGCAGCAGAAATCAGCTATGTTTGTTTGTTTGTTTGTTTGCTTGTTTTTTGTTCTCTCGCTTTGAACTCAAATGTAGTACATACATGTGCTACTACCTCTAGTTCACAAGCTGCCACAATCGATGACGAAGTGAATGTAAGAATCTCCAAGGCCAGCGTGGCCTTTGGCAGACTGTACAAGAATGTATGGGACAGAACTGGAATAAGCCTGCAAACAAAGCTAAAAGTCTACAAAGCAGTTGTATTATCCACACTGCTATATGCTTGTGAAACCTGGACTGTTTATCAGCGACACGCTAGGAAATTAAACCACTTCCAACAGTCTGTGTTAGGAAGCTATTGAAGATTAAATGGCAAGACAAGATCCCAGACACTGAAGTCCTAGAAAGAGTGTCCATGCCCAGTATCCACACTCTACTAATGAAGAATCAGATTCACTGGGCTGGTCACTCAACTCGCATGCCAGATCACAGGCTCCCTAAACAAATTTCTTACAGTGAGCTGCGTTGTAGTAAATGCTCACATGGCGGCCAGAGGAAATGCTATAAAGACACTCTGAAAATCTCACTGAAAGCTTTTGGAATTCCTCTTGACACCTGGGAGACTGCTGCCAAAGACCAAAATTCGTGGCGTACATCATTACGCAAGGGTGCAGTCATTTGTGAAGCAACCAGGACTGCAAGAGCTGTGAAGAAAAGGTTGGACACACAAACCACTGCAGGAGATTCTCCTCCTTGAACATCAAGCATTCTTTGCCCACATTGTCAAAGAACATTTCGAGCCAAAATAGGTCTTATCAGTTAGTTAGTTAGTCGCAGTTCCAACTTCACAGCAATGGGTCGTCCCCATTATGCTCCGTTCCTGTGCCAGTGAATATCACACAAAATGCTCCCCACTGCCCAATGTGAAAAGTGGAAAGGAGTCTCGACAAACAACAGCCCGCACAGATACACTGTGCATAATGCCGCCACCAGAATGTCAACACAATAGTCCCCCACAAAACACCCAGTTCATTTCTGATGGAATCGGCAGTCATTTTCCCATCTGGATGTTTCCTAGATGTTCACCCACACAGTCCACGAAATACAGTTCATCGTCGATGGCAGTGGCAGTCAACCAGAAGCCCAGCAGCCACGCATTTCTGCATAAGGCAAAAACCGGTCAACTCTGGGACATAGCCATCTGCCATCACTCCGAACATGCAGTCACGTTCCAAAAACCTCGGGCAGATTCAAAAGCACTTCACACGAAACTCACAGTGTCGCACCACGCACTCACTCAGTAGTAGGGCGATGGAACCATCAAGCCTCCTTAGTCGCTTCTTACAACATGCGTGGTAGGCTACAGTGTTGCTATTCTTTGCTTACCTTATGGGCCCCGGCAACACACAGGTCTTATCAGCCATCTTCGAACTCATGGCTCCATACTTTCAACCCCCACTGGATGAAATGAATGGTCATCATCATGCTTGATGGACAAACAACAACACTACCTCTAGTGCACTGGACTGATTATTGTGTGTGAATTAGCTTTCCCTATTACCAGTGTCCCTCGCCATCAGGCGAACCCACTCGGAATTCTGAGGTACTTGTAATTTACGCCCCCAAGTCAAGGAAAATTGGCTATGGATATGTGGAGTGTTTGGGTCATCACATTTTGTTGGCTTGAATGCACGAAATTGCCAGCAGCTGTGTTTTGAACATAGTATGCTGGACTGCGAATCTCATTCGCAACCCTTTCAGTACAAACTAGAGAAACTAAAAGGTTGAGTTCATCATGAGAAATCATCTAATTGTGCAACAATCACAGACAGAAATCAAAACAAGAAAAAGAAGGATGTATCATCAGCTAACACAAGATTTAACTTTACAGATTTCTCTGCACAAGATACCTATGAACTGATGCTTAAACACTGACAACATAACATATTTGAAATTTCAGAAATCTCCAGCTTGAACTTTAATTTCTTTCTGCTATACAACAAACTTTGTCTTCTGTTGCTGGTGACTGTCATCTCCAAATGCAGCACAGGCCCACACCCAACTCATGCCAAACCCTACGGAGACTTGTTCATGATTGGTTGTAACTAAAGTTTTCTATGGAATCAGGTAGTCAGTCTCACACCGACCCTCCGTCGTCACATCTTACGACATGCATGTTAGGGTTCAGAGTTAACTGCTTCACTTCTGGGCCCCGGTAACACAAGGGAATGCAACACAATGCAGTATAATAATTTATAATTGCATATGTAATTTAGAATCTTTGAATCCCATTATGTATCAAAAACTTCACCATACTTTTATAAGTTCCTCCCTCTATGTGACCAAAACATTTTCAGTTTCCTCTTCTCTGTTGTTTTTTGTTTTAAAGTTGTTGCATATCCTTTACAGGGTGTAGCTGCCAACCACAGAATTTTTCGGCTGTTCATGATTCCTGAGCACGTTTGTTTACGTTCAGTAGTTTGCCATTGAGCTGGCAACAATACCATTTCATAACCAATGTAAGGCGGCCTGTTATCACAGACAATTAAACAGTTATTTTTTGTTTTACTTTTACACACCCAACGAAATTAGTAATTAAAATAATTGAAATTGTTTGTTTACCTGTTCCTGTTCACTGTTTGTTATTATGTTAGTTTATTTGTTTCTGATACAGAATGTTTTTATTTTCAAATAACTTTAACTGCCTAGTACTGACACAGACTTAGTTAGTGCACCAGTACAGCGGTGGTACTAGTTCAGTTGTGCTGAACTCGTGATGTCTGCTGACTGATTTTGTTTTTTTCTACCTCGACGAAACATCATCCCCTTGTCTTGGAACTCACGGAATGGAAATGGGTGGGCGCATCTTCAGCTAAAATCTTCTCGTGTTGAGCCAACATTATATACATCAAATGCATTGTCATTTTGTTAAATTTCGATACTTAGTGCTGTGTTATTAAATATTAACTTACCTACCTGTTCTGATCGATCCTCCACTTATACTTATGTAACAAATCTCTGAAATAAATTCAACTTTGAATGTCAACAAGTTCAGAACTAACTTCGTTCTTCAGCCAGTAACAACAATCTATCTACACAATAATTCACATATCAATGTTTCGGGAAGCCGAGATACCGACTAAATATGTGCATTCAGTGAGGAAAGTTGCTAGTTTTCCCCCCATGACTCATGCTGTTTATTGTTGACTGGAGAGAGTCAACCACGAACACAATTCATTAATTATGTTTAGTAACTGGTCTGTCTGCTCTAGTCTAGCAGACGGTTGAGATCCACTTCCGGCGAGGTGTCGGACATCGACATGGAACGAAAACATAAGTTATATTTATATTATGTTGGAAACTTGAGGACGACGGCGGACTGTTTGTTTCATTAAGTTTTTTTCGCGTGGATGAATTGATTGAATCAGTATGTTTTAATTTCAATTGCTTCTAAATAAAATAGTAGGTTGTGATGAAATGAATAAATGCGTAAGTGTTATTTTGTACTCATGATTCAGAGTGAGGAGTGGAGTGTTCAATGATGTGTTCTTGATTAGTTCAATTCAATTTTATTGGAAGCTTACTAAAACTAAAACTTACTAACTTTCCCAGAAAGAAAACAAAAAAACATTCGTTATTTACACAGAGAAGCTACAAATAATATGTTGCACGATTTATTGCCTGGCGTATGTCTCTGCATCTCGTCAGCAGGTTCATAATGAAGTGAATAATTAATATTCTTCAATACTTTTTTTTACTTTAGCCACTTTAGTTTTGGTAACATTTTCTAAATTGCTTTTTAATTAGGAAGTGTCTATTCATAGGGCCCTATGTATAAACAAAGTGTCTATTCATAGGGCCCTATGAATAAACAAAGTGTATATTACTATATTCAAAGGGCACAGCTGGTCACGTGATTTAACGTAAGTTTGCGGCTTTATTATACATTTTCGTTGATTGGAAAACGTGTCGTCAGTGGCATAGTTGATAGTGTCCCCGCCTGATGGGCGGGAGCTCGAGGTTTGTTTCCTTGCCGGACATTTTCTTTAAAAAATTGTTCAGCAATTAATTGGATGAAAGTCAAATGTCAATCGTTCATTTCCTTGCCGGACAATGTTTTTTTTAATTGTTCAGCAATTCATTGGGTGAAAGTCAATCCTTTATCTCTTTGGATATTTAGAATTGTGTTGTTTAAAGTGAGTGTAAGTTAGTACCAGTTTCTCCAGTATTGGTCCTCGTTGCTTTGCACTACGGCAATTCCAATACCCAGCCCACACATTTTTGAGTCCCAAACGATCCGTTTTCCTTCTACCCCTTCTGGCTCCAGCCCTCTTCTTCCTTTTCCTTCCCCCTCTCCCCTACCTCTTCTCCACCGCTTCATTCTCTCCCCGCTGGCTGTTGTCAAAGGTATCGAGCACAAAGCACGTACTCCGTTGCTTCGGCGATAATTCTTTGTATTATTCATAGTTGGTTAGGTAGGTGGGTAGTTAGACACGAAAGTGGTTAAGTAGTCAGGTAGGTGGGTTGTTAGACAGATAGATGGTTAGAGAGGCAGATATGTGGGTAGGTAGACAGGTAGGTAGTTAAGTAAGCAGGTATGTGGGTAGCTAGGCAGGTAGGTGCATGAGTAGGTCCGCAGGTAGATGGGTAGCTAGATCCAACACTCGCTCGTCGATCATCTGTGTTCCACCATGCCAATTCATACATCTCTTTCAACCTCTCCCTGCAATACTCTGAACAGGCAGGTTCACCGGCCGAGAGAGAGAGAGAGGCAGGCAGTCAGACGACCCTAATCATGTCTCTCTGAGGTGACGCATATTACTGTCAGCTTGGACCAGAATTATCAGGACATAAACAATAGGAAATAGTAGGTCGGTAACGTAAACAAAGATGGATGCCTGTAAACAGTAAGTGTACAGAAACGCAAGTTAACAATTCTTAAACTCGCCTGGGACACAATTATTTGTATTGGGGATACCAATCTGGAAAATTATTCTTGATATTTAAACAGCCATACTTCAACTAAGTATAAAGTATCGATTCATAGGGCCCTATGAATAAACAAAGTGTCTATTCATAGGGCCCTATGAATAAACTCTCCCTTTTAATTATATAACCTGTATAGTTGGATACCTCTTGAAAAACCAAATCCAACGGTACCTTATTCAAGTCTGTAGGTCAATTCTAAGCGGAGATATTAATGTTTGTTTTGTAATGTTTGTGTTATGAACAAAGAGCAAAATACGATTTTGACCCTTTCACCTTTTGTGACCCTACCTACACACTTACACCACTGTTGGTAACACTGATGCCAAAGGAGATTACAACTGCCGATGAAGCTAAAGTAAAGATAACTGCTGCCAGTTTATATATATATACACACGCACACAGATATATACACCTGCACTCATGCTGTGAGATGACATCAAACCGCGCGCGCTACTGCACGCACTGTCTTGTCAGCGCAAGGCGGAGATCCATTTTGACCACAAAAGTCCTGTCAGAAAATTGCAAAATTATCAATGATGCGGTCTGTGTAGAGTGATAAAAAATTACACATAAATACTATAATTGATGTTCAATGCAAACATGCAATCATTGGCATTGTAGTTGCTATGAATATTCCATAACAATATTAAATGTTCATTGCTGGAATATGACAATGAAAACTGCTATGTCCCGCCATTGAAATACCACATTACAGCATGCCATCTTTATAATTTCAGTTTGAGATGGGATTGCCAACTCTAATAGTCGAAAACTACAAATTATAGGTAAAAATTGATGCTAAATTTAATAACACATACTAGAAAATGCAGAAAGTCTAGTTAAAACGGAATTTACGGGTCTACTTACTCTTATAAAGTCAGTCTGTACTTCTGTCCAGGAAATGAATTTGAGAAGACGAGAGGTATAGATTCATAGCTTGTGGAGGGAGAAACAATATCCAGCAAACGGTTTCTGTTTTAACTCGATCTTAATATAATCGGGGAATTTAACATCATGAGTACTCTAAATCTCTGATCATAGACAAAAAATAGTTGCCGAACAAATCCACAAATGTATTTCCGGTGAAATTCGGCAAATCTGGATCGTAGTGGCTAATCTTAGCTGACACAATTAAAACACACAGTTGTTACTCAGGTATTGTTCGAATGTGGAGCATATGTGTGTTTTTTTTTTTTGGGGGGGGGGGGATTTATTTATCTCACCAGGTGCATATTAGAGACGTCAGTCAACATAAAATAAAGCAAGAAAGTGAATCCTTCAGTCTGAAATATACAGCCATATTCCCACTGTAATTTAAATTGTCTATTGGAGGGGGGAGAGGGGGTGTTTAAACTGATTATCAATACTGTCATGTCTTTTATTTTTAGTCTTTTACATTTATACTAAATCACACTATAAATCACAAATGGTCTGGCCACATGAATCTCAACTGCTTCAGCAAATCTTTACATTTATCCATTTTGTGTTTTAAACACAAATTGTATTGATTACCTCTAACAGTTCAGTCAGACTCCAGTATGTGCTGTTGTATATTTCAGCTTGAAGGATTCATAATTTTGCTTTATTTCACGTTGACTCCTGCATTATGCACCTGAGGAGATCAAGTTAACATATGCCAGGCAATAAATTGTGCAACCTTTTGTTTCTGTCTTCATTATTCAAATTCACTTCAGGAAAACATTGTTTTGAATTCATTAGTTAATCAACTTGGAGTTGAACCACCGAGACCACTATGCAGTTAAGTCAAGTCAGTACACTAGCCTGTATCGTAACACACCTCCAACATCAACACAAAATGTTTTTTGTTAAATAACTATAACTGCCTTGAAACAATCAGTTAATGCACTAATACAGCAGTGGTAGAAGTTCAGAAGCACTAGTAGTATTGCACTCGTGTCTGCTGACTTTGAATAATATCCCACCATTCCCATTCATCAGCTCCTGTGTCATACCATATAAAGTGTTCCTTTTATCTAACTTTGGTTGAAAGTGGTGTTCACCAGTTTCGTAGACTGACTGGTAGACTTGGGACAGTCACTGGTTAGGAAAGGCAAACCTGATAGAAATGGTTGTCAAAATCTGATGTACTGGACCACAGGTTGGATGAAACAGTAAAAATAACTCGCTTTATGATAATGGTCATGTTTTTAAAGCAAGACTTTTGCGTGAACCAAACGATGACTGTGAATCTACAACCATGGCCAGACTGCGAGAACAACAAATTAAAAGAGGGGTGGCCAAACAAGAACACTACGCAGGAAGCCAAAGAAGATTGATAAACCAAAACAGAACTGGTGTCGTTAGCTGCTACACGCTGTGGGATTTACTGAGGAGGGGATCCGAGCATTTATGGACTGAATGGTTCGATGTGCAATGAGGATTATCCGTCGACTAACTAACTAACTAACTAACTTTTAAAGCAAAGTTTTCCCCATCTTAAGGCTTATTGGGTATAATCTGCCGGACCCATAGTTGTAAAGGCCAGTCTGTGCTTGATGAGTGGTGTTATTAATTTATGTCAGATGATGTGGTCTATATTATGTGATCATCTTTACCTCCCGTGACATTTCCTAATGCCCATTTTAGGATGGGTCGACCTGGAAAACCAGGACAAGTAAAACATATTCTCACCAGTTTGAGCGAAAGTTCCTGCCTTAATAGGGATTTTTTTTTTTTTTTGGTGCTCACTCATTTTTACCTCAAGTGTAGTCTATATTTATAGTAGTGATGGACTGAATTTTGCGTGTGGATTAGTTTTCCCTATTAACAGTGCCCCTCGCCATCAGGCAATTTACGTCCCCAAGTCAAGGATGACAGGTCAACATTTTAGTTTAGCTGTCCGGTGTAGGGGTTGAACCGCTAACCTCGACATCAGCAAACCGGATGTTTAAGAACATGCGTTCTTGCCCATTTGGCCTTGCAGACCTGCGATAGGGATTTGAGTACTTGACCATGGGCAGGCAAGCGAGTGTGCTAGCCACACTGCTACCATGGCACACCCACACTGCTACCATGGCCCACCCACGCTGCTACCATGGCCCACCCACGCTGCTACCATGGCCCGCCCACAATGCTACCATGGCCCGCCCACGTTGCTACCATGGCCCACCTTAAAATTTTAGCTGTAGTAAGAACTTAGTTCCAGCATTCCCTAATCATTTGTTTTATTCCAACAGAACTGAAAATGTCAGATGAGGTGGCGAGTGCGAGACTCAAGTATATCGAGTCTATGACACAATTCATTGAAGACAAGAAAGAGAAATTGTACAGTGTTCTTCAGAGACTAGATCTGTCTACAGAAGAACTGTTGAAGGTAGCTCTATTGGTTGTTTAACTGATTTATGGAGATTAACCTTGTGAACTCTGTCCCCCTTACCTCATACTGGAGTTGTGTGTAGTCCATATGTCTGTCTTCTGTATATGTATATTAGTCAAGTGTATCACAGTTAGACATAGTCCCTATGTCTATCTTACGTATATTTATATCAGTCACATGTATCACTGAGTTGCATGTAGTCCGGATGTCTCCCTTGTCCATGTATATCATTCAAGTGTATCACATATTTGCATGTAGTCCATATGTCTGTCTTCTATGCACGTATATCAGTCAATTGTATCACATATTTGCATGTAGTCCATATGTATGTCTTCTATGCACATATAATAGTCAAGTGTATCACATATTTGCATGTAGTCCATATGTCTGTCTTCTATGCACGTATAACAATCAAGTATATCACAGATTTGCATGTTGTCCATATATCTGTCGTCTATGCACGTATAACAGTCAAGTGTATCACATATTTGCATCTAGTCCATATATCTGTCTTCTATGCACGTATAACAGTCAAGTGTATCACATATTTGCATGTAGTCCATATATCTGTATTCTATGCACGTATAACAGTCAAGTGTATCACATATTTGCATGTAGTCCATATATCTGTCTTCTATGCATACAAAATGGTATAAATAAAAGGGGTTTGCTGCTGCTGAACTTTTACGGGAGTCCAAATAGAGACACAGAACATGACTGAGAAGCTCAACAGTTGGGGGGAAAAACATAAATACATGCAAACATTTCGACCAAAGAATTTATCAACGGAACATTAAATTTTTCTGCTAAAGTTTTCTACGGAATGACGTTGCCAGCCTCATGCCAACACTTCTTAGTCATCTCTTGCGACATGGTAGCTTCCAGTGTTATTATTCTTTCATGTGTTATATATAACTCTGCGGTATGCTCCTGACGAGATGCAGCGAAATATGCCAGGCAAGGAATCGTGCAATATGGTATTTGTGGTTTATGTGTTTGTTATCATTTGCTTGCCTTATAGTCTCCAGTAACACTCGGGCAGATCTGGTTTTAGTTTAGTTTAGTCGATGGATCAATATCATGGCACATGGGTGTAACCCATAAGTGCTCCGTTCTACTCCTAACTGAAGCCTGAGTCTGGAGAATCTCAGCTCAGTACACAAACTCCGTAGCACCGGCAAGGATCCTGAAATACTTTGGGTAGATTTTCAAACTAGAAATTTTGCCCGGGCAGCACCGTTAGGCTACTCTTTTTCGATTTCCAACTGCCAAGGGATTTTTTACGTGCGCAACAATACACATGGGCATCCGATCTTACTACCAAGAGATCTGGGGAAATTTTGTTACTAGAAGTCCACGTGAAAACATACCAGACCTCATCGGGGCTTGAGCCCGGGACCACCAGCACTCGAGGTGGACACCATACCTCGAGACCACTCAGCCTTCCCCCCCCCCCCCCTGATCTGGTTTTAGTTTACTGTTTGTGTGTTACTTGTCCATGCACATGAAAAATTGTGAGATTCTATTTTTTAAGGATGAAGAAAAGAAAGTGTGCCCCTACAACAAGGACCACATCGTGCCTGGGAAGACATTTGACAAGCATGTGGAGAGCTGTAGGCTTGTGTCTGCTGGCTGTCAGAGAGATGAACTGGTCAGTATCAAGTTCTGTTTGTTAGTCACATGTGAAAATATTTTATACTGGACTGCTTTATTTTTTTTTCTGTATAATTTTTCTGTCATTTATTTGTTACATTACTTAAGAATTAGCAACCCTGGTTAATTTCACCTCCTGTTTATGTTGTTGGTGTTGTTGTTGTTGTTGTTGTTGTTGTTCTTCTTCTTCTTCTTCTTCTTCTTCTTCTTCTTCTTCTTCTTCTTCTTCTTCTTCTTCTTCTTCTTCTTCTTCTTCTGCTGCTGCTGCTGCTGCTGCTGCTTCTTCTTCTCCTTCTTTTTTCTTCTTTATCTTCATCCTTTTCTCCACCTCCTCATCATATCTTTCTTGTCTTTTTACTAAATGGAATGATGAGACAAGTCTGGCATTTTCATGTGACTTTTGTTTTTATTAACTTTATCTTTATTTGATTTCAGCCAGCTCTGCTTCAGAATGTGGACTTCTGCTACGAGAACAAGGACTCCATCATGAAAATTGAAATCGGTAATATTGTCTTTGATGCTGGTTGTCAGCATGTTGATTGTAAAAGCCCAGTGGCTGTCCTTTCATATACATGTGACCCTAGGAGATGCAGGTGAAAAGGAAATTGTGGGGTACCAGGCATGACTGGCGACTGGATTAGTGGAGGCATCTCTTCTCGTTGTTTATAGACTGCTGAGCATAGGAAATATGTTGCTGAATAAGAAGACAATGATGAAGATGGGGAGGAGAAGAAGAAGATATACTAGTGTATTTATATTTAAGTTAAACAGAAATTCAGAAATGAAAGTTTAAAAAAGTTAGTTGCATATGCTTTTACAGGACGTCACAGTCAACACCAGCAGTTTTTGCTGTTGTGATCTCTTGGCAAATTTCCGTTCAGTAGTTTGCCATTGTTTTCTGAACGACCGACACCCATACCATTTCGTAGAAAACCAACGCAAGGCGGTCTGCTGTCAAATCACCCGCAGCTGTGTTTCAAACGCGAGTATGTGAGATTACGAACTGCGTTCGTAACCTCTTCGCCACGGAGCCGAGTAATGAAAGTAGGTGGAGTTAATCACTTAACAATACCTCATCCCATAGAAAACTTTAGCCGCAAAGTTCAACCAATCATGAACAAGTCTACAAAGTGGGGGTTAGTTGAGGTTCTATGCTCCATTGGAAGATGTAAGGCAGAAGACCAATGTGTTGGTGTAGGGTAACATGATAGAGCTTTACATATAATAGGTCATACTATTGTGAGGTGAGATGGTCAGCTTCCTGTATCAACACCTTTCCTTCACCAGAAAATAACCCGTCAGTGTAATATCAAAGGTGATTCTGGAAGGTTAACCAGGTCATCAAATGCCTGAAGAAGTCGGATGTGTCGGCCGAAGGGAGCAAATATTGCAGCTCTGCTGTAAACAGTCACAACACAATTACGTCCAAAGCAAACATTCCAGGCGGACAAAGAAGAAGATTATCAAAGGTTGAACATGATTCAGAAATGAACACCATTACAAGGTCAGGCACCATTACAAGGTCAGGCACCATTACAAGGTCAGGCACCATTACAAGGTCAGGCACCATTACAAGGTCGGGCAACATTTGAAAGTTGAGCATCATTAGAAGGTCAGGTTCCATTTGATGGCCGGGTGCCATTAGAAGGTCAGGCACCATTGGAAGGTCGAGCACCATTAGAAGGACTGTCAGTGAAATAAATCAATAGTCAGAATCCAAATGTTCAGGCTGAAGATCAGAGTGGCCAGAAAAAGCAGCACAGCAAGCTCATGCGTAAGTTGGCAGTGAACACCTAACTGGCACAGCTAGTCACTTCAGTAAAGGATTCTTTTCATGCCTGGATGTAGTAGGGCAAAGAGTGATATGATCAATATCATATGACCCATCTTTACATCCATGACATTTTAGGCTGGGAGTGATTGCTGACTGACTGATGACTGACCAACTGATGACTGACCAACTGATGACTGACTGACTGGCACCTGGCCATCTTAACAGACGATAGTTTGTAAAATGGAGTTATACCTCTCCATAACACAAAGCCTGGGCTGAGTTTAGAGACCATGTGTTGTCCATGCAGCATGATCCCTCTCTCGGCCTGTCTAATTTACTCCAGAGGAAAGTTAACACCAATACATCTGGAACAAGACAAGCTGCAGAAGCTTCCGGATCAGCAAATCAATACTACGTCTGTCCGGGCTTCTATCCTAGACCAGTTGCCGACCAAGGCTTAGGGCCTGATCTGTCCTGCCATGACATTTAGTCTTTAGATTGCATTTCCTCGCACTAGGGTAAGGCTTGTACCCTCCCCACTGCACTTCTCAGCCCGAATTCGTTGGCACAGTGTGGGGTGTCAGGTTTGATGATCGCTGCCCAACATTCGACACTAACAGAAAGCAGGTAGTACCGTCTACTGTCATACGGTAGCTCAGTCATATCTGACTAAGACCTGACACGCAGCCTTGGAGCACATGTTCATTAAATAGACCCACCTGATGAAGGATTTGAAAACGTGGCCGCTGGTCTGGCAAGCAAGCATACTAGTCACTGTGCTACCTTGACTCCCAGTTAATCGCTGCGCGCTTATATGATTATTATGATGGGAATCTGAGCATATATGAAAGAGTCTGGAATGCAGTGATAATAATCAAGGTTGAAAAGAACAGAACAAGGTCTAGGCGTTTTTTCATAAAGATATAGTAATCTGAACATCCGGTCGTTTCTCCCTACCAGAATATCCAGATATATCCTTGCACGGCATTGAAATGGCATTTGTTTTAATGATACATTGATGAGGTTCTCTTTGTGTGGTCTATGGGGGGAGACTGTAGCACTTGTGGAAATATCCATGTTTAAAACAAATGATCCTTTACCAAAATTAAAACCAATTAATAGTTATACATTGTAATTAATACCATTATATCCTTGTTTTTATTTTATGTGATTGATGTTGTTTGTTTTGTTGTGTCTGATTAATAGTTATATTTTTGGTTTTGTTGAGAATTATTAAAGCAGTTGTGATTTGCATCGCTTGATAAGATAAAGGTCAAGAGCATATCATGGGTTTTCTGCCCAGGGCACGCAGGTGTGTTGGGAAATGAACAGGCTGATAGACTGGCTGGTGTCACTCCTTTGAGTGCCAAGCTACTTTATGACTTGAGTGCCAAGCTACTTTATGACTTGAGTGCCGAGCTACTTTATGACTTGAGTGCTGAGCTACTTTATGACTTGAGTGCCGAGCTACTTTATGACTTGAGTGCCGAGCTACTTTATGACTTGAGTGCTGAGCTACTTTATGACTTGAGTGCCGAGCTACTTTATGACTTGAGTGCCGAGCTACTTTATAAGAAGGCTGACATGATGAAGGCTTTCAGGGACCGGGTGGAAAGTGCATCAAACAGAGGATCCAAACCTGGGCAGACTGATTCAGTGGCGAGTGAGCTGAGGGTTTGGATGAGACTCAGTGCGTCAGGCAAAGTGCAGGATGTGTAATTAGGCTGCCACTGGGGCTATCAGCACAGGAACTCTAGCTACTGATGTAGGGAGGTGGAGCATTTGTGGGATTTTCCTCAGTGCAAGGATGTTGATTCTTGGATTCATACTTGAAAAAGTTATATATTTTTGTTAATTATATAGAATGAATACAAGTACATTGTTTATTCACTGTGTATAGCTCTTTTTTTCGTTTCATTGTACATAACTAATGATAACACAGTTATGATTTGTCTTCATTAAATGCAGATGAGAAATTACTGAATAAAATCATCTGGGACCACTGTGTGCAGCATGGGCAAGGTGAGTAATAATAGTCACTTGTTTTATAGTTATTTGTTTTATAGTTATTTGTTTTATAGTTATTTGTTTTATAGTTATTTGTTTTATAGTTATTTGTTTTATAGTTATTTGTTTTATAGTTATTTGTTTTGTATTTTGTGTGTTTGTAGAAACTATCATCCCCTCTGATGTGTCTCCATCTTGCAGAGGTACAGGGGTTTGCATGTTCCAGTTTTTTATGTCACCCTCAAGCAATGTCCCCTGGGCATCGGGTTGGAGCCTGTTAACGAAAGACCTACATCCCTCGGAGATAACATGACCCACCCATGTCTGACCCCAGCCAATCCGTGTGTGCTGTGCTGTGCTGTGCTGAACTCTGACCTGGTCAGATCATTCTGAAGCAATGGCAAACTTTTTTTTTTTTTTGCATATCCTTTTTACAGGATATCGCAGTCAACACCAGCATTTCTGCCGCTGTGATCTCTTGGCAAGTTTACGTTCAGTAGTTTGCCATTGCTTTCTGAACAGCCGGCACCGATACCAACCCAAAACCAACGCAACGAGGTCTGCTGCCAAATCGCCCACAGTTGTGTTTAGAACACCAGCATATGGGATTACAAACCACGTCCGCAGCACCTTCACTGCAGAGACCAGCAATGGCAAACTACTGAATGTAAAATTGCCTGGTAAATTACAAATGGCCAATGATGACTGGGTGTAATTGCAATGTTCTGCAAAGGACTACAGTTTATTAAAATATCCTGTGTACATTGTACTGGTCTTGTTCACACCACTGGCAGATTGAGTTTGTGCGCTGTGCGACGCTTTCAGCGGGCCACTTGAGGTAAGAGAATGTACTATATGGGGCAAACCCAGTGCAGTGAAATCAATCTTCATGCATTTAAGCCTGTAATCCCCACTAGTTTGTGGGCTGGCAGGAGGATAGGAGAGTTCTGTAATTCCCGTGGAAATGGTATTTTAGTATCAAGTGGGGAGACGTGTCTGCACCAACCTCATTCTGATAGACACCAGCCCTTCTCAGGGCTTTCAGCTGGCCACTCTGAGGAAAGAGAATGAACCATATGGGGTAAACCCAGTGCACTGAAGTCAACCTACATAACCTTAATCCCAGTGTGTCTGACTTAAGAGTTCCAGAGAATAAACAACCATATCATCATGTGCCGTGTCAATAAGGTTGTGGATCTGCTCTGCGTTTTTGTCTCAAATATGTCATGTGACCAAGTTTACGTCTCTTCATTCCTCTTGTTCTTTTCCCCTCATTCTTTGCCAATTGTTACCAAGTTCTCCAGTTTATTTCTTCTCGTAGTGTGCCCCAAAAATTTAGAATATCTACTGTTTTCATTTCTTTCTTGTAGGACTTGCTCAGTGGTTTTTCTGTTTGTCCATGGTTTTCTTTGCATTTTCCTCAGAAACCACATTTCCACTGCCATTAGATGTTTTTAAGCTTGTCTGCTCTTTGTCCACATTTCACATCAGTACAAAAGCACAACACTCTTTTTCTCATTGCAGTTGAGATCTTTTTATTCAATAGATACAAATTATTTGTCATTCGGGGTGTTAGAATCTCTTCATCTGGCATGAGTGACACTGCCCTAATCCTTTGACCACCTGCTTGTATATGTATGTTTAAGGGTCGGATTAAAATAACCTTACTTGTATTATGTTTTATAATTGATCACTGTGGTTCAGACCAGCTTTGGTGAAAGAGACCAAGCCATATGAGGATAAAACCCGTGCAGTAAAGTCCAGACCCACTTGCCTTTAAACCCTCTTTGTATTGTATTTATACCAACAGTTCAGAGTTATAATTAGGACATATATGATCTATTTTTATTTCATATAATGGATGTTTTTTTGTTTTATAGCTTATACTTTTGCTATTTTATATTGTGTAGATTAAATAATTGTGACTTTCAGACACCCCTTACCTCTGCATCAACACACTGGATGTTTAAGAACACACATTTTCATCCATTCAGCTTTGCTGACCTACAGTTATAATATTCATATTGTGCTATCCATATTCACTCCTGTCACTATATTTACATCTTTCAAGTAAGTTACTTAACATATTATTATTTTATTAGTATTTTACTTTGCAGTATTGATCCCCTATGTTAAGTTATGCTAAATGCTTGCCGCGGAATTGGATGCTGTAGCTTTGCCACAATGCAACTGCCCTTTTAATAATGATTTGTTGAGTGCAACTTTTAAGTTCATTCCCGCATGCGGCATCTATGGTAATAGCTCTGTCTAGTGCGCCCACCTTCCTAGGGGTAATGACTGTAGGTAATTTCTTGTGCAGTCCGTACCATGGTCAGCTCTCAGCATATAACTTGCTGATGGTTACTTTAACATACTTTCCACATTACACCAACTCAGACACACAGCAGTTAACTCGGACACTGTTTATGAATTTCTACATATAATATTCTGCACAGACGGATATACAACCACTTATTCTACACTCAGTTCACAATACAATTACATCACTATTTAAAAGCGTGGCTCAGTGTAGAGCCATAACGCTGTTTACTTTTCACTATGTCCATGCTGGACGATGGATCAATGCAGACTGACTTGTCCCGAGCCCACTTCCTGTCACATGGGAAGCGTGTCGCAACGTTTTCACGTTGTGTGACAAGTATCCACTTTCCACGTTCTGGTGTTCCCTTACTGAACACCATTATAACCTCTACACTCCGACCTGGACTATGGTTTAACTCTGCCATGACGTCATAAGGGTCATTGCAATGCTTAATCTTTCCTTGCAGTTTTTCTATGTCTATCATTCTTTAACATTTTCCATTGTTATAAGCTAATTATGCAATGGGTCCATCTGTCTTTAACATTTTCCATTGTTATAAGCTAATTGTGCAATGTGTCTATCTTCTGTCTTTAACATTGTCCATTGTTATAAGCTAATTGTGCAATGTGTCTATCTTCTGTCTTTAACATTGTCCATTGTTATAAGCTAATTGTGCAATGTGTCTATCTTCTGTCTTTAACATTGTCCATTGTTATAAGCTAATTGTGCAATGTGTCTATCTTCTGTCTTTAACATTGTCCATTGTTATAAGCTAATCCTGCACTGGGGTGTTGCATGCTCTGTATCTTTATCATGGTTTTCATCTGGTGAACAGTGACCAGCATACCTAGTTGTTGCGACACTGCCAAAACACTTCTGACCCCATTTTCTCCTATTTGCAGTATACACAGGCCATCGGAAAATGCCTGTCAGCCACATCGATGAGAGCATTAACCTGACTTCCGAAGACAGGTTGGCAGTTTACAACTATGTTGTGAAGAAGTCCCACGAGGCTGGGAAGGTTATTCCTGTTGATCGCAGTGATGAGTTACTTACTACTGACTGGGGGAGCCTTGTGAAAAAAGGTGAGTATTCATTTATTTTGTAGTTAAAGAGGTGGATAATGATTTTCTTCTGAGAAAAACATGAGAAATAATTGGTTAATGGAAATTCTAGACCAGATCTTTATAGAGGATGTTTCTAGAAGCAGCATAGTTTCAATGCAGTCAGCTCAGAGGTCGATGCAGAGTTATAAAATGGGTATCTTGTGCAGACTCAAAAATGGATTTCAGATGCAAGCTCATAAATTGGTCTTCAGGCAGACTCCCAAACTGGGCTCCATATGCAGACATAAAAAACGGGTATCAGACACAGACTTATAAAGCGGGTATCAGACTGGCTCGTAAATTGTCCATCAGACACTGACTCGTAAATGAGGCATTAGAACAGGCTCATAAACTGTGGATCAGAGATGACTATGTAACAGTAAAGATGACTTTTTCTCTGGCCTCTATCTCACCTCTACAACCTATGTAGTCATTGTGGCTCCACCCATCCCTGCACTCTGCATGGCTTGTTTTCACATGTGCCAGTCTCTGGCCAGAATTGTAGATTTGGCTATGGTTTTCTCGGTGCCCTTTGGGATCATGTTGTATAGTATGGAAGAACAGATAGATCATCACAGCATGGAGGGAATGGTGCTGCAGGGAGTGACCAGAGGATCTGTCTGGCACTCAGGACTCTGAGGAAAGGCCAGATGGACACATAATCAGACCGCTACTGGTCCATTAGTATTGTGATTCTTCGCTGGCTGTTGAAGATGAGACGGAGCATGTATGAGAATATCCCAAGTGCTGTGATGTTGGTTCTTGACTCAACTGCCCACATACCTGGTTTGAAGTCAGGCACAGGTGATTTAGAAGCAGATCACTTTGTGTTGATTTTCCCAATGGTATGGACTTCCGGTCCAACATGTAGGTTAGGCAGTTGAGCTGTTAAGGCTGCTAGAGTGTTTATGCATATGGCTGCGGTTTGCTTACGCATTTTCCTCATGTTGGACTGATAGTGCATGGTTCCGTCACCCAGCTACTGAGTTGAGTGCGTGGCGCGACACTGTGAGCTGTGAAATTCATGTGGAGTGCTTGTACATCTGTCCGCAGTTGTGTGTAGAGTTAACTGCATGTTCAAAACAATGCAGCCTTCCAGGTACTAAACTAACTGGATTGCCTTCTAGTTTTTCTAGTGGTTTTCGCTAGTTTTCTAGTGACTGCCGCTTCCATCGATGATGAAGTGTATTTTTCATGGTGGACTTTTGTTTTGGCATTCTGGCAGCGGCAATATGCATAATATACTTGTGTGGGCTGTTGGCTTGTCAAGACTCCTGTCTGTTCCACTTTTCACATGGCGCAGTGAGGAGCATTTTGTGTAATATTCACTGGCACAGAAATGGGGCGACCCTTTGCCGTGAAGTTGGAACCGCAACTAACTTCACAATGGTATGATCATCAGCTGTTCAGAAAGCAGTGGCGGACTACTCAACATAAAATTCCCTAGAAAAACATAAACAACCAAAGCATGCTGGGATGGATTGCAACATTGTGTAAAGGGCACACAACTATTTGGTTTTTCCTGTCCATTTCTGAACATTACTTGTCCAACACATTTCCACCTCAATTCTAATCTTAATTTAATAAGCTGACCAGGACAGAAATAATGGGGAAAGTTCTCAAAACCTATAAAGCATATTATTATTCTGCGTTCATCCGGAGTGTTTTTTTTTCCACATGCAATTACGGTGTGTCTCGTTAGGCACCCTTGGGCCAAAACCCTTAGACCAACACATCCGACTTTAGCGTGCGTTTTTTAACCAGGTTAGCATTCCTGGGGGACTCTCACTGTTGTGGTGCCGTCCACATTCCAGCTGGTCAAGTTAGAATGGTAGAAGACTTCACGGTCAGCCCTCAAGGGAAGGCAGAGGCAGTCCATGGGCATTTTCTGCCATCCAAGGAGACTTCCATAATTGCAGAGCTGACACATAGCGCTCTGGTAGTGGGCTCACCCAAGGAATTGCCACGTCCTGCACATGGCTGCTTTAATTCCTCACTTCCATGTATTGGGCATTTTGTTTGGCACAGGCCACTCCCCGCACAAACCAGGAACAGTCGGTCTGCAGACGGCATCCACTCAGCAAGCTTTAGATTCGGACAGGTGCCTGGAAGACAATATAGTCAGAGCTGTTCCAGGCACGAGGGACAATTCACTCAGACGTTTTTGCATTATGCCAATTTTATTTGCAACCTTTAGGCCGGCACATCCAACATCTGCGGGCATTTTTACGGGTTTGCCTTCCCTGAGTTTTGAGGGACATTAGACTCTTACTATTGTGGTGCCATCCACATCTCAGCTAGTCAAGTTGGAATGGTCAAAGACATCCCGATCAACCCTCAAGGGAAGGCAGGGGCAGACCATGGGCATTCCCCACCATCCAAGGAGACTTCCATAATTACAGAGCCGGCACATAGTGCTCTGGGACTGGGCTCACCCAAGGAATCGCCACGTACTGCACATGGCTGCTTTAATTCCTCACTCCCATATATTGGGTATTTCGTTCACCACTGGCCACTTCCCACACAGACCAGGAAAGGTCAGTCTGCAGACAACATCCACTCAGTAAGTGTTTGCTACAGATTTCCACGTAATGGATTCGCTAGCCAAGCGTTCCATTTCATGTTAATGAGATGACATCCACTCAGCAAGCTTTTGCTTTGGACTTCCATGTAATGGATTTGCTAGCCAAGCGTTCCATTTGGTGTTAATGAGACGTTTTCCCACCTTTGACTATGCTCACTCAGTGAGCTTAGAAATAGACTTGCATCGTAACCATTGTGTGCGACTGGGGCCCTTTTTCCACCTTTAGTAACACTACATGTGCTGCCTGCTCAGCATCTTACCTCCGGGCAGCAGAGAGCAAGTAACGGCCAGGCCCTCTCATCCAGGCGATCCCTCATATCCCTTGGCTAAGAGCCGTAGAACAAGTGACTGGACCAAGCATGTAGCAGGCTTAGCATCTCACCTCATTTAGCAATGAGATGGCTTTGGCCCAGCTCTCACATCCGGGGGATATTGGCTTAGAGGCGATTCAGCCATATCCCTCAGCTGAGGGCCATAGAATATGTGTCTATACTAAGAATATAGTGGCATCGTGCACCTGATTCAGATTTTGAGTGCAGTGGATTTGCTTTAACTGCCTGTCCCAAGTCTACCTGCAGAGCAGCAGGTGTGTGTCTCTCTTGGTCTGGTCCCTATCCCTTGAACTGTCTGACATGGTAGCTGTGCTACCGTCAGCATGGCTCTTGGGGTCATTGGAACACGCAAGCCCCTCTACCACAAGGTGGAGATATGTCAGAAGGGCTATAAAGCATATAATTTCCATCACTCTAGGTTTTTTGGATGCACAAGATCACCAACCAAGCATGTAATTTCCTTCCCTCTAGGTTTGCTGGATGCACAAAACAACCAGCAGTATGCCTCCAAGCTGGAGCAACTGGCAGCACTGAGGGACATGAAGCGGAGGAGACAGAGTTACAGGGCCAAGAATGTTCACATCACAAAGAAGACATACACAGAGGTATTACTTTCTTCGATTTCATCTTGCATGATGTCATACACAGAGGTATTACTTTCTTTGATCTCATCTTGCCAGGCACTTCAGACTCTAAGCTGCAAGTGCTTTCTTTTTCCCCCCTTACTTGCTTTGAACTCAAGCATAGTCTGCACTTGACTGATTTTTGAGTGTGGGCTAGCTTTCTTTACTACCAGTGTCCCTCGCCATCAGGCGCACCCACTCCGACTTCTGAAGTACTTGTAATTTATGTCCCTAAGTCAAGGACAAGAAGTCAACATTTTAGTCCAACTGACCAGTGTAGGAGTTGAACCTGCTACCTTGGCATCAGCACACCAGAAATTAAAGAGCAAGCCCTCTTTTCCATTCTGCTAAGCTGACCTCCTTGCTGCAAGTACTTTCTATCTTCTACTGTCCCTGTTTCCTGTAATATCTCTACAGATTGCATATCTCTTTAATAATTTGTTCCATGAAAGCCAACAGAGAAGTAACATTTGCTTGAAGAATTCATAAAAGAATTCATGAGACATGCAGTTGGCACATGCATACAATAATTGTAAAATGAAAAGCACTTTTAAATACACTGCAAGATTTAATGAGGCACATGCCACATGTCCTTAAAGAAATTTCAACTCCTGATGCAAGTTAGTTTTTTCGTCATCGGATTATCCTTGCCGCATATGGAGCAAGGTCAAAGGTGCTCGCTTCTCATTGTCAGTATCTATGTCAGAACATAGCGACTGAGAGCTCTAGCTCTGGTGCTGAGAGGCGAACAGAAAATAGGAGGTGTAAGTGGAAGAGTTGTAAGAGAAGAAGACAAAAGAAGATTTTAAAACAAAGAAGCAGAAAAGGAACTGAAAAAAAGAAGCAAAGCAGGTCAAGAAATTGTGGCAGAAGCAAAACCGGTAAAGAAATTGTAGCATAAGTGAAGAAATGGTAGCAGAAGCAAAGCAGGTCAAGAAATGGTAGCAGACGCAAAGCAGGTAAAGAAATGGTAGCAGACGCAAAGCAGGTAAAGAAATGGTAGCAGAAGCATAGCAGGTAAAGAAATGGTAGCAGAAGCATAGCAGGTAAAGAAATGGTAGCAGAAGCATAGCAGGTAAAGAAATGGTAGCAGATGCAAAGCAGGTAAAGAAATGGTAGCAGAAGCAAAGCAGGTAAAGAAATGGTAGCAGACGCAAGCAGGTAAAGAAATGGTAGCAGAAACAAAGAAATGGTAGCAGAAACAAAGAAATGATAGCAGAAACAAAGAAATGGTAGCAGAAACAAAGAAATGGTAGCAGAAACAAAGAAATGATAGCAGAAACAAAGAAATGATAGTAGAAACAACGAAATGATAGCAGAAGCAAAGCAGGTAAAGAAATGGTAGCAGATGCAAAGCAGGTAAAGAAATGGTAGTAAAAACAAAGAAATGGTAGCAGAAACAAAGAAATGGTAGCAGAAACAAAGAAATGATAGTAGAAACAAAGAAATGATAGTAGAAACAAAGAAATGATAGTAGAAACCAAGAAATGATAGTAGAAACAAAGAAATGGTAGTAGAAACAAAGAAATGGTAGCAGAAGCAAAGCAGATAAAGAAATGGTAGCAGAAGCAAAGCAGGTAAAGAAATGGTAGCAGACGCAAAGCAGGTAAAGAAATGGTAGCAGAAGCAAAGCATATAAAGAAATGGTAGCAGACGCAAAGCAGGTAAAGAAATGGTAGCAGAAGCAAAGAAATGGTAGTAAAAACAAAGAAATGGTAGCAGAAACAAAGAAATGGTAGAAACAAAGAAATGGTAGTAGAAACAAAGAAATGGTAGTAGAAACAAAGAAATGATAGTAGAAACAAAGAAATAGTCATCATCATCATCATCATCATCTTCCACTTCTGCCGTCAAGCGTCGTGGGGAGGAATAATTTGCGTTCCAGCGCCCGGTGGACGGCACTGGATAGTGTCATTCCGTGAGGTTGTACAAGAAATAGTAACAGAAGCAAAGCGGGTAAAGAAATGGTAGTAGAAACAAAGCGGGTAAAGAAATAGTAACAGAAGCAAAGCGGGTAAAGAAATGGTAGCAGAAGCAAAGCAGGTAAAGAAATGGTAGCACAAGCAAAGAAATGGTAGAATAAACAAAGAAATTGTAGCAGAAGCAAAGTGAGTAAATAAATGATAGCAGAAGCAAAGCAGGTAAAGAAATGGTAGCAGAAGCAGAGAGATGGTAGCAGAAACAAAGAAATGGTATCAGAAGCAAAGCAGATAAAGAAATGGTAGTAGAAGCAAAGAAATGGTAGAAGGAGGACAGAAATGATAGCAGAAGCAAATAAACGATAACAGAAGTAAATCAGATGGTCGGAAAAGCAAAGCAGGTAAAGAAATGGTACAAGAAGCAATGCAGGTAAAGAAAAAGTACCAGAAGCAAAGAGGGAGAAGAAACAACATGAACAGAATTAAGGGGAGAAAAACATTTCCATTATACTTTATACATATGTCGACAAGTAATATTCTAAGCCATAATTGTTATAAATAGCTATGTAAATTATCATTTATGCATTACTTTGATCTTGTTTCTACATTTTCAATCATTTTCAGATCATCCGAGAAGTTATTAGTAACCAGATGGAGATACTGGTTCCCGCAGACACTTCCGATGAGATGACGGTCGCAAATGAGGATGATTTTCTGGACAGTAGAAGTGAATCTGAGCATTTTACTACAGAAAGGGACAATCGAAAAGACCGCAGCCTTGATCAGAGGGAGATCAGAAGAGAACATAGGGGAGATTATGACAAGAGGAGATCAGATGACAGGGAACGAAGAGCCTCCGCAGAGAGATATAGACACAGAGACAGGTCAGAGGAAAGACATAGTTATAAGACAGGCAGAGATACAAATTATTCAAGAGATCGAGGATATGACAAGGATATGTATAAGGTAAAAGAAGAAGAAGATAATTCACAACATGAAAATGATAAGCCCAGAAGATTCACAGAAGCAGCTGATTCACAGTCTTCTACTGGGAGAGCTAAAAGGAGGTTCACAGAAACAGATGATTCACAATCTTTCACTGAGAGAGCCAGAAGATTTGCAGAGACAGGTGATTCGCAGCCTTCTACTGAGACACCGAGAAGGTTCACAGAATCAGATGACATACTTCTAAAAGAAATTAAGAAAGAACCTGTTGATAATGTTGATGAAGGCAGCTTTACGAGCACTTCAGCAAATCTACCTGAAAGTGAGATGACGCAGCCTGAAGAAACCAAAGATGTGGATGTTGCTTCAGAAAAGTCGGACTTGTCCAGAAAACGCAGCCACTCCGATAGCGAAAGCAGCAGTAATAGCAGCAGGAGACATGGGAAACATAAAAAATCCAAACATAAGAAAAAACATAGCAAAAGACACAAACACAGAGACTGAGTTGACAAAGTATGTCGACAATGGATTCTAAGCATAAACTTCTACTTTATCCCAAATTAAATCATCATCATCATCATGTGTCACGCCGATAAGTGTGGGCGGTTATGTTTCGCCATCTCACACGGTCACCAGAGTCATGAATCAGCTCAGTGTTCTTGTCTTGACCATACCATGTTGCCAAGCCATCCAGGTATCTACTTCTCTGCCTTTCCCTTGTTCTTTTCCCTCAATCTTGACAGTTGTCACCCAGTTCTCCAATTTAATTATTCTCATAATAACGTGGCCAAAATATTGTGACTGTCTATGTCTAATTTCTCTAATCAGTTTACAGTTTTCATTTGTTTCTTGTAGTGCTTTGTCATTGGTTTTTCTGTCTGTCCATGGTATTCTTTGCATTTTCCTTAGAAACCACATTTCCACAGCCATCAGATGTTTTTCAGCTTGTCTGCTCATTGTTCACACTTCACATCCATACAAAAGTGCAGGTTCTATGTAGCACCTCAACACTCTTTTTCTTATTGCAAATGACATCTTTTTATTGGTTAGTATGTTTTCTATTTTGCAAAAGGCTGCCTTCGCCATGGCGATTCTTGTTCTAATCTCTTCAAAGCATATCCCATCAGATGTTATGACTGCTCCGAGATAATTGTGCTTATTCACTTGCTTAAGAAAATTCCCATTAAATTGAATCATAGGCCCTCAACACACTCCCAGCCATCCTATCTTTCGTTAACTCCTCCCACTCCATGTCCTCCCCAGTATTATTCATCTGTGCCTCAAATGTTCTTCTCATTGTGTTTTTAGACTACCCTCTATTTTTTTTTTAATTTGCATTCACTCGCTTTAAACTCAATAGTAGTCCATACACATGCTATTACTTCTAGTGTACCGGACTGAATTTTGTGTGCGGGTTAGCTTTTCCTGTTACCAGTGTCCCACGCCATCAGGCGAACCCACTCCGACTTCTGAAATACTTATAATATGCATCCTCAAACCAAGGACGAGAAGTCAACATTTGATTCCAACTGACCGGTATAGAGGTTGAACCAGCTACCTATAACAGGTACCATGAAATGATCTGGGAAGTCACGATGGCCAATGTGGTATAACCGCATCAGTTATTAAGTGCTGATTGGTCATTACAAATATGACAACATACACATGGAGTGTCGGTCGGTCTTTAAAAAGTATAGCACCCTATACGTCTCAGGGAATGGAAAAGTGCCCTTTATTTTTTTTTTTACTGTGCTCTAATTGAGAGTGTATCAGAGTTCATTCTCATATGTCCAACCTATCACTTGGGGTTTGTGAATGCAGTTTCACAATCCCCCAACATACCAGGTTGAAGGTTCAAAGTCAGTAGCAGGTTATTTGGAAGCAGATCGCTTTACATTGATTTCCATGGCTTGATAGTCAGCCATTCAGAAAGAGAAGCCAGACTGAGTGTAAAAACTACCCAGTAAATCACAAACGGCTAATAAATGCTGGGATTGATTGAAATGTCCTGTAAAAGGACAGTGACTAACTTTTTTAAGATGTCCAGGCCACTTTATTTTTTTTTAACCCTGGGATTGGTGCAAGTGTCAATAAATATTTTTAACTGAGCCAAATAATGTGTTTTTCTGTCACGCAGTAATGTTTGGTGGCAGTCAGGTCATTGAGGAATCCATGAGATCTTTCAAGAAACAAAATAAATATTTTTAGGTATTTGAATAACGAAGACGCAAATGATCGATTGCACAATTTATTGCCTAGCATATTTTGCCACATCTTGCCAGTTACATACTGCAGAACTCACCCAACATAAAGTACAGCAGTAAGATGAATCCTTCAAGCTGAAATATACACACATATTCCCACAGTAATTAAATTGGCTACCACAGTAATGGTAAACTGACTACCATATCTTTTTGTTTGCATAAAGTTGGCTTTTCTGTATGAATTGCCATGGCTTCTGCCGCTTTTAACCTTTGTCCATTTTATGTGTTTAGCAACAAACAAAACACATTGGTGTGACAATTTAGTAGACAGTGTAATTACTATAGAAATTGTGTGTGTTTCAGCTTGAAGGATGTATCCTCCTCTTCTTGGCTCCTCTTTCAAGAGGAGTGCATCACGCCCAGTTATGCACCTCACAGGTCTGTGTATCTGATTTTGGAATGCATTTGTGTCACGTTTGTTTCATCTAGGCAGATTCCATACCATTCCAAGGTAGCAGGCGTTATTTACCCATGAGTAGGATTTCTTTCCTAACAATTTTACCAGAACAGCAACTTTGACATCCCACCGCTGCAGAATTGTCTGGTTTTGACATCCCAATGCTGCTGAGTTGTCTACTCTTGACAGTCAAATGACATTCATATGAACATGCAGATCATCTGCAGCAGTTCCAGAGACCCATAGAGTGAGCTGTAGGAGATAGCAGTAATAGCTTCTCTCTGTCATTTGAGAGCTCACATCACCTGCAGAGAAAGTGGTCGTTGTTGGTTGTATAAGATAACGTCTGCACAGTGGTGCATGTCAGAGATGGATATGGGTTCCATGACTATTGATTCTAGCATGCTCTGTTGGAAACTGAGACGACACAAGGCTCACTTGGACACAATGATCCATGATAAGACTGATATGAACAAAAACTGTTGAAGAATTATTCAGTTTTATTCTAAAGATTAGAATGTTGTCATTATTGGGCCCATGTTTACATTTTCCCCAGATGTGGTCACAGGAAAACTTACGTTAAAAACCATAGGACATTTGTTTCCCATTCATTCAACTCTACACATGTTACAGCACTCACCCATTTAACAAACCATAATACACCGACAGACTCCTTGACATCATTGTATTAAAAACATAATGCAGCATAGGACTGAATTTTGCATGTGTATTAGCTTTCCCTATAACCAGCGTCCCTCGCCATCAGGTGAACTACTCAAGAGAGGTGCTTGTAATTTACATCCCAAGTCAAGGACGAGAAGTCAACATTTTAGGTCTAAAGGTTACATAAAGAGTTTGTTAAGGTCACTGGTCTGGTCCATAGATTACATAAAGCGTTTGTTAAGGTCAGTGGTCTGGTCCAAATGTTACATAGAAGAGTTTGTCAAGGTCACTGGTCTGGTCCAAAGATTGCGTAGTTTTTCAAGGTCAGTGGTCTGGGACAAAGGTTACATAAAGAGTTTAAGGTCACTGGTCTTGTCCAAAGGTTACATAAAGAGTTTGTTAAGGTCACTGGTTAGGTCTAAAGGTTACATAAAGTTTGTCAAGGTCAGTGGTCAGGTTCAAAGGTTACATAAAGATCAGCAGGTGACTCATCCAGTCTTTGCTTTCTTGTATTTCATCAAACGTGTGATGTAACCAAAGTATTTCAGTTTCCGAGACATAATACTGCTTATGAAACTATTGTCTTCCATTTTTAGATCTGGTAAAATGTCAGTACATTTCAAGGAACCTGACAAACTAAAATTTTGACCATACACATTTCAAACAGTCGCCATATCAAACCAGAGTTTCATAACAACACATTCCACAACCACTACCATCCACGGATGACATGATTAATGTTCATCAGTTCAGGAATCGTATGCTCATCTGCTGCTCCACATCCACATTCTCCATGGCCTGTGATGAGCAGAAAGAAAGTATACATAGTACGCATTGTAAAATAAGAGGCAAGAGAAAAATAGAACATTTGTGGAAGTTACTTTTACATCTGTCTGTGGTTGTTTGTAGCATGAACTGCATGTTCCCATTGTTCATAACGATGGGGGCCAGCAGTTGCTGAATTGACTGGTTTGCCTTTTTGGTTCACGAGTGCATTTTTCAGGGGACTCCTAGTAGTCGCTAGAGCTACAGAGTTTGTGCTTTGTGCGGCGCTTTCGGCTGGTCACCCTGTGGAAAGAGACTGAGCCATATGGGATAAAACCTGGGTCAATGAAGTCTTTCTGATGACTGCTGATTCCATCGACGATGAACTGTACTTTTCTTGCAGGACTTTTGTGTTGGCATTCTGGCTGTGGCATTATGCAGTGTACCTGTGCAGGCTGTTCCACTTTTCACATTGGGCAGTGAGGCGTATTTTGTGTGATATTCACTGGCACAGGAACGGAGCATAATGGGGACGACCCGTTGCTGGGAAGTTGGAACCGCGACTAACTAACTATTTGTGGAACTCAAAGGAAGTTAAACTTAGCACCAAACTTACAATTTGTTAAATTGGTATTACATAACGGAAATATGGATATGACTACAAGAATCACAAATAAACTACAACCATTCACTAATTGTGCCTGCACAGAATAGTGGGACTAACACGGTATGACAGAATCACCAATGTAGAGTTCATGGAGAGAGCTAAACAATTCTAGTGAATCAAGAGAAGAGGACAATGTGCTGGATAGGACACACACTGAGAAAGGTGCTGAATGGGACACACACTGAGAAAGGTGCTGGATAGGATACGGACTGAGAAAGGTGCTGGATAGGACACGCACTGAGAAAGGTGCTGGATAGGATACACACTGAGAAAGGTGCTGGATAGGATACACACTGAGAAAGGTGCTGAATGGGACACACACTGAGAAAGGTGCTGGATAGGATACACACTGAGAAAGGTGCTGGATAGGATACAGACTGAGAAAGGTGCTGGATGGGACACACACTGAGAAAGGTGCTGAATGGGACACACACTGAGAAAGGTGCTGGATAGGATACACACTGAGAAAGGTGCTGGATAGGATACAGACTGAGAAAGGTGCTGGATGGGACACACACTGAGAAAGGTGCTGGATAGGACATGCACTGAGAAAGGTGCTGGATAGAACACGCACTGAGAAAGGTGCTGGATAGGATACAGACTGAGAAAGGTGCTGGATAGGATACAGACTGAGAAAGGTGCTGGATAGGATACAGACTGAGAAAGGTGCTGGATAGGATACAGACTGAGAAAGGTGCTGGATAGGATACAGACTGAGAAATGTGCTGGATAGGACACACACTGAGAAAGGTGCTGGATAGAACACGCACTGAGAAAGGTGCTGGATAGGATACAGACTGAGAAAGGTGCTGGATAGGATACACACTGAGAAAGGTGCTGGATAGGATACAGACTGAGAAAGGTGCTGGATAGGACACGCACTGAGAAAGGTGCTGGATAGGACATGCACTGAGAAAGGTGCTGGATAGGATACAGACTGAGAAAGGTGCTGGATAGGACACGCACTGAGAAAGGTGCTGGATAGGATACAGACTGAGAAAGGTGCTGGATAGGATACAGACTGAGAAAGGTGCTGGATAGGATACAGACTGAGAAAGGTGCTGGATAGGATACAGACTGAGAAAGGTGCTGGATAGGATACAGACTGAGAAAGGTGCTGGATAGGATACAGACTGAGAAAGGTGCTGGATAGGATACAGACTGAGAAAGGTGCTGGATAGGACACGCACTGAGAAAGGTGCTGGATAGGATACAGACTGAGAAAGGTGCTGGATAGGACACGCACTGAGAAAGGTGCTGGATAGGATACAGACTGAGAAAGGTGCTGGATAGGATACAGACTGAGAAAGGTGCTGGATAGGATACAGACTGAGAAAGGTGCTGGATAGGATACAGACTGAGAAAGGTGCTGGATAGGATACAGACTGAGAAAGGTGCTGGATAGGATACACACTGAGAAAGGTGCTGGATAGGATACAGACTGAGAAAGGTGCTGGATAGGATACAGACTGAGAAAGGTGCTGGATAGGACACGCACTGAGAAAGGTGCTGGATAGGATACAGACTGAGAAAGGTGCTGGATAGGACACGCACTGAGAAAGGTGCTGGATAGGATACAGACTGAGAAAGGTGCTGGATAGGATACAGACTGAGAAAGGTGCTGGATAGGATACAGACTGAGAAAGGTGCTGGATAGGATACAGACTGAGAAAGGTGCTGGATAGGACACGCACTGAGAAAGGTGCTGGATAGGATACACACTGAGAAAGGTGCTGGATAGGATACGCACTGAGAAAGGTGCTGGATAGGATACGCACTGAGAAAGGTGCTGGATAGGATACAGACTGAGAAAGGTGCTGGATAGGATACAGACTGAGAAAGGTGCTGGATAGGATACAGACTGAGAAAGGTGCTGGATAGGATACAGACTGAGAAAGGTGCTGGATAGGATACAGACTGAGAAAGGTGCTGGATAGGATACAGACTGAGAAAGGTGCTGGATAGGACACGCACTGAGAAAGGTGCTGGATAGGATACAGACTGAGAAAGGTGCTGGATAGGACACGCACTGAGAAAGGTGCTGGATAGGATACAGACTGAGAAAGGTGCTGGATAGGATACAGACTGAGAAAGGTGCTGGATAGGATACAGACTGAGAAAGGTGCTGGATAGGATACAGACTGAGAAAGGTGCTGGATAGGATACAGACTGAGAAAGGTGCTGGATAGGATACAGACTGAGAAAGGTGCTGGATAGGATACACACTGAGAAAGGTGCTGGATAGGATACAGACTGAGAAAGGTGCTGGATAGGACACGCACTGAGAAAGGTGCTGGATAGGATACAGACTGAGAAAGGTGCTGGATAGGATACAGACTGAGAAAGGTGCTGGATAGGATACACACTGAGAAAGGTGCTGGATAGGACATGCACTGAGAAAGGTGCTGGATAGGATACAGACTGAGAAAGGTGCTGGATAGGATACAGACTGAGAAAGGTGCTGGATAGGATACACACTGAGAAAGGTGCTGGATAGGATACACACTGAGAAAGGTGCTGGATAGGATACACACTGAGAAAGGTGCTGGATAGGATACACACTGAGAAAGGTGCTGGATAGGACATGCACTGAGAAAGGTGCTGGATAGGATACAGACTGAGAAAGGTGCTGGATAGGATACAGACTGAGAAAGGTGCTGGATAGGATACAGACTGAGAAAGGTGCTGGATAGGACACGCACTGAGAAAGGTGCTGGATAGGATACAGACTGAGAAAGGTACTGGATAGGACAGGCACTGAGAAAGGTGCTGGATAGGATACAGACTGAGAAAGGTGCTGGATAGGATACAGACTGAGAAAGGTGCTGGATAGGATACAGACTGAGAAAGGTGCTGGATAGGATACAGACTGAGAAAGGTGCTGGATAGGATACAGACTGAGAAAGGTGCTGGATAGGATACAGACTGAGAAAGGTGCTGGATAGGATACAGACTGAGAAAGGTACTGGATAGGACAGGCACTGAGAAAGGTGCTGGATAGGATACAGACTGAGAAAGGTGCTGGATAGGATACAGACTGAGAAAGGTGCTGGATAGGATACAGACTGAGAAAGGTGCTGGATAGGATACAGACTGAGAAAGGTGCTGGATAGGATACAGACTGAGAAAGGTGCTGGATGGGACACACACTGAGAAAGGTGCTGGATAGAACATGAACTGAGAAAGGTGCTGGATAGGATACAGACTGAGAAAGGTGCTGGATAGGATACACACTGAGAAAGGTGCTGGATAGGATACACACTGAGAAAGGTGCTGGATAGGATACACACTGAGAAAGGTGCTGGATAGGATACAGACTGAGAAAGGTGCTGGATGGGACACACACTGAGAAAGGTGCTGGATAGAACATGCACTGAGAAAGGTGCTGGATAGGACACGCACTGAGAAAGGTGCTGGATAGGACACACACTGAGAAAGGTGCTGGATGGGACACACACTGAGAAAGGTGCTGGATAGGATACACACTGAGAAAGGTGCTGGATAGGATACAGACTGAGAAAGGTGCTGGATAGGATACAGACTGAGAAAGGTGCTGGATGGGACACACACTGAGAAAGGTGCTGGATAGAACATGCACTGAGAAAGGTGCTGGATAGAACATGCACTGAGAAAGGTGCTGGATAGGACACACAATGAGAAAGGTGCTGGATAGGACACACACTGAGAAAGGTGCTGGATAGGATACACACTGAGAAAGGTGCTGGATAGGATACACACTGAGAAAGGTGCTGGATAGGACACACACTGAGAAAGGTGCTGGATAGGACACACACTGAGAAAGGTGCTGGATAGGACACACACTGAGAAAGGTGCTGGATAGAACATGCACTGAGAAAGGTGCTGGATAGAACATGCACTGAGAAAGGTGCTGGATAGGATACACACTGAGAAAGGTGCTGGATAGGATACACACTGAGAAAGGTGCTGGATAGGATACACACTGAGAAAGGTGCTGGATAGGATACAGACTGAGAAAGGTGCTGGATAGGATACACACTGAGAAAGGTGCTGGATAGGATACACACTGAGAAAGGTGCTGGATAGGATACAGACTGAGAAAGGTGCTGGATAGGATACACACTGAGAAAGGTGCTGGATAGGATACAGACTGAGAAAGGTGCTGGATGGGACACACACTGAGAAAGGTGCTGGATAGAACATGCACTGAGAAAGGTGCTGGATAGGACACACACTGAGAAAGGTGCTGGATAGGACACACACTGAGAAAGGTGCTGGATAGAACATGCACTGAGAAAGGTGCTGGATAGGACACACACTGAGAAAGGTGCTGGATAGAACATGCACTGAGAAAGCTTGAGGACAATTATAACAACGTGCCTGGTCTGAAACCCACAAGGCAAATGAAATAGTGTCACTAGAAATCACAAGACTAAAGACATACAGAGAACTAAATGCAGAAGAGAACTAGAGACATGTAAAATGGGAAAAGCTTACAAGAAACTTCATCCATCATGTGCCATGCCGATAAGCGTGGGTGGTCATGTTTCATCTGCCATCTCACTTGATCACCACAGTCGTGGATCAGCTCAGTGTTCTCGTCTCGACCAAACCATGTGGCCTTGCCATCCAGATATGACTTCTCTTCATTCCCCTTGTTCTCTTCCCCTCGATCTTGCCAGTTGTCACCAAATTCTCTATTTTATGTCTTCTCAGATGTGACCACAAAATGTTGGCTGTCTATGTCTTATTTCTCACATCAGTGTACGATTTCCATTTGTTTCTTGTAGTACTTGGTCATTGGTTTTTCTATCTGTCAGCGGTATTCTTCAGAAACCACATTTCCACAACCATCAGATGTTTTTCAGCTTGTCTGTTCATTGTCCACGCTTCACATCTATACAAAAGTACAGGTTCTATGTAGTACCTCAACACTCTTTTTCTCGTTGCAAATGACGTCTTTTTATTGGTCAGTATGTTTTCCATCTTGCAAAAGGCTACCTTCACCATGGAATTCTTGTTCTAATCTTTTCAAGGCATCTCCGATCAGATGTTATGACTGTTCCGAGACAAGAAACTACAAGATGTAATAAAGGATTGGAGTACTGCATGAAATGGTTGAGAGCCTAGTTCTGTTGAGGGATCAAAGGCAAATACAATGAAGAAAAAGCTTTATGAGATGGCTATATCCGACTTAGTGTGTTGGCACGCTGCTGTGACTTAGTTTCAAGCTCATCACAACACATACACAAGTTAAAATTCACAAGTAATTCTGTGACTGCCCAAGGATTTTTTTTGGGTGAAAATATGAAATCTAGAATCAGCATCACTGCCTTGGGACATTTCCACTCATGCTCTGTCTCCCTCCAGTAGCCAGTGAAGAGTCCCCATGCTGATGGTACCAGTGGAGTCTGATTGCACATCCACCTGTGTTGCCCTCTATGCGTTGAGTCATCCAGACCCACTGCTTACACCTGCTGAATCAGCCTCTCCAGATGTGGGTACTCTTTATTCTGCTGCACTTTCCACTTGATCACAGAGAGCCTTCACCACATCACTCTTGCCATAATCTAGTTCACACAGAGAGCCTTCACCACATCACTCTTGCCATAATCTAGTTCACACAGAGAGCCTTCACCACATCACTCTTGCCATAATCTAGTTCACACAGAGAGCCTTCACCACATCACTCTTGCCATAATCTAGTTCACACAGAGAGCCTTCACCACATCACTCTTGCCATAATCTAGTTCACACAGAGAGCCTTCACCACATCACTCTTGCCATAATCTAGTTCACACAGAGAGCCTTCACCACATCACTCTTGCCATAATCTAGTTCACACAGAGAGCCTTCACCACATCACTCTTGCCATAATCTAGTTCACACAGAGAGCCTTCACCACATCACTCTTGCCATAATCTAGTTCACACAGAGAGCCTTCACCACATCACTCTTGCCATAATCTAGTTCACACAGAGAGCCTTCACCACATCACTCTTGCCATAATCTAGTTCACACAGAGAGCCTTCACCACATCACTCTTGCCATAATCTAGTTCACACAGAGAGCCTTCACCACATCACTCTTGCCATAATCTAGTTCACACAGAGAGCCTTCACCACATCACTCTTGCCATAATCTGGTTCACACAGAGAGCCTTCACCACATCCACTCTTGCCATAATCTAGTTCACACAGAGAGCCTTCACCACATCACTCTTGCCATAATCTAGTTCACACAGAGAGCCTTCACCACATCACTCTTGCCATAATCTAGTTCACACAGAGAGCCTTCACCACATCACTCTTGCCATAATCTAGTTCACACAGAGAGCCTTCACCACATCACTCTTGCCATAATCTAGTTCACACAGAGAGCCTTCACCACATCACTCTTGCCATAATCTAGTTCACAGCCCAAAGGAGCTGCAGCAGCCAGTCTATCAGCCTGTTCATTTCCTTGAGTTTATGTATTCATGCTCTAGTAATTCAGCAGTTGTGCCCACAAAATTTTGAGACAGAGCCTCAGTAATTTCATGCTAACAAACCATTCCACCCTCGGAGGACAAACATTAGGTACTGGTGCATCTACCAGCATTATCACTGCACCGCAACTGACTATAGGAAAGGCTGCTTCTTTCCCTGGCAGTTTGCCTCAGTCTTCACCTCCACCTCAGTGGCTAGCTATGATCCAGTAGACATCACTGCTGCCATATTAAAGATATTAAAGACACCTACTGAAACTGCATGAGGCTCAAAATTGAGATTTGTTAACATACACGCACGCTTATGGTCATGAATTTTGCCAAAAAATCAAAGTTGGTTGATGACTACAAAATGAGTCTAAAACAATGCCGACACTAGATATGACCATAACAGTAATAATTTGTCATACTGGAGCTATTTACACGTCGTTGCTGCCATATTAAAGATATGAAAGACACCCTGGATAGGAAAAGGCATGAGGCTGAGGAACTGGCGAAAGACTGAGCCACGATGATGATGATTGTCATGCCCTACAGAGAGAGGATGACGGAACTGTTGAGTTGAATTACGTCAAGAACTGACATTACAGCACTTGAGATATTCCCTTACATGCTCCATCCTTATCTTCAACAGCCAGCAAAGAGTCGTAACAATAATGGTAGCAGTAGCTGTCTGATTATGTGTCCGTCTGGCCTTTGCTCTGAATCCTGAGTGTTGGCCAGATCCTCTGGTAGCTCCCTGCCGCACAATTCGCTCCAAGCCGTGTACTGCACTATACACATGATTCCACAAGACTCCAACAACATCTGCCTTATGCACCAGTACCCCACCAAGTGATGCAAACCCAGCCCATCTGTCTGCCTGCTCATTTCCCACCTCACCAGCGTGTCTTGGGGAAGAATCCATCTGATTCTCTCTATTTTTGATTGATGAATAGAAGCCTGCCACTCTGCACGAAGCATACCTGTATTCACCTTTCTTATCATACTTTGTGAGTCAGTTACAATCACGACATGCATGTGCCACCTGACAGTGCGCCACCGCAACTGCCTCCACCTCCGCACTCAGACTAGATGTTATGGTATCATATGCCAGGCTCTTCTTCACCAAATACTAACCAACAACCTTCACCACAAACCCCCCAGGCACTTCTTTTAGCTCTTAACACAGAGCCATCCGTGTAAATGATTACATCACCAGGTTGTAAATTGTCATGGACAGAGAAACGATGAATTACCTTGATGAACTCCTCCCTGGAAATAAAGGCATCTTTGTCTAGATCAACATCCTGGAGAGTCCTGTCTGCAATGCTCGCCAGCTGTTATAGAAAATATGCTCATTAGACCAACACAAAATTGTTGACTATGACAACAATGCAAGCTACATGAAACACTACACAGTTCAGGCTGTTACTTCAGGCAGTTAATGCAGGAAGGGTAGAGTGTTTATTCATGAGGATGGTGTGATTGTTAATATGAGCAGTGGTCCTTTTTTTGTATGGGTGGGGCTTGTTGATGGCAGTAGTATGTATGTTGATGAGGGTGGTGTGATATGGGCGTGCTTGTGATATGACCCGTGTTTGATTGTATGGGTGGGGCTTGTTGATGACAGTCGCATGTAAGTTAATGAGGACAGTATATTTGTTGATAAGTGTAGCATATTCTTTTATGACGGCAGTATATTGTTTTATGAATGTAGTACATATTTTATGAGGGCGGTATGTTTGTTATTGAGTGTATCAGGGTAGTATATTTGTTGGTAAGCACAGTCAATTGTTTTAATGACAGCAGTATATTTTTCATGTGGGCAGTATATATTTTTTTATCAGTGCAGTATGTTTGTTGCTGAGGGCAGTATTTTTTTAAATCAGTGTAGTGTATTTGTTGGTGAGTGCAGAATATGTGTTGGTGAGAGTGTTATTTTTGTTAATGAAGTCTGTGTACTCGCTGATCGGAACAAAGAGCTGTGTGTTTGTTGATTAGGGCATGAGTAGAGTGTGTATGTTGATTCATCATCATCATCATCTGCTTTTCATTTCCCAACTGAGCATAGGCCTTCAATCAACTCACAAGTTCTTTGAAGTTCATAACTGATTGAATTTTGCAGCTAAAATTTGGCCCAGGTACTGTTTCACATGTGTTACCTGGTACTGCTTCAGGTGTGTGACCCAGGTACTGCTTCAGATGTTTGACCCAGGTACTGCTTCACATGTGTTACCTGGTGCTGCTTCAGGTGTGTGACCCAGGTACTGCTTCAGGTGTATGATCCCGGTACTGGTTTTATGTTATTTTGGGACAAGTGCAGAAATTCAAATATTTAGGCACATGAAAAACATCAAACAGAAGATGCATCACAGAGATAAAGAACTATATAGGACAAGCAAATACTGCATTCTGTCAAATGAACATTTTATGCAATAAATCTTTGTCAATGGAAGTTATAAAAAGAATTCTTGCATGGCACATAGAACCAGTTCTAAGATATGACCGTGAATCCTGGACAATTAGTGAAGAAGCAAAAACATCCCTGGAAGCTTTGGAGATGTGGTTTTATAGAAGAATGCTGAAAACTAATTGGACAGTCACAACGAGCAGTCTGGATATTTTGAGAGAGGCTAAGTTGCAAAGACAACTTATCACAAACATCAGAAAGAGGCAGTCATTATTTTTTGGTCATATAGAATATAAAAACTTGAACATGTTGTGACAACTGAAAAGATTTGTAAAAAGAGGGATAGAGGAAGATAGCAACAGAAAATTCTTAACAGTGTTGTCTCATGGTGCAAAAGAGAGTCAACACATAAACTGATACAAGCTGTTGGAGATCGCAAGATGTGAAGCATGATCACCCATGCTAGATGACAAGGTATTTGAAGACAATGATGAGTGACTGCACTTTATGGATTGTGTAACTAGTGTACCACAACACACATACTCCTTCAGTAAGACAACACAGTCATATGACATGGTACATTTGAACCTCCTGTGTCCCATAGAAAATCCCCACCAGAATACATAAACAAGATGCCGAAACAAACCTGCTCATCAGAAATGTTATCACCAACCATCATGTGAAGAACATTTATCAGCTCCTCTCTAGAGATTAAATCATCGTCATCCAGATCATACATCTTGAAAGCAACTGGTTGAATATAGAAAAGTAACATGTATATAAAAGGGGTTAAATATTAGTTAGTCCTATGAAACATCCTGGAGTAGGTCAGCATGACCGAATAGATAAGATCGTGTGTTCTTAAACATCTGGTGTGCTGATGCCGAGGTAAGGGGTTCAACCCCTACATCAGACAGTTGGACCATCGTCCTTGGCTTGGGAACATAAATTACACGTACCTCTGAAGTCTGAGTGGGTTTGCCTGATGGCGAGGGACACTGTTAAAAGGGAAAGCTAATCCACGCACAAAATTCAGTCCAGCACTACTAGAAATAGTGTGTATGGACTATGCTTGAGTTCAAAGTGAGCACACACAAAAAAAGAGAAACAGCCGGGAAGGTAACCCGGTCAACAAATGCATGAAGAAGTCCGATGTGTTGGCCAAAAGGTGCAAATATTGCAGCAATGGTCGATCCTGTTTAGTCACCTCTCATTATAGGCCTGGTGTTATTACTCTTTGTTTCCCTGGTGAAAGAGGTTACAAGCAAGAGGGTCGACTTCACTACACCGTGTTCTATCCCATATGGCTTTGACTTCTTTCCACAGAGCGGCCCCTGCTGGAAGCAAACTATGTAGCAACCCGCAATTGCACCCATGAACTAAATGAGTGAGTCCGAAAATGAAACCCTGATTTTCATAGCCTAAGACATGCGGTTTGACACTCCACCCCCCCTGCCCAAAGTCTCTCCCTTGTGTCCCTTAACAGAAGAGCAGAGAGTAGCTGGAACCAATTACTTGTAGGAAAAACCTTTACAAACTTATAGCGCTATGAAAATAAAAACAATAAAACACAGAAGCAGAGAAAACAGAAGACTTACAATTTAACTTCTCTTCTCTGCCATTCAATTTGTTTTTTTTAGCATCCTTCTTAACTGGTATGAACCGAGCAAGCACTCTCATGAACTGACGGAAGTTGACCGTATCAGAACCACTAGATAAAATGACAAACAAATGATACATCATATATACAAGGGCGAGTCAATAGGTAAATCACAGTTCTGTGGGATGGAAGGTAAATGTAGTTAGTGTTTTCTATAGGTGTCATTAGGTGACAGCAACCTCGAACTTTATATTCCCGTTCATCAGGTGGCGCTAGGTGTCTCATGCGTATGCGCAGCGCATAAACAAAATGGCGACTGTACTTACGGAGTGAACAACCAATGAGCAAGGTGCTGTTGTGCGTTTTTTTTGTGGGCAAATGGACTGTCTGCAAAGGACATTCATAAGGAAATGCTTCCTGTTTATGCTGACAAATGTTTGTCCCGTAAAGCGGTGCATAGATGGGTAGAAAAATTTTCTGAAGGAGTGTTGCTTCTTCATGACAATGCCAGACCACATATGGCTCGATTAACTCAGGAGAAAATTAACCAACTAAGGTGGGATGTTCTGGAACATCCACCTTACAGCCCCAACTTAGCCCCTAGAGATTTCCACCTTTTTGATCCACTGAAAACCCACCTTGGCAGGAGACATTTCACGAGTGATGCCGAAGTTTAATGTCAAGTGAAAACGTGGTTTAGAAAACAGAGCATGCAGTTCTATGCAGCCGGTTTTGGAGGACTGATAAAACGATGGGATAAGTGCATCAATGTTGGTGGAAATTATGTTGAGAAATAAAGGGACAATGTATGTATAAAAATAAACTGGTTTCAAGTTGTTATCATATTTAGTTATTTTTCTACAGCCATTTGTGACTTATTTATTGACTTCCCCTTGTAATATGTCAAGGAATGAATTTCCACAAAATCTCACAAATCAAATCTGTATACAAAATATAATCCAACTCTCTGTTTCACTAAATCTCTCTCACTCACTTTCTCTGTCTGTCTCATTGACTGACAAACACACACTCTCTCTCTCTTTCTCTCTTTGATGTTTTGAAATGTTTCATATATGCGATTCATTCATTCATTCAGTAGCATGTCCTTTGCAGAACCTCGCTCCCATAACAACCTTCCGGAAAACCTCTCGATCATAAGCAAGATTTTCTGCATCCGATATACCTATCTGGAGATCATCCACCACATCCTGCACCCATCTTCTCTTTGGTCTTCCTCTTCTTCCCTTCCCGGGCATATACCCCTCCATTATTGTTCTCTCCAAACTTTTGTGATGTTTCAAGTGACCAAAATATTTCAGTTTTCTTTGTTTTATCATCTTTAATAGCCAACCTTCTTCAATATTCAGCTTTTGAAGTATGGGTGTATTTGTTCTTTTCTTTACCCAAGATATTATTAGAAATCTTCTATGTATAGGTGATAGCTCCCTTAAAACCACATTATAAGCATACTATCATTGCACATCACAAGCAGGCTATATTAACAATCACCAATTATTATAGTAATTCCTATGACAGATATTACTGTTAGAGTGTGTAGTTAGGCCTTCACATATTCTAGGTGATGACATAATGAGATAGGGTGGCCATTTCTTTTTATCACCACCTTCCCTTTCCAGGTAATTATCAGGTACCTTTATGTGATAGGGGGAGGAGTGTGTGTGGAGGGGGGTTTAGACCCCAGAGCATGCCTTCCTCACATTATTCATCCCTATCTCCCTGCAGATAATATACTCCAAAATGTAGGTCAGTCTGACTGAATGGATAAGAACATCAGTTATCAGTTGGGGTATCTTCATTGCACTCCGGATCCTCCCCCCAGCATAAGCATCAGCGTTCGGTGGCTAATAGTGCCAGTTCTGTGTTGGTTAACGAGGCACCTCATTTTCCCGATGTACCTCTCGTGTCTGGCCGTGCCAATTCTTACTCCCAAGTCTTTCATCCTGGACAGCGATGTGGATTCACTGACGTCAAAGTCTTCTGTTCTCGACATGTCTTTAAGGACGTTAATAACATTGGCACGATTCATGGGCTGGCCATCTGCAGGTGGTCCAGAGCTAGCCAGTTTATCACACATTTCCCTCGACTCCCGCATGTCCCGGGACAAAGATGAAGGTGACTTTACGGACAAAAAACTTCCTCAGCGACTCAGTCCACTGTCTACGTACAGATCGAGCTTCAACCTTCTGAATCATGCTCATTGAAGAATATGTGTTGGTGTGCTAACAGTGTGTATGGACTACGCTTCAGTTAAAAGCGAGTGAGCATCCAAACAAAAATATTCTCCAAGACTGCTCTAAATATGACATATCTAGGCAAACCTTCTGGCTTTGAGAAACAACAGTGGAAGATAAGCTCTATTGCCACGAACTAAAACATGACGGTGGAATTCATACAAGAAACTTCTTCTTCTTCTTCTGCGTTCATCGGGAGAGTTTTTTCGGACGTGATTGTGTTGTGCCTGTTTACAGCAGAGCTGCGTTCTTGCATCGTTAGGCTGACACATCTGACTTCTGCGGGCATTTGTTGACCGGGTTAATGTTCCCGAGGATACAAGAAACAACATTGCAGATACAGACATCAGTTATCAGTTATCAGTTGGGGTATCTTCATTGCACTCCGGACAGGTCCAAAGGTGCTCAGATCCTCCCCCCAGCATATGCATCAGCGTCTGGTGGCTAATAGTGACAGATACAGACATATTTCAAGCAAACGAAAGAAGAAATCTCTCTCCAATTCTCCTATCCATATGCATATAGGTTTCCCTCTATTCTGTTTGCCTGTGAGTTCCAGATAAAGGACTTTATAGCCATACTGTATTCAGGTTTTCTTAATATGTCACACTGTCAAAAACTGTCATCTTCTGGCTATAGTACCTTGCAGTGTAGGGCAGGAGGGTCTTGAGCCTGAGGAATTAAGGCTGCCTGGCTAGTGCAGCCACCACGAACTGTGCGGGTTAGGATTTTGTTTTTGCTCCCGAGATAAAAAAATCCACACCTTACTGAGGATTCGAACCTGGGTCACCCAAAGGAGTACCCGGCGTTCTTAGTCACTCGGCCAGTCACTCCCACATATGTCACATAATCACTAGCAACTAATGTCTATAATATATAACACTGGGAATTACCTTTCCTGAAAAAATGCTTGGACAATCCTGTCTCCCAAAGGATTTATGGCAAGTTCTGGGATCCATAGGAATTCAGCTCTCCTATTTTAACAACAATTTATACATATAAACGTAAACATTTTAATAAGTTATACATATTACAGATTACAAAGATATGAACAATGTATACACATTACAGGTTCAGAAAATGTAAACAATTTAATAAGTTACACAAATTACAGATTAAGAAGATATGAACAATTAAACACCAATTTAAATATATTGCAGATTAAGGAGATAACTAAAAATGATAATAGTCAAGTGTTATTCATCATCATCAGCATCATGTGCCATGCCGATAAGCATGGGCGGTCATGTTTTGCCATCTCATTCAATCACCAGAGTCATGGATCAGCTAAGTGTTCTTGTCTCGACCATGCCATGTGGCCAAGTAATCCAGGTATTTACTTCTCTGCCTTCCCCTTGTCCCCTTCCTTTTGATCTTGCCAGTTGTCACCAAGTTCTCCAATTTATTTCTTCTCATGACGTGACCAAATCATTTTGACTCTCTACGTCTAATTTCTCTAATCCGTTTATGTTTTTCATTTGTTTCTTGTAGGACTTGGTCACTGGTTTTTCTATCTGTTCATGGTATTCTTTGCATTTATATATAGCCATTCTATAATAAAATGAAGAAGCTATGGTGTCTGATTCACATTAAGAAATTACTGAGTTAAAATCCCAGCATATGACCTAGCAATTTTTTTAAGAACCATTGCTTTCTAAGAATATAGCACACTTCCCTAATGTTTGGGTAGTGAAATCAAATACCTACTCTTCTGAGATAAAAACGAAAAACAGGAAGTTCTGTGTGAAAGTTATGGATGTTAAAAATCTCAAGGTAAGTAGAAATTGCAAAGGGTAGGCTGTGAGACCTTTGCCTTGGCAATAGATGTATGGAATATGTCTAGAGGAAGTAAGTCTTACATAAATGCAAACAAAAGTCAGACACAACAATCTCTAAAGAGGATGGCTAGCTTTGACAAACTCTCCTCAAAAGAGTAACAATGAAGAAGAACGACAATGAGCAAACAAGTAAAGATCTTAGAAATATGGATATCCAGAAGAATTTGCCCCATTTCAAGGAAGCAAACATTTCACTACTGGCAATTGTAGTTTTTGTTAGCCAGAATAGTATGTAACAAATGTTGGTAACTAGAATATGTATGTAACAATTGTTTGTAACCAGCACATGTATGTAACAATTATTGGTGACTAGAATATGTATGCAACAATTATTGGTGACTAGAATATGTATGCAACAATTATTGGTGACTAGAATATGTATGCAACAATTATTGGTGACTAGAATATGTATGCAACAATTATTGGTGACTAGAATATGTATGCAACAATTGTTGGTAGCCAGCACACGTATGTAACAATTATTGCCAGCTAGGATATGTATGTAACAATTGTTGGTAACCAGAATATGTATGTAACAATTATTGGTGACTAGAATATGTATGCAACAATTATTGGTGACTAGAATATGTATGTAACAATTATTGGTGACTAGAATATGTATGCAACAATTGTTGGTAGCCAGAATATGTAAGTAACAACTGTCAGTAGCCAGAATATGTAAGTAACAACTGTTAGAAGCCAGAATGTGTATGTAACAAAACATTCATTGTGCAATAACTATAATATATCACCTTAAGAAGCCTTGATCACTTTTGTCCAGGCTAGTAAATCTGCTGTACAGGCGGATGATCTGGTTACTTGAAACTGAGGATAATACACACACAAACAAGCTAAACCACATGCAAAATTCAGTCGAGTGCTACTAGAAGTGTAGCAATTTTGGTCAATATTTAAAAATTGGGTTTTTACTTATGAAATCATACCAGTTAGATAGAGCTTGACAAGACGAATCCAACGGTATCTCAACGAAGAGTGTGTGTTAATTCCAAGCGGAGTTATGAATTTTCTGGTGACGTAATTTAATACCAGGAAGTGCAATGATAAATTAACTGATAAGTCAGGATTTATCGCGGCCCTAAGATTGGAAGCTGAGAAATTCTGCCTTCTATTACCGTGGCTTGTTTATTTGTAAACGGACAACATTGTGCCATATATCATTGCGTCCGGGGCGGCGAGGCCTAACTTGACGTATTTTTAATTTTTTTTTTATAGGATGCGCCGTGACCTAATTAACAATTTAAAATCGCCGCAATCTTATTCTTACATGACGGCCATTGCGATGTCACTAATTTTTTTCCCCTGAACTTCAGCTGACAGCAGCTGTGTTGAAACTCTTCATATTTATGTAAAATTGGACGAGGCATTCAAAAATACAATAAAAAGTTTAGCCTTCTTTAAGCTACAAGAGTTATAAGACAGATTACCGTAATATTCGTGAATATGGTCAAATAAAATCTTGAGAAAACGGTTTTTTCGGCGCAATCACTTTCCCGCGAAGTAGACGATCCAATACTTAAAATATTAGAATAACTTCCCCTTTCATCGTACCACGTTTCTTTCATTTTTTTGGGATTTTTTAGAAGGACATGCTCAGACCGGAAGTGAAATCGTTGGTCGCGACTAAAAGTTCGCGAAATTACGAAAACGAAACAGGAAGTAAACGGGAAAACCCGGTGACTCTGACATTGCTACTAGAAGCAGTGTGTATGGACTATGCTTAAGTTCAAAAGTGAGCGAGCGCCAAAAAAAAAAACACACACACACACATACAAACTTACAGCTTCACCAAATTCTCTTCTATTGTGACGAATAATTAAATCAAATTGCCTCTGGTCTTTTTTTTTTTTGCGTACGCTTGTTTTGAACTCAAGCTTAGTCCGTACATGTGCTAGAAATTCTACTACACTGGACTGATTTTTTGCATGTGGATTAGTTTTCTTTATTTCCTGTGTTCCTCACCATCAGGGAAACCACGACTTCTGAGGTACTTGTAATTTACGTCCCTGAGTCAAGGATAAGAAAACATTTTAGTCCATCTGACCAGTGTACGGGTTGAAGCCACTACCTCAGCATCAGCACACCAGGAATTTAAGCGCAAGTGCTCTTATCCATTCAGCCATGCTGACCCCACCTCCAGTCTTGTTGAAACTACAATTACATTACTGATTTGTTTCATTTACTCATATAATTTTATTGTACCATGCAGCACTTTGGTTTCAATAGTCATCCATCATAAATTGAAGTAGTTTAAAAGTATTTTAAGCAAATAGAAAGTCAAATAGAGGCCTCAGAGATGTGGGTATACAGAAGAATATGTCGTATTTCATGGAAACAAAAACAATCAAATACAGAGATTCTGGAAAAACTGGGAATGAAAAGAGAGTTGATGAAAGAAATAAAATAGAGGCAAGGGAAATATTTTGGCCATGTTAAAAGATATAACACTCCTATATAAACTATACTGGAGGACAAGGATGAGGGCAAGATAGCAAGAGGCAGACAACAATACAAGTGGACAGATAACATCAAGAGATGGACAAACATCATTCTGACAGAATGTACAATCAAGGCGAGAGACACAATCTTGCAAATCCATTGCAGCCAACCTTCATTGCGGAGATGGCACCGGATTGATTTAAAAAGTTTTTTTTTTTAATGCAAAGGACCTTTTTCCAGGCCCTGAAGCTTATTGTGCTAGACCCATATTTTTATAAATCAATCAGCACTGAATGGTTGAGGAGCAGCTTGCTGAGTGGCTAAGAAAGCCGGGCTCTCCTTCGGGAGATCCAGGTTCAAATCCTCTGTAAGGTGTGGATTTTTTTCTGTTGGGGACAAAAGAAAAACCCTAACCTGCACAGTTTGCAGCGACTGCACTAACCAGGCGGCCTTAATTCCTCAGGCTCAAGACCCCCCCCCCCCCTTTGCCCTACACTGCAAGGTACAGGGTGTGTTTTTAATGATAGTGCAGTGTTTGAAAATGTTGCCGGTCCAAGTTTTGTATTTACCTATTATGTTGCATGAACTTTACAGAGGGTGAATACAAAACTTAGACCGGCAATATTTTCAAACACTGCACAGTCATTAAAAATACACCTTATACTATAGGCAGTAGATGACTAAATGGGTGATACTGGTCACCTTTATTTTCCAGAACACTTCTGGTTTCTATTTAAGGCACAGTTGGCCTGAGAGCCCAGGTCAGTTTTTTTTTTAAACTCCCGTCTTGGCTCCGTGGCGAACGGGCTACCAACACAGTTTGTAATCCTGCATACTGCTTTTGAAACACAGCTGTGGGTGATTTGGCACCAGCAGACTGCCTTGCGTTGGCTTTTTATTAAATGGTATGTCTGTCGGTCGTTCAGAAAGCAACGGCAAACTACTGAACGTAAAAATTGCCCAGGAATCACAAACAGTCAAAAATGCTGGGGTTGACTGCTACATCCTGTAAAGGATATGCAACTAACTCGTTGAGGATTCAAATGTGACCACCTGACTGGCATGCAGACATGCAAGTCATGCACTAGCACATCTCCCATGAAGTAGCTAGTTACTGTCTTCCATGAAGTAGCTAGTTATTGATGAATAATATTGCCAGTGCTACAGTGGAGCATAGCCCTCAACCAACTCACACCAAGCCCGTTATAGACTTCTGCTTCTGCATGAATGGGTAGATTTTGCCATAAACTTCTTCATGATTGGGTAATTTTCCATATACTTCTTCATGATTGGGTAATTTTGCCATTTAATTCTTCATGATTGGGTAATTTTGCCATATAATTCTTCATGATTGGGTAATTTTGCCATATAATTCTTCATGATTGGGTAATTTTGCCATATAATTCTTCATGATTGGGTAATTTTGCCATAGACTTCTTCATGACTGCATAGATTTTTTCCTTAGACTTCATCATGATTTGGTAGATTTTGCAATAAACGTTTTATGTAAAATGAAGTCAGTCTTATACCAGCCCTCCATATTCGCCTCTGACAACGGCTAGGTAGGCTGCAGGTACAAAGTTGAATATACATAATTCTCATTTTTATTATGTTGTTAATCTCTCTAGATGTTAAAACTGGTATCATGATGTTAAAATAAAAGCATTTTCGGCCATTCCTATTATCTTTTTGATTTCTGTTTCACTTCTGCCATCAAAAGTTATTACATGTCCAAGATAGGAGAAACTTGTTTGGGTAATCGAGTATATCCCTGTTTACTGTAGTGTGATGTTCATTTATGACCTCTCCTTTCCACTGCTAATTATCAATTTATCATCAAGGTATCAATAAATATTTAATTCTTTCGGGGTCATTATTTATTTTGCTGTTGGGTTAGTTTTCGTTTTTTTTAATGTTAATTAATATAATTATTTAAGCCACAATCTGCGCTATACCTGTTGTTTAACTGTTTATTTTGTTCCACTAGGTTTTGTTTGTAACCTTTGCTCACTTTCTGCTAGTAACGCGGTATCGTCAGCATATCCAAAAAAAGATTGTTTATGATTCGTCCATTGATGTTAAGTCCAGCAGTTCGACTTGTTTAATAATTAATTATTAATGAAAATGTAAACGTTTATAATTATTAATATTATTAATTTATTATTAATGGAATAATTAATATTAATAATTAATTGTTCAATAATCTGAATAATCAATTGTTGGTGTGGACAGAAAGATGAGATTCAATTGGTAGCCAAATTCAGTTATTTTCTGTAAGGAAATAACTCCAAACAACTACAAGAAACATACAACTCCAAACATCTCTAATAAAACCAGCTGTAGCTAGACTCACATCCCGTTTCTTTCTGTATCTGTCTGATTTCTTCCTCCTGCAGCATCGACGAGCTGGCCCCCATGGCTTCTGTTGCCTTTGTATCCACACGTCTGCTTCTCCATGGGTCAAAGTTCAACCACCTTGACCTATCGTGTGTGTCATGTGTAGAACACCGGTGTAAAGTTTGCATTTGTCTCCACGCGGGTCTTGCAGTTGCGTGATCAACATCTGTCCGCCTGTCTGTGTCCTCTGTCTGTCTGTCTATGTATCTATCCATATGTCTGTCTGTTTATATGTGCTTAGAGCAGTGGTTCTCAACCTTTTTTGGCCCGTGCCCCTCTTCACCATATTTTCAGAACGTCATTCCCCCTTTTCGTATTTCCTACTTAAAAATCCCGCCCCTCCCCCTGCACAGTAAACGTAATAATGGAAGCTAAATGTAATATCACATACTAAAACAAGTTTAGACGTCCACATAAAACATGATTTGTGGGTCTACTTACTTTATAAATTTAATTTTAGAAGGGTGAGACGTACAGAACCGTACAGTATGAAGGGAAAAACAATATCCAGTAACCAGTTCTTGTATTAACGCGATCTTGATTGATTGAGTTAGGAGTAGAACGGAGCGCTTATAGGTTACACATGTGTGCCGTGATGTTGATCCGTCGACTAAACTAAACTATCTATCTATCAATCTATCTATCTATCTATCTGTCTGTCTGTCTATCTATCTATCTATCCAGCCGCCCGCCCGTACACCTGCATACCTACCTACTTTCTTCAGGTTGACGTCTAAAGATGTTAATAGATGTTTGTTTTGTTTTTTTTCCCCGCGTTTCCATCCTGTTTCAGGATATTGCGGTCAACACCAGCATCTTTCAGCTGTATGTTGATTCCTAGGCTAGATTACGCTCATCAGCACGCCACGACTTTCTGAGCGACCGGCTCCATACTCTCATAAGTCACTTTTGCGATTCGAACCACTGCTAATTCTCGTCGCGTCACGTGACGAGAGTATTCGGAGTTAGCGGAGAAAGCTGCTAACTCCTTGGCCACGGAGCCGGTGTTAATAGATGTTGGTGATATTAATAGCAAAAAAAAAAAGAAAAAGAAAAACAACAACAACGATGATAGTTAGCAGTGGAAAGGAGAGGCCATCAATGAACATCATAGCAAACATAGAGATACTATAATAGCACAAGTAACCAGTTTCTCCTATCTTGGACATGTAACAATAGATGATAGCAGAAGTGAAACAGAAATGACGAAGAGAATAGGAATGGCCAAAAAATGTTTTCAACAACACGAAATCGGTATTAACGTCTAGAGAGTTTAAAAACGCATTAAAAAAAAAAATGAGAATACGAGAATTGTCAAATGTTATGTATATTCAACACTACTGTATGACGCGGAAGCCTGGACAAGCAATTAGAAAGTCGAGTAGAGGCCCTGGAGATGTGGCTACACAGAAGAATATGTCGTATTTCAGGAAACAAAAACAGTCAAAGGCAGAGGTTCTAGAAAAACTGGGAATGAAAAGAGAGTCAATGAAAGAAATAAAAATTAAATATGTCGGCCACGTTAAAAGACATGATACTCATCAACACGATACCAGTGGGTAAGGTTGAAGTCAAGCGAGGAAGAGGTAGACAACGATACAAGTGGGAGGATAACATCAAGAGGTGGACGAACAGCAGTCTGACAAAATGTACAATCAAGGCGAGAAACAGACGGTGTTGGAAATCCATTACAGCCAACCTTCATTGTGGAGACGGCACCTGATTGATTGATAGACAAAAGATGTACGAAGAAGGAGAGGAAGCAAGTAAGGTGCCAAGGGAGGACACTCCAGATGTAAACGCAACCGAAGGTTACACATGAGAGTGCCAGATTGTACTTTGTAGTTGATTTGTATCACAATAGGATAGGTGAGGTGGGTTGTTGCACTTATTGTATTGTAGTTTAACGAATACAGATTATTATGTGAAAAGCCAGACGGACACATAATAAGACTGCTACTGATACCATTAGTGCATTGAGACTCTTTGCTGGCTTTTGTAGTTTGTAGCAGTTGAGTGATGAGGACGATGAGGATAAGGAGTAGATGAGGACCGGGATTTGATGTGATTTTTGACAGAGAGTTGATGAGGAGTAGTTGGTGACAACTCAATACAAAATTAAAATTTTAAATAAAATAATTATTCGATGTTAAAGACACAAAGTGTTTTTTTTTTTTAAGCAGCAAGCTATATAAAGTATCCAACATACATTTTTAGACCTTTTCCTGTAACATTCCTTCTCAGTTATCAGTAGTAAAGTAAAAGAATCACAGCCTGTCTAGGAGAAGTAACCAATTTTACTTTCATCCATACCAATCCATACATCTTTCCATTCTTCTTATTCAGTATTAAATTAATAATAAAATAAACTATTAGCATTATGCCTTAATGTAGTTTTTGTAGTGTCACTGTCTTCCCCGAGTGTAAATGTGTTACAGTTTTGTGTATTTGTTGTTGAAGGCTAGTCGCCGCTCAGCATCCAATGTTTTCCATAATTGTGTTCTGTGAAGCTGCATTACTTCGTCTTTGTGTTATTTCTTCTTCTGCGTTCATCCAGATTTTTTTTGTGGATGTGACTGCATTGTGCCTGTTTACAGCAGAGCTGCGTTCTTGCGCCGTCAGGCCAACACATCCGACTTCTGCGGGCATTTGTTGACCGGGTTAACCTTCCCGGGTTTGTGTTATTTTATATTGTTTAAGTTATAATAAATAGTGTAGTACTGCATAGCACACTACACATGTTTCAACTTCTAACCAAACAGACTAATTCACTATCACTAAACTATTAAACTTCTTCGCTTCTACAAACTTTACTGCTACAGTATTATTACTATACTACTCTACAGTTTACTTTCTTCTGCAAACTTACTAAACACTAAAAAGTGTTTATGTGTGTATGTGTATGATATGTGTGTGCTTGCTGTGCTTGTGTAGAGATACACATACACATGTATGTGTATAAATACACACACAAATATACATAATCATTTGCATTGCCAAATGACTTCAGCGTTAGATATGTTTATATATCTCAATTCTTGGTCAAAGTCAGCATGATTGATTGGAGCTGTCATACTGAAACGTCTGATGTGCTGATTCCAAGGAAGCGGGTTCAATCCCTACACTGTCATTTGGACTAAAATGTTGACTTCTCGTCCTTGACTTGGGGACATAAATTACAAGTACCTCTGAATTCAGAGTGGGTTCGTCTGATGTCGAAGGACACTAGTAATAGGGAAAGCTAATCCACACAAAAAATCAGTCCGGTGCACTAGAAGTAGTAGGACATGTATGGACTTTGCTTGAGATCAAAGTGAGCTAATGCCCCCCCCCCCCCCCCCCAAAAAAAAATGTTCTTGGTCTTCTCCATCAAATATATTGATGATATTCCTGCCTGTCTCAATTTTACCTCATCCAGCATCATTTCTCTTGGCTTGCCTCTTATCCCACTGATCTTTCCAGCCATAACAATGTATTCATATTCCCCTCCCTCTCTATCTGTCCATCAATCCATCTATAGATCCATCCATTTATAGATGCATCCATCTATTGATCCAGCCATTGATCCATCCATTGATCCATCTATTGATCCATCCATCAATTCATTTAATGATCCACCCATCTATTGATACACCCATCTATTGATACACCCATCTATTGATCCATCCATCGATCCAACTATTGATACATCCATTTATTAATCCATTCATCGACCTATCTATTGATACATCCATCGATCAATCTATTGATCCACCCATCAATTGATGCATCCATATATTGATCCATCTATTGATACATCCATTGATCCATCTATTGATACACCCATCTATTGATACACCCATCTATTGATACATCCATCGATCAATCTATTGATCCACCCATCAATCCATCTATTGATACACCCATCTATTGATACACCCATCTATTGATACATCCATCGATTCATCTATTGATCCATTTATTGATCCATAAATCTATCTATATAATGTCAGGTACACATTTGTCTAGTCGAAGAGAAAGATACTAACCATGGCAAGTGGAGCTGTATGCAGAAAACTGCCTCTGTTCACAGGCCGCAACTTTATATTTTTGAAGCCAAAACACAAAGTTCTTCATGAGCAGAGAGCAACAACAGTTAGTTTTTATGAGCGTAACAAGAAGGGCACCGATGAACACATCCCAAAGCCTCCTCTTGTGGACAGAGTTGCTAACTTTTTGAAAACTTTTGTTCCTGAAACCAAAAAGTTTGTGGAGGAAAAGAAGATCGGACTCACAACTGGGATCATGCTTCAAGCTGAGCACGGCAATTATCAAGTTGTGTTCAGGTAATTTGTATGTGGTGTTTTTGTGCCTCAGGTTAACATCTGCCGTATTAGCTGTTAGAACCGTTTAGTTAACATTGTCAATGATGATTTCAAATACAACATTTTAGTTCCGAAAGATGCTTGTGCTCATTGCCTGCTAAAGTAAGGAAAAGTTTGGCCACGTATTTCTCCGTGCATCCAGGCCTAGTAAATGTGAAGGCTCTAGGACATCGCAGATCCATAGTAGAAAACTTCTTCGGGACAAATCATTAATTCATCATTGGCACCTTGTCGCCTTGACAGACGATAGTTTGTTACATTGTGCTAAAAAGAGTATAATAACTACAACCCATGGCAGTAGCGAATGTGACTGATCAGACCAATTTGCGCTGTACATGTTCGTCCACAATGGATGCATGTGAACACATGGTCATGGATGGAGTTATATCTCTCCATAGCACAAAGCCTGGGCTGAAATATAGAGACCTTTTGTTTTCCCTATGCAGCATGATCCCTCTCTCTTTCCCTACCCCCCCCCCCCCTCCCGCATATCCTTTACAGGACATCACTGTCAACACCAGCATTTTACCACTGTCATTGATTTCTTGGTAAGATTACGCTTAGTAGTTTGCCATTGCTTTCTGAGCGGCCAGCTCACTTATCCCGTAAGTTACCAATGCGACGAGAATCGCTTCCAATTCTCATGTGCTGCGTTACCCTACGTGGATAAACGGGATTACGGAGAAAGTCGTTTAACACCTAGGCCAGGGAGACCTCTCCCCCTCTCTCTCTGCCTGCCTAGTTTACTCCAGAGGAAAGGTAACACTGATACATCTGGAACAAGACCAGCTGCAGAAGCTGCTGGATCAGCAAAGCAATGCTCTAACTGTCCATCTGTCAGAGCATCAATCTTAGATCAGTTGCCAAGCAAGGTTTTGGTCCAGGTCCGCCCTGCCATGACATTTTGTCTTTAGGTTACATTTCCTCGCACCACGATAAGACTTGTACCCTCCCAATTGCGCTCCTCCACCTGAAGCCGTTGGCACAATGGGGGGTGTCAAGTTTGGTAGCGCTGCCCAACATTTGGCGCTAACAGAAAGCAGGTAGTACCGTCTATTGTCATACAGTAGCTCAGTCATATCTGACTAAGACCTGACTTTGCAAATTATTATTATTATTATTACATGTTCAAGGTGAAAAATTGCATCAGCTTGGTCGCCAGTCTGACACGAGACAATTATGTAATAAGACTATTTTCCATTGAGGTAGATAGATGCAATAGATCTATTTTCCAGTTCCACATATGATGCGCTTAAGTAACTGAGCCTAAAAGAACTGTTAAGAACTCTGGCGCTGAAGTGACTGAGCATGGCTTTGGAGAAAACCTCTTACTGGCTAGGAAACAATCAGGGCGACCAATGGAACAAATTGACGTAGTAATATGGACTGCTTGACCTTCTCATCGTCATCATCATGTGCCATGCTGATAAGCGTGGGTGGTCATGTTTTGCCATCTTACTCGATCACCACTTATGGATCAGGATGTGCTCTTATCTTGACCATGCCATGTGGTCAGGCCATCCAGATATTTACTTCTCTGCCTTCCCTTTGTTCTTTTCCCACTCAGTCTTGCCAGTTGTCAACAAGTTCTCTAGTTTACTTCTTCTCATAACATGTCCAAAACATTTTGACTGTCTACATATCATTTCTCTATTCACTTTATGGTTTTCATTTGTTTCTTGTGGAACTTGCTCATTGGTTTTTCTGCCTGTTAATAGTAAACTTTGCATTTTTTTCAGTAACCACATTTCCACTGCCATTAGATGTTTTTTTTTAGCTTGTCTGCTCATTGTCCACGTTTCACATCCATACAAAAGTTTAGGTTCTATGTAGTGCTTCAACACTCTTTTTCTGAGTATGTCAGTATGTTTTGACCTTCTTATAAGGCATCTAATTGCATGTTTTAAATTACTGTGAGATTAAGTATGTTGTATGTTTCAGCTTGAAGGATTGATCTCTATGCTTTAGTTTATGTTGTGTGACTTCTGCGATATATACACCCGTTGAAAAAAAAAGTTGCTTAAAAGTCGACAGGGTCGACTTCATTGCACTGGGTGTTACCCCATATGGCTCAGTCTCTTTCCGCAGTACGGAAAGCGGTGCACAAAGTACGAACTCTGTAGCTATGGCGATGACCCACAGGAGTCTCTGAAAAATTTCACCCGTGAACCGAAGGACGCGGCCCGGAATCGAACCCACAACCTTCGGAGCTCGAGTCAAACAGCTTGATCACTTCGCCGCTGATGTAATTAATGGCATTAGATTAATTGTATTGGATATGATTGATAATGTTATCTTAACTGTTGTGAGAATAATTACATTAGATGAAATGTTATCTTGGCTATGATTGATAATGTTAACTTAACTGTTGTGAGAATAATTACATTGGATAAAATGTTGTATTGACTATGATTAAGAATGTTAAGTTAATTGTTGTGATTGACATTAAATGAAATGTATTAACAGTGGTTGATAATGTTAACTGCTGTGATTAATGATATTAGGTGAACTGATGTTTAGACTGTGGTTAATAATGTTAACTGTTGTGATGAATGAAATTAGGTGAACTGTTGTATTGGCTAACTGTTGAATTGGCTTTGATTGAGAATTATATTTGTTAGCTATTATGATTAATGTCATCTGGTGAACTGTTGTATCGACTATGATTAAGATGTTAACTGTTGTAATTAATGGCATTAGGTGAACTATTGTATTGGCTATGATTAAGAATTGTATTTGTTAATTGTTATTATTAATGTCATTAACGGAATGGTTGTGTTACTATGATTGATATTTATATTTATTAATTGTTATTATTAATGACATTAGCGGAATGGTTGTGTTACAATGTTTGATAATTATATTGATTAATTGTTATCATTAATGACATTTGCGGAATGGTTGTGTTATTATGATTGATAATTATATTTGTTAACTATTACAATTAATAGCAGAACGGTTGTATGACTATGATAGATGCTGACTTGGCTAACATGATCATCATGTCTCCTGTTTGACTGTCGGCAGGTTTGACAACCCAGAAATTGTCGAAAGTTGGACGGTTAGCACAGACAAAGACAATAACTTAGGCCAAAGCACAGCCAGTTTTGTACTCAGCCAAAACAGGACCGGTGTGTTTCGTGGGAATCTTTCTACAGAAGTCCCAAAAGATGGGAAAACAAAATATTCTGGTTTTGCTAACGTATCATGCCCAACACCCATGGTAAGTCGGATCATTAAGTTTGCATTGTTTTGTGTTCCAATATAGAACAAAAGCAGTTTTTTTGTGTATGTTGTTTGGTCTTTAGTTTTGGGGAGCATCCTCTTTTCGGGATCTCTTGAAAGCACAGTTATTTTTTGTTGTGGGAGTTTGGGTGACCATCTTGTGTAAAATAAACCACACAAAAAACAACAATCAATACTGCCTATATGTCTTCATCAGAGGTCAGCGTGGCTGAATAGTTAAGAAAACTTCTGGTGTGCTGATGCAGAGGTAGTGGGTTCAATCCCTACACCGGTCAGTTATACTAAAATGTTGACTTCTTGTTATTGACTTGGGACTTAAATTACAAGTACTTCAGAAGCCGGAGTGGGTTCGCCTAAAGGCGAAGAACACCTGGTAATAGGGAAAGTTAATCCACACACAAAAATCCGTTCAGTGCACTAGAAGTAGTAGCATGTGTGTGGACTATGCTTGTGTTCACAAAGCGAGCGACAAGAAAAAAATACAGCTTTCATCCTTTTCTGTCTAACTTAAATGTTTTTTTAAATATTCACCTGTCTGATTTTTTAAGCACTGACTATTTATAAAGTATATTAGTATGTTAATTTATTCATTAACTTAGCAGACCATTGCAGAACATCGCTTTCATCACAGCCCGCCATAAAGGCTCTTAATCTTTCATACTTTTCTCTACCTCATGCATTTTCACGTTCAAGGTGTCATTAATATCTTGTGTTTACTGAAATCTTGATCGACCTCTGACTCTTTTTTCCAGTTGAGTTGAATTAAGAACCAACATCATGGTACTTGGGACATTCCCATATGCACTCTGTCCTCATCTTCAACAGCCAGTGAAGAGTCGCAATAATAATGGTACCAGTAGCAGTCTGATTATGTTTCCCTTTGGCCTTTCCTTGGAGTTTTGAGTGCTGGCCAGATCCTCTGATCACTTCCTACAGCACCATTTGCTCCAAGCCGTGTTGATCTATCTGTTCTTCTGCATTATACACACGATTCTACAGGGCTCCGACCACATCTGCCGTATGCACCAGTACCCCACCAAGTGGTGCAAACCCAGCTCTGTCTGTCTGCTTGGTACATTTTCTGCACATATGATGAACATGTATGACGGGAGATGCAACATTTTCTGCACATATGATGAACATGTATGACGGGAGATGCAACATTTTCTGCACATATGATGAACATGTATGACGGGAGATGCAACATTTTCTGCACATATGATGAACATGTATGACGGGAGATGCAACATTTTCTGCACATATGATGAACATGTATGACGGGAGATACAACATTTTCTGCACATATGATGAACATGTATGACGGGAGATGCAACATTTTCTGCACATATGATGAACATGTATGACGGGAGATTCAACATTTTCTGCACATATGATGAACATGTATGACGGGAGATGCAACATTTTCTGCACATATGATGAACATGCGTGACGGGAGATGCAACATTTTCTGAATAGATGTTGAACTCTTATCTTACTCCTCTATGCACCTCAAATCAGTTTGTATATCCATCCATCATGTGCCATGCCGATAAGCGTGGGGAGTCATGTTCTGCCATCTCACTCGATCACCAGAGTCATGGATCAGCTCAGTGTTCTTGTCAAGCCATCCAGGTATTTACTTCTCGGTCTTCCCCTTGGTCGCTTCCCTTCAATCTTGCCAGTCATCATCAAGTTCTCCAAGTCATTTCTTCTCATGCCCAAAAACTTTTGACTGTCTATGTCTAATGACTCTAATCAGTTTATGATCTTCATTTGTTTCTTGAAGGATTTGTTCATTGGTTTTTCTGTCTGTCCATGGTATTCTTTGCATTTTCATCGAAACCACATTTCCGCAGCCATCAGATGTTTTACAGTTTGTATATACATTTGCATATTATTCCCTTTGTAGAAGTCTTACCAGCGAGAGACACACTGGGATTGGTCGCTTTTTAACTGTCTGCTTGTGAAGCTGCGTGGAGACGGACGACACTACAACATCGTACTCGGCTGTGACTTTGAGTATGATATTTGCTGGCTAAATCGCTGGAGTCATCCAATCTACACACATGGTGGGCCGTACTGGCAAGTGGCAAAAGTAAGTATTCTTCTTGTTTTCAAATTTAGATAATGACACAAACAATTGGTTAGACAAGTTACTGCCTGGCATAACTTGCTGCATTTTGTTAGCTGCATACTGCAGAAGTCACTCAACATCATCATTACCGTCCAGTGCCTTGCCGGCTGGCGTGGACGATCATGCCTCTCCACAAATTGTGATCTCCAACAGCATGGATTATTTTGTGTGTTGACTCACTTCCATGCCGTGACACAATACTATCAAGAATCTTCTCATGCTGTCTTCCTCTATCTCTCTTTACACAAATCTGTCCGGTTGTCACAGCATGTTCCAATTTTTGTCTTCTCATAACATGGCCAAAAAACAATGACTGCCTCTTTCTGATGTTTGTGATAAGTTGTCTTTGCGACTCAGCTTACCTCAAAATGTCCAGATTGCTAATTTTGGCTGTCCAATTATGTTTTAACATTCTATAAAACCAAATCTCCAAGGCTTTCAGGGATTTTGTTCACCTGTTTACTAATTTTCGAGGATTTGCAGCCGTATGTTAAAATTGGTACTATGTAACATGCCAAAACTCTTTTTCTAATTTTCAAGGACAATGACTTATTGCACACAATGTTCTTCATTTAATAGAATGCAGTTTTTGCAGGTCCTATTCTGTTTTTTTATATCTTTGATGCATCTTCCATCTGATGTTATGAATGTGCCCAGATATAACTCAACATAAATAAAACAATGAATTCTCTACGTACCTTATGAGATGCAGCAAAATATCTTCTTCTTTTTCTTCAGCGTTCCGAGCCATTGAGGTTCTTTGCTGCGGATACAGTCCGTCTCCATTCGTCTCTCTGGTTGACCTTCTCTTGCCAGTCGTTGATTCCAAGTGCTTGTAGGTCTGTATATATATTATCTCTCCACCGCCTTCTTGGTCTACCTCGGGGTCTACAGTCATTTATGTCCTGAGTGTAAGTGAGTTTTGTTTCCCTGTTATCTTCCATTCTTTCTATATGCCCCAGCCATTGTAGTCTATTAGCCTTCATGATACCAGTGATTAGCGGGGACTTAAAACAGATCATAAATGTCTTTGTTACTTCTTCTTTTCCACTCTAACTTTGTGTATCCCTAATGGGTCCAAAGATGCGTCTTAAAACTTTGTTCTCAAAGGTTTGTAGCAAGGCTTCGTCTCCTTTCGTTGTACTCAAGGTTTCAGAGCCACACAGCACAACTGGTCTGATCAGTGTTTTGTATATTGTGATCTTGGTGTTACGAGATAGCGCCTTTGATTTTAGTAGATGTTGTAGTGCATCAATAAATTGCGGGACCTAATGTTTGTGACTTCATTATTTGAATTCACAATAGAAAACATTGTTATGAAATTTAGATAATCTTGAGTTAAGCATTTTCTGCGAGAGTATCCAACATATTCAGAAGAGCGAAAACAACTTCACTTTCACACCTGCTCCTTAGCAAATTAAAGAAGAAAAAAAACACCTGCTATGTTTGAGAAGGAAGCTGGAGCATCATAGTGGCTAGATGCGTACCTGCCGGTCGGGTGCTCATGGGTTTGAATCTGTATCCAGCAGATGTTTTAAATTTGACTCCCAGGTCGATCCTGCTTAAAATTGGTACCTGGAAATGTCTTAAGAAGTTCAGGCAGCTGGCATAATATTGACCATATCACTCAATGAGTGCTCATTGATCTGTAAAACTATAGTTCTAGTGCAAATTTCCCGGTGCCCTTTAAGGCATGTAAATAGGTCCATTACTTCACTTGTAACCATTAGAGGACAAACTCTACAGCATGTCAACGTCCTCTAGGTCGCTGCTGCTTCCTTTAAATATATTCATGTTCTGAAGGTGTATGAAGATGAACTACTGGTCCAATATGGTGTATAGGCTGTTGAGCTTTTATGGCTTCTGAAGTGTTTTTGTTTCTGGCTACTGTTTGCTTATGCATTTTCCTGGTGTTGGATTGGTAGTTCATGTTTCCATTGCCCAGCTACTGAGTTAAGTGCATAGAGCAACACTCAGCTGTGGATTTCGTGTGGAATGCTTTTATATCTGCCCGTGGTTGTTTGTATTGTGAATTGCATGTTCAGAAAAATGGCAGACGGCAGGTTGCTAAACTAGCTGGGTTTTGCATTATCTAGTAATGTGTGTGACACTGCTACTTTTCTAGTGACTGCCGCTTCTATCAACGATGAACTGTAATTTTCATGGCAGACTTTATGTCGGCATTCGGGCAGCGGTCTTATGCATGTATGCCATTGCATGCACTTAGTTTGTCGGGACTGCTGTCTGTTCCACTTTTCACATAAGACAGTGAGGAGCATTGTGTGTTATATTCACTGGCACAGGAACAGAGCATTATGGGGTGACCCTTTGACGTGAAGTTGGAACCACGACTAACGAAGAAGAAGAAGTAACCTCAAATAAAACCATAATTGGTCTGCAGACTTGCATCATTTTCAGTGTCATTTTTGGATCTTTCATATTCCTTACTCTACTGGTTATTCTTAAATATGTTTGGATTTATGATTTTGTAAAACATTAAATGCAGTTAGACAGTCACAGAAAATGGCCTGGGAAGTAGAGATAGTTGACAGGCTAGTGACCACACATCTCCCATTGAGTGCCAGTGGGTCTTAAAATATGAGACTGGCACCATATACCTAAAATGTCTCATGGTACAAAAATGGTCGTTTACTGAATTTGATTATTTGTGTGCTTCAGGATACCCTGATATATTACAGTTTTAACTGAATTTGATTATTTAATTGTGTGCTTCAGGATACCCTGATATATTACAGTTTTAACTGAACTTGATTATTTAATTGTGTGCTTCAGGATACCCTGATATATTACAGTTTTAACTGAATTTGATTATTTGTATGCTTCAGAAAACCCTGATGTAATTTTTTTTTTTTTTGGCGCTCGCTTGCTTTGAACTACACCATTTCTAGTAATGCTGGACTGAATTTTGCATGTGGATTAGCGTTACCTTTTAACAGTGTCCTTTGCCATCAGGCAAACCCACTCTGACTTCAGAGGTACTTGTAATTTATGTCCCCAAGTCAGGGACGATAGATCAACATTTTAGTCCAACTGTCCGGTGTAGGGGTTGAACCCCTTACCTCGGCATCAGCACACCGGATAGTTAAGAACACGCATTCTTACCCATTCAACCATGCTGATGTATTAGTTTTAACTGAATTTGATTATTGAATTGTGTGCTTCAGGAAATCCTGGTGTATTACAGTTTTAACTGAATTTGATTATTGAATTGTGTGCTTCAGGAAATCCTGGTGTATTACAGTTTTAACTGAATTTGATTATTGAATTGTGTGCTTCAGGAAATCCTGGTGTATTACTGTCAGAGTCTTGCGTAGGGCAAGATAAGTAGCTCGTTTTCTGGCAAGTGTGAAGCAGTATCAAACTATCAAATCACACGAAGTGAATGTCCGAAACTGTTATTTACAAGCTTTATTTACGCGCTGCATTCATTATCGCACAGACATCGCGCAATGACAATCCATAGCAATCATTACAGCATGAACAATATCAATACAATACATAAGGATACATGCAATCAATATACATATCACTTACATGCCAAAATGCTCAAGCGTTCGAACCAGTCTCCCACTGTCACACAGGCTCGCTCTCAATGCAGATTCAAAACCACTCGCAGACTCATGCGACCTGTCCATACAAACGCCTAACCCGGTCTGCCTGGCCTTTCGTTCTACACGCTAGTCGGCGCTCAAGTCAGCTGGTGTGACCCCTGCAAGGTTCACGGGGTGTACCGCTGACCAGCGGTTATTTTAGCGTCGCTCAGTTACTGTGCTTGGCTGCTTATACGGGCGTCGTCGAAGACGTCGCATTCCCTCTGTAGTGTTTAACATCACTCAGGGTTGCGTGTTGTTATGTCGCCTGGTGTTGGCACAGCCAACGCGTCGCAACCTCAGATGTGAGACTTTGACACTCTCCACACCCCTTTTTCATGAAAGGATTTCTTTCATGTACAATATACATAGGTGTTATTAAACTTGTCAAAATCGACCATTGTATTTCGTCTACATAACTTACTAGTTATTATAAATATATACAGGTGAATAGTAAACAATATGTATACAACAATTATGTTGCACTATGAAGTACAACAGTCAAGTACAATCTATTTAATGAATATTACCTCGCTGTGACACAGCTAGTCCGGTAGGTCACGGCTAAACTGGCCCCTACCTCCACAACCAAGAACAAAAATACTAAAATCATCAGGTTAAACTGTGAGCATCTCCCTCTGAGATAGCTCCATCATCAGACCTCTGTTTAGAGTTTCTAATGAAGGTCAACAGTTTTGGCAATATATTGTCCATATGTAAATGACGTCACATTGACGTGTTATCTATCAAGTACACATGTTAATGGTTACAATACATATTTACACATCACCAAGAATTTAGAGTACTGTCCCTTGGTTATTATACAAAAAAATTAGGAACAATAATTTATCGTCGTTTACATGACATAAATTATCACTACAAATTTATTTCTTAGTGTCATAATTTGATACTTATTGACAAATGTGCACAAAAAGTCACGTTTGTAAAGAAGTAATCAAGTTACGATGCTGAGATTACATATTATAAAGATCGACATATACAATTCCGTATATGGAAATATTTTAAATCACATTTTAATACAATCGTCATAAATTTATAGACTTTTTAGTGTAGTCTGCTAACTTTTAAATTAATATGCAAAAAATACCGGAAGTATACAGCTGTGCTATTTTACACATGTGTTGTGGTGTCATTCACACAACGTTGTTCCATTCTGGATGGATATTATATAAACGGAGTATTAGTTGTTACTATCAGCTGTTGGATCGTTTCTTCCGCCTTCTGCTCGGATTGTAATGTCGCAGTCTTCTTTCGTACCCTGTTAAAACGTCTTGGACACATCGGTCTGGATACATTCAGGATTACTTCACGCTGTAGTGGCTTGGTAAGTTCCTGGATCCTGTAGTGTTGTCCAGTGACACTTGTCTTTGTAGTGTCTGGTTGTTACAATATTTATGTATTTACAATAATAATCACATTCTTTCTCATACCTTACAGTTATACAACACATTAGTTTACATAATAATGATAATAATAAGAATCCAAATATGTACATAAGTTATATACATTGGGAGATACAATCTACCCCATCACATTGTTGTACACAGCGTTACTGACACGTTGTCACAATTGGCTGTGGTACTGAGCACTATCTACGTTGCAGTTTTATACACCCTCTGCACTGTGCTCTGGTGTTGACTGGGTATTAGGTTCGTCGTATGGGCATCTCGACAAAAGATCTGCAAGACAGTTTTGGGAACCCTTTATATGGTTAATCTCATAGCTATAGTCCTGCAGAAGAAGGGACCATCTTGCCACCTTGCTGTTACTTGGCGTTCCTCTGGTAACAATTGTCAGCGGGCTATTATCTGTTTCAATAATGAAATGTTTACCTAAAAGAAATCTAGAAAGTTTACGTACCGAAAATACCATAGCAAGAGCCTCGAGTTCCGGTGTATTGTAATTTCGTTCGCTGGTGTTCAGTTTTCGAGGGACGTAGTATACTGGGTACAAGATTTGGTCGTGTTCCTGGAGAAGCACACCTCCAATGGCTACCGAGCTCGCGTCACATCTTAATCTAAAAGTAATATTCAAATTTGGTAATTTTAGAATAGGTGCTCTAGAAAAATATGAAAGAATCTTCGTAAATGCTGGCCTCAAACATTCGCTGTTTACAATAACATTGGGATGTTTATTTGTTAGTAAATCAGTGAAACATTTGGTCAATTCAGCAAAATGAGGAATAAATTGTCTATAATAGTTTAAAAGACCTAACACACTTCGCAACTGTTTCTTCATTGTCGGAAGCGACAATTTCAAAATTCTAGACATGATGTTATCGTCAGTTGATATAAAACCATTTGAGATCTTATAGCCCAAAAATGAAATTTCTTGAAAGGCTATATCAACTTTGGAAGGTTTTACAGTCAGTCCATGATGTCTAATCCTGTCAAATGTCTGTTGTAGTGCTGTTATGTGATCTGTCATGTCCTTTGTGTGTATGCAAATGTCGTCCATGTACCAAATGATGTTAGCAATGTCTGTCAAAAGAATTCTTGTCATTCTGATGAAGGTAGCCGGTGCATTGACTAATCCGAAAGGTAGTTTACACCATTTGTATAAACCCCACGGTGTGGCCAATGCAGTCAGATGTATACTGTCAGGATGTACAGCTATCTGCCAGTAACCTTTTGTCATGTCAAGTTTAGTAAAATAACGTGAGTCAGATAGTTCAGTCAGGATGTCTTCACAGTTGCTCATTGGTTCTAAATCCAACTGTGTAATGGTGTTGAGCTTACGATAGTCCACACAGAGTCTGATAGTTTTGTCCTTTTTCCTTACTAAAACTATTGGTGAACAAAAATGAGATTGTGAACGTCGAATGATATGATTTGCTTCTAAATCAATGATTTCTTTATGTAATTTTTCTTTATAGTGTATAGGGATAGAATACGGTCTACACTTGATAGGAATGTCGGATGTCAAGATGATTTGGTGCTGAACTAAATCTGTCTGTCCTGGGCTGTCAGAAAAGATCGTCTTGTACTCTTGTATCAGTTGTCTGCAACTGTCCGTCTGTGTCTGCGTCAGTTTAGGATTTACCTTAATGTCCTGTAAGTTGGTCGTCGTGTCAAGAACTGGTGTCGGTATCTCATCAGTGTCGTTGTCGTCTGTCTGGTCCACTATGGTGGTGCCTGCTGCAGTTTCTACTTGGTCTTCTTGCCTGTGGTAATATGGTTTGAGCATGTTAATGTGAAAAATTTTGTGTTTGTCCCTAACTGCAATTTCGTAATCTACCGTCGAAATTTGTCGTAGTACTTTGAACGGTCCTTGCCATGAGTCAGTGAGGAGATGTCTATCACTTGGCAAAAGAAGAAGAACGTCCTGTCCTGGTGTCAGTGTAATAGTTCTATTTCCTCTGTTAGCATATTGTCGGTAGATAGCTCCTGATTTTTGGAGAGCTTCTTTAGTTAACACACATGATTTCATAATTCTGTCACGCAATGATGTTACATGTTCATATGACGAAATGGGTTTAGGTAAAGTTGTACTTTCAGTCAACATAGATTCATACAAAGATAATGGGCCGCGTGGTTGTGCACCATATAACATTTCAAATGGTGAGAACCCAGTGCTGGAATGGGGCACTTCCCTATATGCAAACAAAATTGCAGGCAGATAAGTATCCCAATCTTCAGGGTGTTCTTGGGTTACTTTAGAGAGCATATGTTTCATTTCGCCGTTAATCTTTTCCACGATACCGGTCGAATGCGGGTGATAGGGACTGTTGAAGCATTGTTTAACCCCCAACATCTTGGTAAAGGCTTGTGTAGCTGAGGCAATAAACTGGCTACCCCGATCTGAAAGGATGGTGTCAGGGAATCCTACCCTCGCAAAAATATGAAAGAACCCTTCCATGATATCTTTGGAAGTTATGTTCTTCATTGGAATCGCTTCTGGCCAACGACTGCATAGATCAATGCGTGTTACAATGTACCTATTACCTCTCGATGTTACATGGTTAAGAGAACCAACTATATCGACCGAGATCTTTTCAAACGGTCTACTAGCCAAATCAGTAACTTGCAATTCAGCTTGTGGGTGTTTACCCTTTTTGACAAGCTTTTGGCAGATGTCACACGATCTGCAATACTGTTTGGTATCGTTGCAAAACTTAGGCCAATAAAATTGAGTAAGTAACCTTGCTCTAGTTTTAGCATACGCCATGTGTCCTGCAAAGGGTATGTCATGAGCTATATTCAATGCTTGCTTGCGGTTTTCCAATGGTAGCACTGTTTGTTCTATAGTGCTGGCACCTTTGGTGTAGTACTGTGTTAGAATTCCGTTCTTCAGAGCAAAGTACCATTGAGCATTCTTTGCTACTCTTGGCTTTTGGCCTACAAGTTTAAAATACTTTTGCAAAGATTGATCGGCTTTCTGAGATGTTATAAACTTCTCCCTAGTTGTCTCAGGAGATGTTACAACTGGACTTACTCGTTGTAAAGCCTCTGTCTGATCGATTTGATCTTGCATCTGTGCAGTAGATCTAGTTACTGCATTTATTACATCACAACGATCATTCTCATCACACGTTGATGTCACATTCACACAATTACATGTATGTTCTGGCGAAGCCAGATTGGCATTTGTACATTCAATTACAGGTGGTAATACATCATGAATGGTGATTTGTGATGAAGGTGAAATGGTAGTATCAATATTACAAATGACAGTTGATGTAATACTGTCATGTGGCATGTCATTCACTTCAGGAAGGTTTCCAATGATAACATCGCAACAAGGATTGGTTAATGCTGCGCATTTAACCTTTCCTGTAAGGAATGGTGTAGTTATATATGCCCATGCAAGTGGATATTTCTCTATGTTACCTGAGAACGTCCTTCATGTGACATATTTACCACTATATTGTGATGGTAAAATATAATTTCTCTTCACGCCAATGAGCGTACTTCCGCTATCACATAAAACTGTTGCAGCTCTACCATTAACATACCCCTGGTGGATGTTTAGTTTACCTTGGGAGTTTACTACAAAATTGGCCTCCTCATTGGTAACAGGTATAGAATGGCCGCATGTTAACACGCCATCCTCATGAAATTGATCACAAATGGTACATTTTTCATGATGGAACACATCAATGGAATGTGCTGAGTTTACTGGGTGATCTTGTACACTTTCATCTTCTGAAGAAGAACTGTCAAACATGGCTGCATTAGCCTTTCTGGTCATTGCTTTGCCCTTACAATCCTTACACCAGTGACCAAAAGCTTTACAAAGATAACATTTGGTAAGACTTCTGTAGTTCTTCCTTTCTTTATCTTGCTTAGAAATGTAGTTCTGCAAGTAAACAGTGTACCCAGGGTGTTGGTCACACATATCATTTTCATTGTGTGATAGGTGGCAATATCTGCACTGATAAAATTTCTCTGCAGCTTGTTTATATGGTCTTTGTTTGTTATTTGACCTTGACTGATATTTGCCATATGTAGCTGCTGCTACAAAGTCTGTGCTGGTCAGACTACTAGAGAAACATTGCTTATTGGCTGCAAAATAACCAGAGCCACGACTTTCAATCTGTTGGACACTTTCACACTGACATTCCAACAAAAATTTAGAAAATGGGGGTGGGAGAGATGTGATAATCTTATCTCTCAACATAAGATCAACTAATTTGTCATAACTTCCATTTACTTTGGCTGCTGACAGCCATTTAGAAAAAATATTCTGAATTTCTGAGATGTAATCAGAGAACGTGTGTGTAGGCTTAGGCGATAACTTCCTAAACTGTTCTCTATAACCTGATTCATCCAGTAAAAAATGTGACATAATTTTCGTCTTAATGTACAGATAATCTTCTTTCAGGTCATTTGGGATTGACTCTATGACTTTCAGAGGTTCCCCAGAAAGACTTCTTACATATACTATACCCCATTCAGGTTTTGGAATTTTATAATGATCCATGACAAATTCAAAATTTTGGGTGAATGCTGCTATGCAATCACCTGTGTTGTAACTTTTAATCAGACCTTGGTATTTCTTGTAAGGTTGATCTTTGTCTGTTTCTCTATTATTTTTATCTTTAGAAGATTCAGCTCTTAGCTGTTCAATTTTCAGTTGTGTTTCTTGCTCTTCTCTCTTGCTTTGGGCTAAGATCTCAGCTTGCCTCACTGCAGCTTCTGGTTGTGCTTGTTGAAGCTTTAGAGCAGCTTCTGATTGTGCCTGTTGAAGCTTTAGGGCAGCTTCTGAGTCTGCCTCTTTAATTTTTAACGCCCTTTCGGCCGCTCTCTCATCTTGCTCCCTAATTTGCTCCTGTTTCAAGAGATATTCTGCATATTTACTTTCACTCCATGCTCTCAATCCCTCACCAGACATATTCATTTTTAAACCCTTTTCAGTGAAATCGTTTAAAGAAGACATGATGAACAATACGAATGATGAAATGAATATAAACAAAATTACTTATGATGTTAGTAATTTACAAATATTTCTAGCACAGTTGATGTTTAAAGCCAGACTAACGAAAGTATAAAGAGGAATGAAAAAAATTTTATACTCAAGTAATCCTTGGGCAATGTGCTGTTCAGTGGTGCTCGAAATCACACTGGAACGTCCTTCGGGTTGACGCACACAAAAAATTTTGAAGTTCACAAGGTTCAGGTGCAGTTGACCCAAAAAACCTGTACTTTTGAAACTAAACGAAATTAGAACGTTTGTAAATGTATGGTGTGTGTAATGTCACTGAAGTCTGTATAGGTTTGTATGCTGTCAAGTATTATTGTTAGTCGTTACCACAATCAACAACTTTCATGCTCACACTAACCCTACTCAATGACATTCAAGGGCACGGCCGCCATTTTGGATTTTAGGTACAAAATTGGTTGAATTTGGCGATAAGTCTGAAGACGCCTCGGTTGGCTTCAAATAATGTCTTCACACTTATAATTTAATGAAATCAACACTATTTAACCGTTACTTTACCCTAATCTGTGACTTGCGCACTTCTATCAACATCTTCACATTCGATTCAACAACTCGGACAAAAAATCTACAAGTTCGCATTCAGTTCAAAACCCGGACGAGCCCCCACGTTCGCACTTGTCAGAGTCTTGCGTAGGGCAAGATAAGTAGCTCGTTTTCTGGCAAGTGTGAAGCAGTATCAAACTATCAAATCACATGAAGTGAATATCCGAAACTGTTATTTACAAGCTTTATTTACGCGCTGCATTCATTATCGCACATACATCGCGCAATGACAATCCATAGCAATCATTACAGCATGAACAATATCAATACAATACATAAGGATACATGCAATCAATATACATATCACTTACATGCCAAAATGCTCAAGCGTTCGAACCAGTCTCCCACTGTCACACAGGCTCGCTCTCAATGCAGATTCAAAACCACTCGCAGACTCATGCGACTTGTCCATACAAACGCCTAACCCGGTCTGCCTGGCCTTTCGTTCTACACGCTAGTCGGCGCTCAAGTCAGCTGGTGTGACCCCTGCAAGGTTCACGGGGTGTACCGCTGACCAGCGGTTATTTTAGCGTCGCTCAGTTGCTGTGCTTGGCTGCTTATACGGGCGTTGTCGAAGACGTGATGTAGTGTTTAACATCACTCAGGGTTGCGCGTTGTTATGTCGCCTGGCGTTGGCACAGCCAACGCGTCGCAACCTCAGATGTGAGACTTTGACAATTACAGTTTTAACTGAATTTGATTATTGAATTATGTGCTTCAGGAAACCCTATTGGTTTGCAGTCTTAACTGAATTCTCTCTTCCTTTTTCAGATACCTTTCTCCAAATTTTACGTCAGTTACAAAGGTCGGATTCAAGACAAACAGGAGCATGTACCGCTGAATATTATCAACAGCTTTGGGATAACCCTGGCTGATAAAGTCAATGGACCTTTCTTTCTGGAGATAGAAAGCATTGCTGTCATGTATGATACCAACCTAACTGGCAAATATGCGTATGAGCTGTATCATGACAGGCATTATGTAACACAAACATAAAGGTGAAGAAGTCAACAAATTAACTAGCATATGTTCAGCAGAGTGTGAAACATGCAGAGAACTAAATAACTTAAGAAGATGGACGAAGTACTAACACATGTTCAATAGAGAATCGGTGTAAAGTTACCTTCTTCTTCTTCTTCTTCTTCTTCTTCTTCTTCTTCTTCTTCTTCTTCTTCTTCTTCTTCTTCTTCTTCTTCTTCTTCTTCTTCTTCTTCTTCTTCTTCTTCTTCTTCTTATTCTTCTTATTCTTCTTCTTCTTCTTCTTATTATTATTATTATTATTGTTATTATTCTGCCTTTCATTTTCCAGTGAAGCACATGTCCTCAACTAACCCATGTCAATCCCTTTGTAGACTTGCTTATGAATGTTTGGATTTTGCAACTAAAGCTTTCTTTGTGAGATGAGGTAGTCAGTCTCTCATCAACCCTCCTATGACATGCATGGTAGGTTACAGTGTTACAGTTCTTTGCCTCCAGTATGGGGCCTAGTTACATACAGGCAAACTTATGTTCCGCAATATGCAAAATATTGTAATAAAGAAATAACTGAAGCAGACGATGACGTTAGAAATAACTGAAGCAGATGATGACGTTAGAAATAACTGAAGCAGATGATGACGTTAGAAATAATTGAAGCAGATGATGAAGTTAGAGGTTCGGAGTAGAATAAATAAGAGAGGCAGATGATGAGATTAGAGGTTCGGAGTAGAATAAATAAGTGAAGCAAATGATGAGGTTAGATGTTCAGAGTACAAGAAATAACTGAAGCAGATGACGAAGTAAGAGATTCGGAGTAGTCAAAATTGTTTTCTGCTTTGCATAAAATAATCTCACCAGCATCATCTAGTGCCTGATTATGGTGTTTGTACATCTCCACATCTTGAGGTCTCTAACAGCATGCATCAGTTTGTGAGCTGACATCCTTATGTACCATGAAACATGAATTTTCTCTCACTGTCTTCCTCTCTCTCCCTTTTACAAAAGTTTCCAGTTATCTCAATATGTTTAGTTTTTGTCATCTCATCATGCGGGCAAAAACTGATGACTGCCTCTTTCTGGTGTTTGTGATAAGTTTTCTTTGTGTCTAAACCTCTTTAAAACAGCTTAGATTATAAATTATTCATTTTGGCTGTCCAGGGATTTGTATCATTCTTCTGTATAACCACATCTCTGAATCTTCCTGGGAAATAAAGAAAGTATCATATTGCGTGCTCCAATGTCCTATATTTAATTATATATAATGAATAAATAACTCGAGAAGACAATGAGCTACTAATACATTTTCAGTAGAGAATTTGATTAGTCAGTGTTCAAAATCCATTGTGGCTGACCTGCGATAGGAAGATGGCAATTAATCTGATCTGTTCAGGACTGATACTCATGTCATGTTTAACTGTTCTTGCAAAGAAATAAATAAATGCATTAATTATTATATGTTGATTGTACAGTATTGGTTTCTAGACAATCTTGACAGACGATAGTTTGTTTTTTAAATTTTAAATTAGTGCATGTCCTTCACAGGACGTAGCAGTTAACCCTAGCATTTTGGCTGTTCGTGGTTCCTGGGCAAGTTTTACGTTCAGTAGTTTGCCATTGCTTTCTGGACGACCTGCACCTATACCTTTTTCGAAAAAAAAAACCAGCACCGCTGTGTTTCGAACCCGGGTATACGGGATTACGAATCGCGTCTGTAACCCCTTCACCTTGTTACATTGTGCTTAAGAAAAAGGCATAACTACAACCCATGACAATAAGACCAGGGATGGAGTTATACCTCTCCATAGCACAAAGTCTGGACTGAATTGTAGGCACCACGAGTTGCCCATGAAGCTTTATCCATCTCTTGGCCTGCCTAGTTTATTCCAAAGGAAAGGTAACACCAATAAGTCTGGAACAAGATAAGCTGCAGAAGCTACTGAATCATCAAAACAATGCTCCAATTGTTCGCCTGTCATAGCTTTGATCCTAGACCAGTTGCCAACCAAGGCTTAGGGCCTGGTTTACCCTGCCAAGAAATTTAGTCTTTGGGTTGCATTTCCTCACACTAGAATAAGGCCAATTGCGCTCCTCTGCCCGAACCGTTGACACAATGTGGGGTGTTGGTTTTGGTGAGCAGCACTAACAGAAAGCAGGTAGTACTGTCTACTGTCATACAGTACCTCAGCCATATCTGATTAAGACCTGACACTAAGATTGTATTGATTTCTTGTGGTATATGCAGAACAGAGAAAATCAGTTTTCTGGCAACTAAATTTCAGGGCAAACACTATGGAGATGTAAAAAACCTGAAGTTGACTGCTGCTATCTTTAAATATGTTCTAGTTGAGATCCATGGAGCATTGGGTTAGAACCAGTCAGTCAGGTGCCGTCTCCACAATGAAGGTTGGTTGCATTGGATCTCCAACAGTGGTTGTACATAGATGGTCTTCAGTCATTTATAGATGGTCTTCAGTTAGTTAGTCGCAGTTCCAACTTCACAGCAACGGGTTGTTCCCATTATGCTTCGTTTCTTTGCCAGTGAATATCACACAAAATGCTCCTCACTGCCCAATATGAAAAGTGGAAAAGACAGGAGTCTTGGCAAGCCAACAGCCCGCACAGGTATACTGTGCAGAATGCCACCGCCAGAATGCCAACACAAAAGTCCTCCATGAAAAATACAGTTTTGGCAACCATCAGAAAGACTTCATTGACCCGGGTTTTATCTCACAGGACTCAGTCTCTTTCTGCAGGGTGACCCGCATAAAGCACGAACTCCGCAGCTCCAGTGATGACTCTCAGGAATCTCCGAGAAACATGCACTCATGAACCGAAAAGGCAATCTAGTCAATTCAGTAACAGCCGGCCGCCATCATTCCGAACATACAGTTCACACTACAAACAATCACAAACAGATGTAAAAGTATTCCACACAAAATTCACAGCTCACAGTGTCACGCCACTCACTCACTCAGTAGCAGGGCGACAGAACCATCAGCATATATGCCTAGTGTGAGAGGTTGCGGTGCCCGCTTTAGGCATCTCTTGATGTTATCTTCCCACTTGTATTGTTGTCTACCTCTCCGTGCCTTCAAGCCTACAAACTATGATATCTCTATCACATCACAGAACATAGCAGGAAAATGCTTTGAGATAAATTATTATTGTTGTTTATTGACGTCACTGGAGTACTCAGCCATTACTTGCTATGGACAACAATCCCTTTCAAATTAATTTCCGAAATGTGACTGATCGGAGGCTAGGATGGGCCCTAATTATAACTTCTCTTATGAGGTTGAACTAGGTAGAGGTAACGGAAAAATTACCAATGTCTTTCCTTGTCTTTCTTATTGTTATTTCCTTCAATAGCCCCCTTCTTCTTCTTCTTCTTCTTCTTCTTCTTCTTCTTCTTCTTCTTCTTCTTCTTCTTCTTCTTCTTTCGTTCGCTTGAAATATGTCTATAACTACAATGTTGTCTCTTGTATGAATTTTAACTGTCTTTTTAGTTCGCACAGCGTTCCATGGAGTTTATCTTCCACTGTCGCCTCTCTAGGCCAGAAGATTTGCCTAGACATGTTATATTTTGGGCAGTCTTGGAGTATGTGCTCTGCTGTCTGTGACGCCAATCCACATGTGCACATAGCTGTTTCACCAATCTTGAATTTTGTATACATGTAGTAGCGTTGTCAGCGACTTGTTCGCTACAGAGTTCTCAGGACTCCCCTACTTTCGCACTGCACGAAATAATAACTCGTGACATTTGCAAAAAGGAATGCAATTTATTTAGAGCTGATAATTCAATGGCTCTGCGAGCGTTATGCTTCATCATCATTATACAACACGAATGCAATGAAGTGGTGAGAAATGATGCTAGTAATCACAATCTAAATTTACAGCCTAATATTTGACTATTGCCTAGAAATTGTAGCATTTGTCCAGGACACGTCTACTCTCTACCGTCTCCAGTCGGGTCTGTCCACACGCTACACATTGCGTGGTCAAGCACGGAGGCTGTCCTCTTCGTGCAGTAGCGGGTCTGGCGTGCATAGAGTCTCTAGCACGCTGGCTTGTGAGCTTGAGTAACCGGGCACTTCACGGTTACTCGTAAGGCCAAGCTTCCCAATGGCTTGGGGAAAGCCCTTGCTCACTTGTACGCGTTGGCCCCTGGTCTGACACAAATGTGTCTCCTTGTGAGGCTATTTATAGCGCTGGTGTCTCTCCTGTCTGGTGTCTCCCTACTAGACTAGTATTACCTCTTATACACTCTCTAACTCCTTATTGGGGATCCTGACAGGCTCCCCTCCTCTCTGTGAAGTGTTACTTCCCTTTTACTATTGTTTGTAACACGTCTGGTCACAAAGAAAAATTGGTTGCTCCAATTTTGTCAGATCTCCAATAAGTTATAAATCTCTCGTTTGGGGATAGAACAACTCTTTTCTTCCTTTACTCACACTGTTCTATCTTTTCACTTGGCTAATTAAGTAGCCCATGTATCACTATAGTTGGTTCTATAGATATCTTTGGGAATTGTTTTGAACCGGAACCGTTGTCTTATGACTTATGTCCTGGCTTCCGTCTTTTGACTTTCACCTATTGACTTCTGTCTCGACCTGTCCTCCAATTGCCCGAAATGACAACCCAAATACAAGTTGACTCTGTTATGAGTGCAACACATGAGCATAAAATGTTCATGTTCCCATTAATATCCCCTCCAACTCATATACACACAGTTCTACTTTTCACCTTCTCGCTTCCGCTTGTGAAAAGCTATTTTCAATGTTACATTAAGGTTTCTAAGACGTTATTGTGTCCCCTGAATTTAAAGTTGTTGTTCTTTGAACCAAAATAGTGTGTGCAACTTTTATGTGTTTGTTTTCCTGTTTGTTTGTGTGTTTTCTAATAAACTACAGTGTACTTAACTGCTAACCTGTGTATGCGTTAGTGTACTAAATGTGTGTGTTCCTTCGAGCGCCGTAAATCGGTTTATTGTGGTTACAAACGTTTGTTATTCTTATTTGTGACCACAACTCCGCTTTCTGAAACTCGAAGTACATTCCCTATCTACTCTATTAAAGTATGGCAGTAACACACATAAAAACTTGACAACACATTGGATACACAGATGACACAGACAAGTCAAAATAAGACGTTTTCAGCGGTGGAAAACTTTTCCGCTATCTTTCTCTCTCGCTCTCTTTCTTTCAACGTTTACTAATTTTTTCCCATTCTCTCCTTGCATTTATTCCTCTTGCATACATCTTTTACTCGCTTTCATACTCTCTTTTTGCTTTCGTCATTAAAATATGTTTCATAGCATCAAATACATGAAAATTACATATTTACAATAAATGATTGGCTGAATTATAACAGTAATCACGCCAAATGACTGTGCGTTTTGTTTGCACGTGTCATGTTTATACACAATATACAAAGTTATGAGGATGGTTTGTTACCGATCCTGTAATAGTAACTAATCTGATTTGGTGTGCTGTCCTCAATTATCCCAAAGGGAAATAATCTAACTACTTACTTTCATTTAAGAGAATTGGGTTAACTACCTTAAAGTATTATTTGTAAAAATGATGTTAATTCCTAAATGGTTGGGTTAGTTTCGAAATGATATTTTCGATAAATGACTTTATAAATGGTTATGATTATGAGGTGATAAATTAATGTAATATTTAGCAATTGTATTTCTATAATTGGTGTTATCTTCAATGGTTTATTAACTAAATGATGGTGATTTCTAACTAACATATGACATAAATAAATAAAGTTATATATGCATTTGAACATTTTGCAATTCAATTGTTCATAGAAAAATGAAGTTATGTGTACTGTTAATAAAATAATAATATATATATATATCACAGTTACATTACTATATCTAATTACACTAACTGAAGTCCCCCTTTCCAGTGTGAAGATGAAGCAATGTTCTTTGTAGACTATTATACCATAGTTCATTTCGGCAAAGTCTTCTATGCTCTCCTTCATGGGTCGTGTATAAATATAGTTCCCTACTAACATATGTAGGTTCATAGCTAACACTTCAATGTTCATCTAGCTTATCTATGTGTCAGCGCATGTTACTTTTGCGTCTGTTCGTTACACTTTTCATAGCACTGTTAATTTCACACAGTTACATGTTTGGCGATGATAACGCACTTACAGTGTATCTTAATCACCACATACGGCACTGAGTTACTTAATATTTACAGTGTCACTGTTTCTGGTGATGGGTGGTCGATCCCTTCGTGCCAATCAGGTACTTCAATGGTTGACGGTCGACTCAAAATGTCTGCAACAGTGTTCAATCTCCCCTTTAAGTGCTGAATGGTAAATGTGTAATTTTGGAGAATTAAAGCCCACCTGTAGACTCTGTTGTTGTGGGGAACGCCTGATTGCATCACAGACAACGGAGAATTATCGGTTTCGATTAAAAACTGTGCTCCTGCCAAGAATCTATGAAATTTCTTAACACAATAGATCAAACTGAGGCCCTCCAGTTCTGATGCTGAGTATCTAGATTCAGCAGGGCTAATCTTGCGACTTACGTACATTACTGGGTGGAACTTCCCTTCGTAGAACTGTCCTAGTATCCCAGATATGGAGATGGCACTCGCATCTGTGCGTAAGAAATAGGTAAGTTTTGGATTAGGCATACGAAGGATAGGTGGAACGCTGAAAAGATGTTTTAATTTTGATAACGCGCTAATTAATCCTGCATCTTGTACAGATAATTTAGCCGAAGCTTTTAAGATGTTAGAAAAAACACTGGTAATTTCTGCCAGATTTGGAATAAATTTACTATAGTAGTTTACCAGACCCAGTAAACTTCGGACCTGTTTCTTGGTCGTTGGCATGGTCAAATTCAGAATCTTAGTGACGATTCTGTCATCAGTTCTTAATTGACCTCTGCAGATGGTATGACCCAGAAAGTCAATTTGTTCCATGCCCAACTCTACTTTGGTCGGCTTCGCTGTGAGACCAAATACTCGCAACCTGTCTAAGACTTGTCGCAGTTTCAGTAGGTGTGTTGTCCAGTCTTCCGTATGGATGCATATGTCGTCTATATATGTAGCAATATTAGTCATCCCATGGAGAAGATCCCTAGTTAGACGGACGAAAGTTGCTGGGGCGTTACGAAGGCCAAAAGGAAGAAAGCGCCATTCATAGAGACCTAAAGGAGTGGAGAAAGCTGTTAAATGAATCGAATTTACTTCCATCGGGACTTGCCAATAACCTTTCGTGAGGTCAATCTTGCTAAATATGCAAGATGTAGACATGTCCAAGATCAAATCCTCGCATGATGGAATCGGTTCAGCGTCAATTTTGGTTATTTTGTTTAAACGGTGATAATCGCCGCAGAGTCGAATAGTAGAGTCCTTTTTGGCGACAAGGACAATAGGGAAAGAATACTCTGACTGAGATTTCTGAATAATTCCGCTCGACTCAAGAGATAGAATTTCTTTGTCGAGGTTCGACCTATAGTTTAGAGGGATAGAATAAGGTCGACACTTGATTGGTGTGTTGTCAGTCAGAATGATAGAATGTTCTATTCTGTCTGTCTTTTCTGGGATGTCGGAGAAAATGTCTCTGTATTCCGTTACTAGCTCTATGATTTGTCGTCGTCGTTGGTTGTCTGTCAGTTTAGTTTCTATCTTTATGCTGTCAATGGTCGCAGTCGTGTCTACAGTAGAGACTGGTAGTTCCATCTCATCTTCGTCTGTCTCGTTCAATACTGTTGTGGTGCTAGCTGTGTGTGCTGTTACCTGGCTAAGTGTGTTTGCGTTGTCGCTGTCGTGCGTCGCCCTATCTAGTGGAGTTGTGCTGTGTACGTCTGTCGTGTGTACGTCTGTCGTCTCATTACTTGGTGTTGGTGCAATTTGTTCGTATGTCTGCTGTTCTTGTCGTGAAAAGTATGGTTTCAACATGTTGATATGAAATATCTTTAAGTGTCCTTTTATCGATATTTCATAATCCACATCTGATATTTTACGTTCAACGTTGAATGGCCCTTGCCAAGATGTTAGTAACAAATTTCGTTTATCAGGTAGTAGAAGCAAAACCTTCTGGTTCGGTTCAAGGTGGATAGTTTTAGCACCTTTATTTGCATAGTCGAGGTTTCCATTGCTCGACACCTGTTGTAGGGGTCCAGCAATATCGACCGCTATACTCTCATGTGGTCTAGATGCTAATACTGACCTAACTTCGGCCGTCACATGCTTTCCCTTTCGTACAAGATGTTGACAAATAGTACAAGATCGATAGAAAAATTTTATGTCCGAACAAATTTTGGGCCAGTAAAATTGTGACAGAACTCTGGCTTGTGTTTTATCATAGGCCAAATGTCCAGCACACGGTGACTCATGTGCGATCTTTAGCACATTTTGTCGGTATGTTACAGGTAACACCGTCTGCTGAATTTCATGGTTATTATATGTGTAATAACGCATGAGAATTCCGTTAAATTTTTTGAAGTACCAAGATGCCTTCTTTGTCACTTTCGCTCGTTCACCCACCAAATTAAAATAAGGTGTGATTGTTTGGTCGGTGCTTTGTGCCTCGATAAATTTTTGTCGAGTAGTGTTGGTATCTGCACCACTTGGTGTTAATAGATGTAGCATTTCATTTTGTAGGTCAGTATAGTTTGTTTCTGTATCTGACCTTGTTACAGCGTTAGCCATATGTGTGTTTCCAGGCTCTTATGTCGTCATCTGTACATTCTTTCAATGAATCTAGGCATCCTAAAATGATATCCGTGCATGGATCTTGCAGGATTGCGCAAGTAAATATGCCGGTAAGGAACGGGGTATTGATATGCGCTTTTGCCAGTGGATATTTCTCAATGGTTCCAGAGAAAGTACGGCATTTGACAAATTCACCCGTATAATCTTCTGGTCTAGCAAGTTCTTTCCTTAACCCCAGTAGAGTGCTCCCGCTATCGAGCAAACATTGGCATGGCTCATCATTGACCAGTTCATTGTAGAACTTAAGTTTACCTCTGGAGGCACACGCTGCGTTAGCATCTTCATTTGAACATGGTATTACGTGCCCACATTCTAATTTACCATTCGCATGAAATTGGTGGCATACATTACATTTCTTAAAATCTAAAATGTCTGTTACTAATGCTACACTCTCACATACACTCGTTGGCAACACATTCACAAGTTCCGGATCAATGTCACTCTCATCGTCTGATGATGTATCGATGAGTGCTGCATTATTTGCCTTCATTCGTTGTCTACCAATACATTTATTGCTATAGTGGCCATAACTGGAACAAAAATAACAATTAACAGCACGTTTGAATGATGATCTACTGCTTTCTTGCTTCTTTAACACTGCTTCTAAGTGTGACGGATATGCGGGGTTCTTATCACACATCGAGTAAGTCGGGTGAAAAAGACTACAATAGTTACATCGAGGTGGTTTTTGATATGGTTTGTCCTTCTTACGGTAATCTTTTTGGTTGTAAGATCTATCAGGAACTTTGTTTGCAAAAGCAGTAATTTCTGTATCATGTGTTGTAGATTTAAATATGTCCCTATTAGATGAAAAATATGCTGACCCCCGTTTCTCTAATTGCTGAATGGACTCAATATCTGACTGTTGTAAAAACTTCGCAAAAGGGGTAGGAACGGTAGATATCACCTTGTCCATTACCATAAGTTCTTCTAGTTTTTCATAGTTGTTACCCACTTTCGCCGCCCTAGTCCACTTTTTAAATGTGCTCTGCACGTTAGAGATGTAGTCTAAGAAGGTTTCAGTTGCTTATGGCTTAATTTGGGAGAATTGAATTTGGTACCCAGTAGCATCTAAAAGAAAGTGTTGCATTATCCTATCGTGTATGTACTGATAATTGTTCCTTAGCTCTGTAGGTATGGATTCTATTACTTTTAACGGCTCCCCACTGAGGTTTCTCATGTAGATCATTGCCCAGTCATCCAAAGGTATTTTCTGCGTTTTTAGTTGGAATTCTATGTTCTCAGTCCATGCGCTAATTGAATCCCCTACGCTATATGGTTTTATAAGGCCTTTGTACTTACTAAATCTGTTCTGTTCTTCTTGGCTCTTTTGTTTGCTAGAGGCTATTTGTATGTTAGAATCTACCTCCATTTCCTTCATCTTTAATTTAGTCTCTGAATCTACTTGTATCTGCTTTTGTTTGGTGACTTCCTCTGCTTGTTTGTTAGCATGATCTAAGTCTAACTGTTTTTGTTTGATAACTTGATCTAACTCTAATTGTTTCTGTTTGGTAACTTGATCTAACTCTAATTGTTTCTGTTTGGTAGCTTCCTCGACCTCTTTCATTTCTTTTTGGTGTTGTCTTTCTAGTGCTCTTTCGTCTCTCTCTAGAGCAGCTTTTCTTTCTGTCTCTTCTCTCTGTAGAGCAGTTTTTCTTTCTGTTTCTTCTCTATGTCGAGCTGTTTCCTCTTTGTATTTTTGATCTACCCATTTTTCTAATTTTTCACCAGTATGGCCCATTTCCTTGCCTGCCTGGATACAATCATTTAGTGACGCCATTTTATGGCTTTATGTTAGTTCAAAAATGATATCACAATAATATTCACACAATAGTTTTTAATAATGTGTTAGTACATATACATCTTTACTGAAAAAGAAGATGCATGATTAATTTAGAGCATACCAAAATATTCTGAAAATATACTCATCTAATTCTTTGGAAAGTATGGTTCTTGGGATGTTCCACCGCTGTCTTCCACACTCACAAAATGTTTGACTTGATAACACAATGACTGCTTCTGTTTAGTAGAGCATCAAAAATTAGACACACGCTTATGTTGTAAATACAAGCTTATCTTTCATGCGAATGATGAATGAAAAAATGTGATAGATAGTGATAAATGGTGTTAATGAATGAATGATATGATCGTCTGAATGATATGTGAGATGATTCGTCGTATGACAGTCAATGTCGTCATGTCTTCACTTTCCGACTATGCTGTAACTTTGTTCTAGGCTTCAGTTCAGTCGCTAATCTATTTACTGATTCCGTAGAATGGTGACATTGATGGCTGTATCACACAAAATGAAATGTACACGATGTTTAAGTTGGTAATATTCACTGATGATTGTATACATTTCTATTTATTTCTGTATAATAACACACTTTCAAAATTAATTTTCGTAGAATTTCACAATTTATCGATTTAATTTGGCTTCATTGTGGTACACGCTCCACAAATGGTATGATCGTATAATTACCAAAGAAAATTATTTCTGCCATGTATGGACACAAATTTACATTACTTTCACATAATTAACACAGCAATGATGTTGAATCGTGCAATTCACTGATGCTGGTTCAGAACTTTCTGATACCAATTAATAGCTGGCGTTTGTTCAGTGGTTTGTAACACCACTTGCCTACTGGCGTTGGTTCACTGGTTTCTGATACCAATTGATAGTTGGCGTTGGTTTAGTGGTTTATAACACCACTTGCCTACTGGCGTTGGTTCACTGGTTTCTGACACCAATTGGGGTCCTGCCTGTCAGCGACTTGTTCGCTACAGAGTTCTCAGGACTCCCCTACTTTCGCACTGCACGAAATAATAACTCGTGACATTTGCAAAAAGGAATGCAATTTATTTAGAGCTGATAATTCAATGGCTCTGCGAGCGTTATGCTTCATCATCATTATACAACACGAATGCAATGAAGTGGTGAGAAATGATGCTAGTAATCACAATCTAAATTTACAGCCTAATATTTGACTATTGCCTAGAAACTATAGCATTTGTCCAGGACACGTCTACTCTCTACCGTCTCCAGTCGGGTCTGTCCACACGCTACACATTGCGTGGTCAAGCACGGAGGCTGTCCTCTTCGTGCAGTAGTGGGTCTGGCGTGCATAGTCTCTAGCATGCTGGCTTGTGAGCTTGAGTAACCGGGCACTTCACGGTTACTCGTAAGGCCAAGCTTCCCAATAGCTTGGGGAAAGCCCTTGCTCACTTGTACGCGTTGGCCCCTGGTCTGACACAAATGTGTCTCCTTGTGAGGCTATTTATAGCGCTGGTGTCTCCCTACTAGACTAGTATTAACTCTTATACACTCTCTAACTCCTTATTGGGGATCCTGACAAGCGTAATCTATTGTGTCCTGTTCTGAGGCGCAGAATAATGACTTGTTCTGGTCTATCCATAATGTGGTGGTCATCTTGAGCAGGTTTTGGTGGCTTTCTGACTGATTTGATCATTCTTTTCTTTTGGTGGTATGTAATGGGCACATCAGGCTGTTCTTCTTTGGCTCCTTCCTAAGCCAATTGATCAGCTCTTTCATTTCCAGGCACTCCACAGTGGGATGGTATCCACTGTATGGTGACCTTATGCTGACTGCTAAGTTCAGAAAGTAGTGTCCTTAGTACTGGCAATTTCCCAGACAGGAGCGCCTCGAGTACTGATTTTACATCTGTCAATAGCACCACAGGTTGTGTACCATTGCTGGTATTTAGTAATTTCTCTGTTGCTATCTTGATTGTCTCAATTTCAGCATCGTAGTTATGGCAGTACTTTCCTGTCGGTACTCTAGCTGTGTCTCTAGTATTATTTGGGTATTCTATGTACACTCCCGCTCCTCCATTTCGAACAGCATTTTGTGCTGACCCATCTGTGTAGACTCAGATCCAGAGATCCCGTGGGTATTCTTCATCAAGGAAGCTGAGAGTGGCTGTTCTGCGCTGCACACTGTTCTGTTCTTCCTTGTCAAATATTCCTCTCACTTTTGTCTGGATTTGTAATGATAGTCTATGTTCATTTTTCTTTGGAGTTCGCTCTAGAATAGTTGTTAGGGGGATACCAACTGTGGGCAGATCGGTGGTTTCTCTGCACAGTCATTTGGCCTGGTGGATAAAACTACTTCTTTTCAACCGCCCCATAGCTAGGTTTTCAAATCTGTTCTTCATAGGGTGGCCTAGCAAGCTGATGAACTTTTCTGCTTGTATTAGCGTTTTCATATCTCTGCGTCCTCTCAGTGCTTGTGTCCTCCCCATCTTCTCCATCTCCACTATAGGGGTTGATCTCATCCCTCCTGTGGTGACTCTAAGTGCTTAATTTTGCACCTTGTCCAGCTCTTGTAGTGTGGCTTTTGATGCCGAACACCATGCAGCTGACCCGTATTCCAGGTGTGGTCGTATGCTCTGTTGATAAACTTTGCTAAGTATTTTCCCACTGGCTCCCCATGTGGTTCCACTTAGCTTTGTCAGGATGGCTATTTTCCTTCTGGCTTTTGCTACTGCTTTCTTGATGTGCTTTCTCCATGTCAGCCTGCCATTAAATGTTACTCCAAGGTATGTTGGTTCTTTCTTCAATATCCCCCGTTTTGTATTTAGTTGTTTAAGAATTTTCTAGGGTTAACTCTTAATTAACAAGTTAAAGTCTATATTGCACCAGGTTTAATCCATCTAGTTTGGTCTCTCTACAGAGAATGGCAAGTCTCCTGCCAAAAACATTTCACAGTGCACGAACTCCCTAGTTCCAACAACAACCACTGGAGTCCAAAATATGTACAGCGCACGAACTCCTTAGTTCCAACAACCACTGGAGTCTCCGAAATATGCACAGCACACGAACTCCCTAGTTCCAACAACCACTGGAGTCTCCGAAATATGCACAGAGCACGAACTCCCTAGTTCCAACAACCACTGGAGTCTCCGAAATATGCACAGAGCACGAACTCCCTAGTTCTAACAACAACCACTGGAGTCTCCGAAATATGCACAGGGCAAGAACTCCCTAGTTCCAACAACAACCACTGGAGTCTCCGAAATATGCACAGCGCACAAACTTCCTAGTTCCAACAACAACCACTGGAGTCTCCGAAATATGCACAGGGCAAGAACTCCTTAGTTCAAACAACAACCACTGGAGTCTCCGAAATATGCACAGGGCAAGAACTCCTTAGTTCCAACAACAACCACTGAAGTCTCCAAAATATGCACAGCGCATGAACTCCCTAGTTCCAACAACAACCACCGGGGTCTCGAAAACATTTCGCAGCGCACAAAATCCGTAGTTCCAACAATAACCACTCGAGTCTCTGAAACATCGCATAGCGTACGAACTCCCTAGTTCCAACAACCACTGGAGTCTCAAAACAGCACAGTACACGAACTCCCTAGTTCCAACACTGACCACTGGAGTCTCCGAAACCATTGCACTGGTGGAACTGAATGACAGTCCAAAAATGAACTCGCATCTGGGGTGTGAGACTGGCGTTTGACCACTTTACCTCTAAATTAGGAAAAGAATCATCAGTCATCAAAACATACTTCCTGGTCATCCATTTGTTGCCCCTGTTTTGTTTTCTTCCGTTATTATATTCATATTTAATTATACTTTATTTGTATATGCTTTCTTTGGTCATGTGATGAGAAGAGAGGCATTGGAGAACATCGTGACAACTGGAAAGATCGAGGGGAAGAGAGGCAGAGGCACACCAAGAGAAATGATGCTGGACGGATTGAGACGGTGGCATGGAGGAATATCATCAGCAGAGTTGATCCAGAACGAAGACCAAGATCTGTGGAGAGCCATGAACGCCTACGCCAGCCGGCACGGCACTTGATGATGATGATGTATGTAAGGTCAACTATCTACTGTTAATTTGATCGACCCCCATAAATAACCCTGCAGAAAGAGACCGAGCCATATGGGATAAAACCCGGTGCAATGAAGTCGATCCTCTCGACTTTTTTTTCCAATTCAAATATCAAAGATAGGGAACAGCCATTGGATCTTTCTCCCGAGGACATGCTGGTGTGTTGGGAAACGAGCGTGGTGAGTCAGCATCGCTGTCTGCGTGTACGTGTACGTGTACACGACCAGGCAGATGTGGTCAAGACCTTTTGGAATCGAGGAAGAATGGGTACGTCATCAAGATGTGGGGAGAATAGTGCGGCGGGGATTGACAAGAGGATTTAGTACGACACACTTCATAACATCTGATGGGAGATGCCTTGAAGAGATTAGAACAAGAACCGCCATGGTGAAAGTAGCCTTTAGCAAGATGAAGAACATTCTGACCAATAAAAAGATGTCAATTGAAACGAGAAAAAGAGTGTTGATGTGCTACATAGAGCCTGTTCTTTTGTATGGATGTGAAACTTGGACAATGTGCAGTCAAGCTGAAAAACATCTGATGGCTGCAGAAATGTGGTTTCTGAGGAAAATGCAAAGAATAGGCTACCATGGACAGATAGAAAAACCAATGACCAAGTACTACAGGAGACAAATGAAAATCGTAGATTGATTAGAGAAATTAGACGTAGACAGTCAAAATTTTTTGGACATGTTATGAGAAGAAATGGAACTTAGTGACAACTGGCAAGATCGAAGGGAACAGACCGAAAGGAAAATACCTGGATGGCTTGGCCACATGGCATGGACGAGACGGGAACACTGAGCTGATCCACGACTCTGGTGATGGAGTGAAATGGCGAGTCATTACCGCCCACGCTTTCCGGTATAGTTCATGATTGATTGATTGCAGTACTCAGGGCAAAGGTCAAGCGGGCACATAATCAAACAGCAGCTGGTACTAATACTATCAGTACTGGGGCCCAAAACACTTCGATGGATGTTGAAGATGGGGGGGGGGGGGAGAAACGCTCAAGCGCTATTGTTCCCCTCCGCTTTCCCTACATTATAATCTTCATTAGATTGTCATGTCCTCTGATGTCGCCAGCTGGCTAGTCCGCGAAGTTGAAAGCGAACTGCACGTATGGGAATGTCTCGAGTGCTGTAATGGCGGTTCTTGACTTAACTCCCTTGGTCAGTGAGTTGGGGTTTGTGGACAATAAAACACCTAAAACGTGCCGAGGAAATATTATCGACTTGAGCCTCGTCTCACCGACTTATGGGATAGGTAAACAGTTTCATAATTTCTGGACGTACTGAGCCGAGGGTAAAAAAAAAAAAAAAAAGCAGATGTACTGGCACATTTTCGCCTTCACAAGAAATAAGAAAATTACCAAAGCAACTGAACATTGACGGGAAAGATCTGCGAATAATAATGAACACATATATATTGGCAGCAAACAGCAGCCATAAGAATTAACAACCGGGTAGGAACAATTCAGTGTATAAGGACGGGCGTCGGACAAGGTTGTGTAGTATCTCCTGGTTTGTTCTCATTGTACAGTGAACATATAATGAGATCTAAAGAAAATATGTCAGGGATCCTGGTTGGTGGACATAATATAAATAACTTACGTTATGCTGATGACACCGTCTGGAAAGCAACAAGTCAGAAGGAACTACAGGAAATGATAGATACAGTGGTTATTTAGATTGGTATCGTCGAACGACACTTCTTCCGTCGGCGAGACTCTAAAGTCATTTGGATGTGGTAGTTTCCATTCCCCAGAGCGGAGGTCCGTTAGGTCGAATGGGTAAGAACGCATGTTCTTAAACATCCGTTGTGCTGATGCCGAGGTAAGTGGTTCAACCCCTACACCGGACAGCTAAACTACAATGTTTACCTGTCGTTCTTAACTTGGGGGCGTTAATTACAAGTACCTCTAAAGTCGGAGTGGGTTCGCCTGATGACGAGGGGCACTATTGATAGGGAAAGCTAATCCATACGCAAAATTCAGCCCATCACTACTGTAAATAGTGTGTATGGACTACGTTTGAGTTCAAACGAGCGAGCGCAAAAAAAATCCCCCAGCGTATTAATAGTTCGAAAGTGTGTATATGTCCTAACGCTCTCTTATCTCTATTTTGTTCCCTTTTTCCACGAATGCCAATAAACTCCTGTTTTGAAATTTTATGTTGCTTGTGTATTTCTTCTTCTTGATAGCTGATGGTAGCTCTCCGACTGTCCAGTTACATATGTAGATATTCACTGGGGAGCCCTTTCAGGCCACTAAGAGAGTTTATAAATAAAAACACATGTATCGTTCGGCGCTCATAGAAGTATAATAAAGTAGTAGAGACTAGAGGAAACACTAGACAATATAAACATTGAAAGTTACCAACCGGGATTCGAACCTGCCACCTCCAAATGACGACAGCTCCTAGCTGTAACAGCTTCGAATCCCGGTCGGTAACTTCTTCTTCTTCTTCTTCGTTCATCCAGAGGTGTTTTTTTTTCTCGGATGTGATTGCGTTGTGCCTGTTTACAGCAAAGCTGCGTTCTTGCGCCGTTAGGCCGACACATCCGACTTCTGCGGGCATTTGTTGACCGGGTTAACCATCCCGGGGCGAATCCCGGTCGGTAATTATAACTTTCAATGTTTATGTTGTCTAGTGCGCCCTCTAGTCTCTATTTTTTTTTTCTGTTACATATATTAGCGGCAAACAATTTATGTGTGTTTTCCCATGCAGTCAAAATATCAATAAGCGTAGCAATATTTCCACAGCTGTCCTACTTTCATCTTCCCTCTATCACTAGACATGGACACGAAATCTGAGTCATACCAGAGACGTGCTAAATACAATACACTACATCACGCCGTCATTCCCGTACCGCGTTGAATATATGGATAATTCGGTGAGGTGTGTTGTATTGTTTCTTCTTCTTCTTCTTCTTCTTCTTCTTCTTCTTCTTCTTCTTCTTCTTCTTCTTCTTCTTCTTCTTCTTCTTCTTCTTCTTCTTTCTTCTTCTTCTTCTTTCTTCTTCTTTCTTCTTCTTCTTCTTCTTCTTCTTCTTCTTCTTCTTCTTCTTCTTCTTCTTCTTCTTCTTCTTCTTCTTCTTCTTCTTCTTCTTCTTCGTACGTCGTACACCTTCAGACATTAACCTGCATACATTCAAATAAAGCAGCAGTTAACTTAAGCTTGTTGACATCCCCATGTAATTTGTCCTCAAATGGATTGGGTGTTGGCCAAACTATTTTTCTCTGTTCTGCGCATGTTGTATACTCTTGTAGCAAATGTTTAGCCGTCATTTTACCAAGTCCAGAGTTATATTCGTCAGTAGGGGCGCAGAGGTGTTTCCAAGGCACCAGGGCCAGGTTTTAATCTGGCCAAGACCTACTAACACGTCATAGTCGTGCGTCCTGGGCAACAGGTCCCTTCGGGGTCCTGGCTAATGTAGTAGGATCGCTGATTCTTCCGAAGTCGGAGAGTCTGTGCCTGCACCGCGAGGAACCACCAGTCTGCACACCAATAAGCCAGACATGGGACAACGGATACTCACGCATACCTCAGTCCGGTATGACATCACACTGGTGTTGGACAACAGGATGTCTTCATCCGACATACAGGACTTCACGCTGGAGTTCACAACCAGCGAACGCAAGCAAGCATATTTATGTCATTCCCGTATTCATCGTCATAGACCATCATCATCATCATCAAGTGCCGTGCCGGCTGGCGTAGGCGTTCATGGCTCTCCATAGATCTCGGTCTTTGGTTTTCTGGATCAACTCTGGTGCTGATATTCCTCCATGCCACCGTCTCAATCCATCCAGCATCACTTCTCTTGGTCTACCTCTGCCTCTCTTCCCCTCGATCTTTCCAGTTGTTACGATGTTCTCCAATGCCTCTCTTCTCATCACGTGACCGAAGAAAGATGTTTGTCTCTGTCTTATTGTTGTATATAATGTTCTAGTTTCATTAGCCTGTTTCAGGCAGTCGTCGTTAGTTACTCTGGCAGTCCAAGGAATTCGCAACATTCGTCTCAGGAACCACATCTCTGTTGCTTCTAATTTCTTCTTAATTTGTTCATTTACGTTCCAAGATTCACTGCCATACAGCAAAACTGGTTCTACATAGCATTTCAGCACTCTCTTTCTTACATTCAGTGATAGTGACTTATTGCATAAGATACTCTTCATTTTCTGAAAAGCGGCTTTTGCCTGCCCTATTCTACTCCTAATCTCTGTTGTACATCTTCCATCTGATGTTATAAATGCCCCTAGGTATCTAAAATTATCAACTTGGTTAAGGATTTTCCCTTCTATTTCTACGTCACATTTTGGTGTCACCATTTTCTTTGATATTACCATTGTTACTGTTTTCTTGATATTTCCTTGCACTCTCTGTTACTACAACGTCTAATAATTGTTGTAGGTCTGTTGAATTATCCGCCACCAATACTGTGTCATCTGCATAGCGTATATTATTTATATTATAACCTTCAACTAGTATTCCTGGCATCTCTTTGATCTCTCTCATTATTACTTCGCTATACAGGGAGAAAAGATCTGGTGACAAGACACACCCTTGTCGTACTCCTAGCTTTATCTGTTCGTAACTACCCTCTTTATTTCCCATTTTAATTGCTGCTACTTGGTTCCAGTAAACATTCTTTATTATTCTTAAATCTTTTCCATCAATGTTGATATCTTCCAACATTTTAATCAGTTCATCATGTTTTACTTTATCAAATGCCTTAGTATAATCTATGAAGCACAAATATATGTCTCTCTGTTTCTCTATTGACCTTTCTATTAGTGTCCGTAATGTATAAATTGCATTGTTTGTGCCCTTTCCTTCCACAAATCCATACTGTTCTTCACTAATTTCCATTTTTATTTTATTTTTGGTTCTTCTCATTATGATTCTGAGTAGAAGCTTAGTGATATGGTTTATAAGGTTAATTGTACGAAAATCTTCACAATCAATTGCTCCTGGTCTTTTTGGTATAGCTATAAATAAAGATTTCAGCATATCACTGGGTAAATATCCACTGCTGTAAATATCATTCAACATTTTGGTTAATATATCTACTCCAAATTCTCCCAATACTTCTAATTCTTCTATTGTGATTTCATCTGGCCCAGCTGTTTTTCCTTTCTTCATACGTTTCATAGCATCAGCGACTTCTTCTTTCAGAATAGGTGGACCTTCTAAGTTACTATCTTCTGTTAATTCTCCCCTTTCTCCTTCATATAATTCTCTTATATACTCATTCCACCTCTTCATTATAGCATCTTCCTCTAATATTATCTTTCCTGTTTTTGATTTCAAACACCCTGTATTTATTCTTATTTTTCTTCCTGTAAGCTCACTGATTTGTCTGTGCATATTTTTTGTATCTTTAATGGAATTTAATTAAATTTTTTTGCATTGCTCGTTTAACCAACTTTCTTTAGCCTTCCCACATTTATCTTTTATTTCTTTATTTATCTTAGCGTATTCTTGTTTGTCATTTTTACTCTGTTTTCTTTTGTCCATCAGTTTTAAGATATCTTCATTCATCCATTTTTTCTTAGCTATTTTGCCTCTCTCCGGTAATACTTCTTTGCTAGTTTGATGAATGGAGTCCCTTAACATTTCCCATTGTTCATCTATACTCTGTATTTTAGTTATTGCATTGTACCTATTTTTCACAGTCACTCTGTATTGTTCTTGCATTTCTTTATCTATTTTCAGAACCTCTTTATTAAGTCTCATGTTCTTAACCATTTTTTTCCCTCTCTTTAATCTTACTTTTATTTGTCCACATAGTGGTACATGATCACTATTACAGTCAGCACCAGGCATTGTCTTTACATTAATTAAAGCGTTTCTAAATCTTTTATTAATTAGTATGTAGTCAATTTGGTTGCGTATTTTCTTATCAGGGCTTATCCATGTGTACAGTCGTCTTTTATGGTGTTTAAACCATGTATTTCCAATTATCATCTCATTGATATTTGCCCATTCTATTAGCTTTTCCCCTCTTTCATTTCTTGTACCTAAACCATAATTCCCCACTACATCCTCCATTTTTCCCTTTCCTACTTTTGCATTAAAATCACCAAGTATTATTTTTATTTCTTGTGATCCAATTTGAGCCATCGCCATTTCTATTTCGTCATAAAAGTGTTGTATTTCTTCATCACTAATGCTTGCTGTTGGTGCATATACTTGTATAATATTTATGTCTATTGGTTTGCCTTTGATTTTTACCATAATAACTCTATCTGAAATACACCAGTATCCATTAATTGACTTGGCTGTTTTTTCGTCTAATATTATTCCTACACCTTTTTCATGTGTATCCCCTCCAGAATAAATTATTGTGTGATTGTCAGCTATAATTTTGCCCGATCCCTTCCATCTCATCTCACTAACGCCTAGTATATTCATTTTCATGCTATCCATCTCTCTTAGAACATTGGTCAACTTTCCTAGCTCATTTAATGTCCTAACATTCCATGTTCCTACTCTAAATTTATTTATTTTAGTTAAGATTTTGCCATCAGTAGCTGGATGACGGTCTGGTGTCACCTGTGGCTCATGACTGTCCCTACCGGACGAGGATGCCCTAAGACAGCCATTAACGTCCTTCACTAACTTTGATATATGTTTTGCCATGAAGTCTTGGGAAGATAATGTGGTGGTTTCCCCTTGCCTTCCACATCCACATGGTGGTCTTTTACCTCTGCCTTTGACAGCCATTTCCGACTGTAAGGACAAGTGAGTGCCCTGCCCTGCTCAGGTGCAGAGTTGTCCACTTATTCCGGTGGATACTCGGTCCCCAGAGCTGTGTTAGCCACACCGTAGTGTGTTTCCATCCTCTACCACGGGGAGGTGCAGTTGGGATTTTCCCTTCATAAAGTTATGGTCTATGACCAAAACTCTCCAGTACTTTTAGAGGGGGGGGGGGGGAGCGGCCATTGCTCGCTTTGAACTCGAGCGTAGTCCATACACACTACCCTAGTAGTGCAGTTTTACATTGTCAAAGAACATTTCAAGCCAAAATAGGCCTTATCAGCCATCTTAGAACTCACGGCTCCATACTTTCAACCCCACTAGATGAAATTAATGGTCATCATCATTCTTGATGGACAAACAACAACAACAGTAGTGCTGGACTGAATTTTACGTGTGGATTAGCTTTACCTATTAACAGTGCCCCTGGCCGTCAGGCGAACCCACTCCGACTTCAGAGTACTTGTAATTTACGTCCCCAAGTCAAGAACGAGAGGTCAACATTTTAGTCCAACTGTCCGGTGTAGGGGTTGAACCCCTTGCCTCAGAATCAGCACACCGGATGTACACACGCATTCTTATCCATTCGGCCATGCTGACCTATCGCTGATCTCTCTAGTCGCCACGATGTTGTGCGATGCCGCTCGGTATACTACCAAAGAACACGCTGGTCTCTTTCTTATAGTTGCCCACCTAGGTTTTCCCCTCAGGAACTACAACTCAACTGCCTCCAAGATCTTTACGTTTGTTCGCTGACATTCCAAGATTCACTGAACCCACTCCGACTTCTGAAGTACTTGTAATTTACGTCCCAAGTCAAGGACGAGAGTACGGGGTAGCTGCTACACAATTTACCACCCAGGGACTAAGAAATCATATCTTAAGAGTGCATAAAGGGATATTATCTGACCCTGTTATATGCTCCCTAAAAGTCCAGTTGCGCTGCCATTGTTTCCTGTCTATTCTGGAAACTCTCATAATCATTAACAGCAAACGTTGCATTTGACCATGTTTCTTTCCTTGGTCGGTAACTCCATAGTCCTCTTGGCAGCAGCTTTTCTCTTTCCAAGAATTCCTGCAGCTTTACAGCACCAATCTTTCCAATACCTTTGCCAAATGTTCTCTGCAAGGTGATGATCCCATATCCATTAAGTCTTCAGTGGTCCTTGTCTGGCTTGGGAAATGGGATTAAATAGGTGTGAACCCACTCTTGGGACACCGATGCTGTGCTAATGCTCAGATTAAAACAAGTAGTCATCTCCTCCAAATCGCCAACATTCATATCTAATTATCTTTCATATGGGAGCACCTGACTCCATCAGGTCCTGGCGCAGTGTCCTTTGCTGTCCAGACTGGTGGTACCCATGTACTGATTATAATATCTGTAAGATGAGGACACTCAATGAGGGGGAACATCTGTTTTGTCTCCCCCCCCCCCCCAGGACATGCTGGTGTGGTGAGAAACGACCAGGTGAACAGACTGGCTGGACCTGCACAGCTGTGTGCAGTATTGGCAAGATAAGGCAGACGTGGTCATAGCTCTTTGTGATCACGTGCATGATGTGCGAGAACAGATACATCATCATCGGAGAATGGTGGGGCAGAGGATTTCAGTTTAGTTTAGTTTAGTTTAGTCGATGGATCAGCATCACGGCACACGGGTGTAACCCATAAGTGCTCCGTTCTCCTCCTAACTCAAACGTGAGTCTGGGGAAACTCAGCTCAGTGCACGAACTCCGTAGTACCGGCGAGGATCCTGAAATACTTTTGGGTAGATTTTTAACTCGAAATTTTGCCCGGACAGCGCCGTTAGGCAACTCTTTTTCGATTTCCAACGGCCAAGGGATTTTTTACGTGCGCAACAATACACACGGGCGTCCGATCTCACTACCCAGAGACCAGGGGAAATTTATTACTAGCAGTCCACGAGAAAAAAAATCCCGGCATCACCGGGGCTTGAACCCGGGACCTCCAGCACTCGAGGCCACGCAGCCCCCTAAATTTCAGTACCCCCAGTAAAGGCCAGACGGACACATAATCAGATTGCAATTGGTACCATTAGTATTGGGACTCTTCCCTTGTTGTTGAAGTTGGGGGCGGGGCGCGTATGGGAATGTCACAAGTATTGTAATGCCGGTCCTTAACTCAACTCAACTCACCCTAAATTAAATCCGTAAGATCTGAAAGATGGATGGGAAAAGAAGCAGATACAGACCGTGATAGCTGATGCTAAATGTTTGAGACGGTGGTATGGAGGAATACAAACAATAGAGTTGATCCAGAACACAAAGTACGGAGATCTGTGAAGAGACATGAACGCCAACGGCAGCTGACAGGGCACATCATGATGATGGTGATGTAAGGACTGGGCGCACAAAAAAGGCATCATTGCCGACTCCACATCTTACGATCTTCAATAATATGTATTAATTCGTATGCTGGCTCCATCCAGTGCTATGACATATGACTGTTAAGAATTTTATTTCGCTGTTTTCCTCTGTCTCTTTCCCCATATCTTTCCAGTTGTCACATTTTCCAGTTTGTGTCTTGTCATACAGTGGCTAAAAAATTACGACCGCTTCTGTCTGCTGTTTTAGATAAGTTGTCTTTGCAACTTAGCCTCAGTCAAAATGTACAGACTAATCATCTTGGCTGACAGGGAATGCACATCTTGGTGATCAATTATCTATGGACAATGGAGAGTTGGTCGTACACCCGTGGGACCAGGTGGAGAAGGTGGAGGAACAGATTGAGAACCCATATGTGGAAAGGATGTGATTGCGGGGAATTGGCAGGGGTTCTGGTAGAATCTCAAAACTGAGAGGGAAGACCGGGAGAACTTTCAATCAGATAGCGGTGGGAACGATTAGTAGTGTGACTCTCCGTTGCCCGTTGAACAAGGGAACGGAGCGCGTATGGGAATGTCTTGAGTGTAGTGATGTCGGTACTTAGCTCAACTCAACTCAACTTGGCCGTTTTCGGAATTTTCAGCATTCTTCTATAAAACATCATACCCAAAGCTTCTGGGGATGTTTATCTTATTCTATTGTCCTCTGCCCCACATTGAGGCAAAGGCCTTCAACCACCTCACACCTCCCCCCCCCCCCCGCTTCCATACCCTCTATCCTTAGCTATTCCAAGCAGCTCTGTCCACGTTCTTCTCATATTGTTCAGAGTAACACACATCAAGGTGATATAATCATCTACACCGAGCGGTCAGTTGTGAGAAACAGACGTAGTGGTTGGGGTTTTATTGCAAAGGCTAATGGACGAGTCTTGAAAAAGGAGAGCCTAGCATATGAGACTACGACCTCCAGCATGCGAATGGAGTTGGAAGCAGTAACAGCGGCATTCCGTTGGTTAGAGAAGACTACTGCAGCACACTTTGTATTAATTACGGATTCAAAGAGTATGCTTAGCAAGGCGGAGAAAGGAATGTTTCGTGTGGAATGGCTATCGTAGCTACAGAGGTCACAGATTGTGAGTATTGTATGGATATTTTGCCTGGCCATGCGGGAGTGGGGGGGGGGGGAATGAACAGGCTGGTATGCTGGCAGGGAATGCACCTCTTGGTGGTAGATTGCCTATGGACAAGGGGGAGGTGTTCATGCGCTTGTGGGACCAGGTGGAGAAGGCGGAGGAACAGATTGAGAACCCATATGTGGAAAGAATGAGATTGCTGGGGGGCTGGCAGGGGTTCTGGAAGAATCTCAAAACTGAGAGGGAAGACCAGGAGAACTTTAAATCAGATAGCGGTAGGAACGATTGATTAGTAGTATGACTCTTCGCTGGCTGATGAACGAAGGGACGGAGCACGTATGACATGGGAATGTCCGGATTGCAGTGATGTCAGTTCTTAACTAAACTCAACTCGAATGAATATTTCGATGTGCAATGAGGATGATCTGTCGACTAACTAACTAACTAACGTCTGGTGCGCTGATGGCAGAGTAAAGGGTTCAATGCCTACACCGGTCAGTTGGACTTCAACATTGAATTCCCGTTCAGAAAGCAATGGGAAATTACGTAATTTTGCCTAGAAAATCAACCCAAAATTGGGGTTGATTGCAACATCCTGCAAAAAAATATATATATATTATTTTTTTTTATAGCAACCCCGCCGTAAATCATGCCCGCAGGAACAGTAACTCTCAACAGTTGTCTGGCTGTTTCCTGTTTGTCGTATACGTAAACAAAAATACATTCATCATCCAGGACACGAACCGCAAATACTTGAGACATTTGTTAGCCCACACACTCACACGACACACACCTGAAAGATGGCAGAGGTACACGAGGTAACCTTCAGTAGTGGCACATATAGCCATTTATGTAATGTATACACTGTATGATACTTACTTAATTGTCCCATTTATTCATCATATTCATTCATTTATTTATTCTATTTTAACAACAGGAGGTCAACAGCCAGTGTGTTTAATTTAATTTTAATTTAGAATTCCTCTCGAGGCGGGGACTTTTTTAAAAATTGACCTGGACTCTCAGGTCAACCCGGCCTAAAATAGGTACCAGGAAATGTTCTGAGAAATAAACTTCAAGTTTATTTCTCAGAACATTTCCTGGTACCCATGTTAGGTAATTTTGGGCAGGCGGCGGCGCTATATTTACCACATGATAAATCAAGATTGGTCTATACAAATATGAGGCTAGCATGTAGCGGGTTCGGTCATGATTTTCAAATTGAGTATTTATTTACTAAGGGAGGCACTATTCGCAATGGAATTGCGAATAGAAAAAAATTATATTCGCAATGGAATTGCGAATAGACAAGAATTATATTCGCAATCGAATTGCGGGAAGTAACAAACATGGCACAGCGTCTGCTCACTAGTCAATTTTAGTTTGGGCCATTAAGAAGTCTAAGAAGGTGGTTAATTTAAATAGGAATGTTCACTATTGCGAGTTTAATTCTGCCGATTCTTCTTCTTCTTACTTCTGTCCGTTCTTTTGGCATCCCGTTTTATTTTTACATTACGTTAGTCCTGTTTAAATATCAAGAATAATTTTTCAGAACAGGTATCCCCAATACAAATAACGATCCCTACAAATAATTCTGTCCCCAGGCGAGTTCAAGAATTGTTAACTTTCGTTTCTGTACACTTACTGTTACCAGGCATCCATGTTTGTTTACGTTACCGTCCTACTATTTATGTCCTGATGATATCGCAGCAGTGATGATTCTCTTAATTTGACACTTTCTATGGCCTCCATTGCATATTCTCTGAGTGATTGTTCTGGTCCAAACTGACAGTAATATGCTTCGCCTCAGTGAGACATGATTAGGCAATTCAAACATCAGGCTTTCGACTGACTGGCCTCATGAATTAATAAATAAACAAGGAAAAGGAAATGCTACGCATATAAAGTGCAGGAAAACCCAGTATATCTGAAGCAGGTGGAAAAGAGAGAGGAGAGAGATAGATAACGAAGATAGTGTGAGAGTCAGAGATATGAGAAAGATGTATTGAAAGACATTAAAGAGTGGTAAAGGCAAGAAAGGGAGAGGTGGGAGATCGAGACTTAGAGCGAGAGAGAGAGAGTGAGAGAGAGAGAGAGAGAACTTGTGTTCGGGTGGCTAAGCTCCTTTCCCAAGACAACAAAAGTAGAGGACAGATAAGAACAGAAAGACAAGTGTGCAGGTTCTTGCGGAGCAAGATAAACAACACCTAATACACAAAATCTGTAGAAAACATATGCCTAAAGCGAAATCATCAGACAAGCATTGGTGTCACCTAATTCCTGAAAATGGAGGGAAAAAAATATGTCACGTCCTCGTTTGGTAATCGAACCTCCAGCTCCCATGTACCAGGCGGAAACACTAACCACTATGCTACTGAGGACACGTTAACTAATCAACAAAATATTGTAATGTGGACACACGCATAGGAATAATTATGTGACCTACTTCGATTGCGAATATAATCTTTTTCTATTTGCAATTCCATTGCGAATAGTCACTCCGATTTACTAATGAGACCACCACAGATAGATATGCCTTGAAAGACCAAATCTAATAGTACCTCAATGATGCCTATATGTCATTTCTAAGTGGAGGTATTCACATTTGAGTGTCAGTATCTTGAAAAAAAAATTTCATTATTCCTGTTTATTTCCGAGCTCTCCTCTGTGTCCCAGTATCTCCACTGCCAGTCCTTGTGAGATTGTGTCAAATGGGTCATAGACGAATATGAAAACTGACTTCAAAAATATGTTCCGTCATGTTAAATGATAAAATAATTGTATGCATTATGCCGTCGCCAGAATGGCAACACAAAAGTCTCCATGAAAAATACAGTTCATCGTCGATGGAATTGGCAGTCACCAGAAAGACTTCATTGACCCAGGTTTTATCCCAGATGGCTCGGTCTCTTTCCGCAGGGCGACCCACAGAAAGCACAGCGCAAAGCACAAACTCCATAGCTCCAGCAATGACTCCCAGGAGTCTCCTGAAAAAATGCACTAGTGAACCGAAAAGGCAAACCAGTCAATTCAGCAACAGCCGGCTGCCATCATTCCGAACATGCAGTTCACATTACAAACAACCGCGGACAGATATAAAAGCATTCCACATGAAATTTACAGCTCACAGTGTTACGCAAAGCACTAACTCAGTAGCATGGTGACGGAACCATGCACTACCAGTCCAACATGAGAAAAATGCAAATGCAAATCATGGCCACAAGTGTAAACACTCCAGAGGCCTTAACGGTTCAAATTGTATTCGCCATGTTGGGGACTGGAAGTGAAATGGTCTTCAGTATGTCTACCTAGTGCGAGCTGTGACTGAGAGGTTGCGCTATCCAATTTTGGCACAGAAGGCACAAGGGTTCAAATCAAGAATAGTGCTGGGAATTTTTCCAAGAATCATTGGTATCTTATGATTTCACCACTCCCCTGATCTGTTGGATGGTGAAATCGAATACCTAGCCATCTTCTCAGATAAGGGGAAAAAACAGGAGGTGTAGTGTGCAAGTTGTGCACGTTAAAACTCCCCCCAGCAGTTGGAAATTTAAAGAGTAGCCCATAAGGCTCCTGCCGTGGTATAATTGTTAGGAAAGAAAACCTACCTAGGGGTAGATAGGACACGTAACCTTGGGTGAAATCTGTCTAATTCATTCATTCAGTAGCATGTCCTTTGCAGAACATCGCTCCCATAACAACCTTCCGGAAAACTTCTCGATCACAAGCAAGATGTCCTGCGTCTGATACACCCATCTGGAGATCGTCCGCCACATCCTGCACCCATCTTCTCTTTGGCCTTCCTCTTCCTCTCTTCCCAGGCATATACCCTTCCATTATTGTTCTCTCCAAACTGTCGTGACGTTTCAAGTGACCAAAATACTTCAATTTTCTTTGTTTTATCGTCTTTAATAGCCATCCCTCCTCAATATTAAACTCATTGAAGTATGGATACATTTGTTCTTTTCTTTACCCAAGATATTCTTAGAACTCGTCTATAACATTTATATTCAAAGGCATGTATGCGCTGTTCAGCTTGTTTAGTAAGTGTCCATGTCTCACAGGCGTATGTTGCAATGGGAAAGATGCATGCTCTTAAAAATCTAATTTTTGTAGTTCTGTCTGTCCCACACCATAATTTATTCATCTGTTTTAGTCTTTGAAGAGCAATGGATAGTCGCCGTTTAATTTCTTTCATTGTGTCACCATTATTCGTAGTCAATGACCCAAGATATTCAAAATTTTCCACCACCTCCAATTTTTTCCCATTAACCCTTTACAGGGCATAGCGGCCATTACGCGATCTCTCGTCTTTCCGACACTTCCAACCGCTACTTTCACTTTCGCCGATAGCTTGACAACGTGGCCGCCATTTGTAAACGCGCTACTATGAGTTTGAACGGACTTTTACTGACTTTTTTTGATAGTTTTCGGGATTTTTACGCTGTTTTTCAAAATGGATTTCGGCGATTCTTCAAGTAATAGCCGAGATTTTGCTAGGTTCAATTTAAATGACATTAAAGGGCACGAAGTTGACTATTAATCGGAGCTAGATATCAGTGCAAAGCGTTACTTTGCATTAGCAGTCTGAGTCGGACTTTAAAGAAAGTGATTATCATTCTGAAAATGTGTTTGTAAATTGCCGTATAGATGACGGAAAATCACAAACAACATGCTGTATTTCGTAAATATTTGTGTTAATATATGGATTACCAACAACCACGTGAGTAACATATTCTGCATGCTTTTCCCTTCATTGTGTTGTTTATTTAACTAAAATCGGTTGATTAACACCTTATTTGTGATGTTTTTACTAACGCGACCCGAATTTTACCAAACCTGAAAAAATCTTGCCCGTTCAGGGCTAAAAAACGGACAAGCATCTGCCCTGTAAAGGGTTAATGTATATTTCTTTCTCCATAGTAGTTTTATCTGTATGCATTATCTTAGTTTTTGCTATGTTAAGATATAAGTTGTGATTTTCACTATTCAATTGTGTTGAGGCTATTAGGTTTTCTATGCCATTCTGTGTTGTGGATAGTAATACTGTATCATCAGCATATCGAATCTCTGGTATATCATGACCGCCGATATTTAGGGCATCATATGGCTCCCTGTTTATATCATCTCTTACATTTCTCATTATATTTTCGGCATACAGGTTAAACAAATAGGGTGACAGCACGCAGCCCTGACGGACTCCTTGCTTGATGTCAAATCAATCTGATGTCTCGCCATCTATTCTAACTGCTGCTTGTTGGTCTAGATATAGCATTTTTATGAGATGTACTACATGTGAAGGAAAGCCCATATTCCTCTTGATTTCCCAAAGTTTCTGATGCTGTACACAGTCAAATGCCTTTGAATAATCCACAAAACATGAGAATAGGTTTACATTAAATTCTCTGCACTTCTCTATTATTAAACGCATGTTGAATATGTGATCTCTTGTTCCTCTTCCTTGTCTAAATCCAGCTTGAACTACGTTAATCTCTTCTTCCATTTTCTTACTAAGTCTTTGCATTAACTTTTAGTAGAATTTTACTTGCATGACTTATCAGGGCAACAGTTCTATAGTTGGTGCATAATTTCAGGTTGCCCTTTTTTGGTATTGGAATGAAGATAGTTCTCTTCCAATCTTTTGGCCATATACCATATTTCCAAATCTTTGTACATAATGCATGATATATGTGTATGCTTTCTTCTCCTCCTGCTTTAATTAGTTCAGCTGGTATCTCATCACATCCAGGTGATTTACCATTCTTCAGGTTCCTTATAGCCCAAGCAATTTCATCTAATGAGGGTTCAGGTTCTGTCTCTGCTGTCATTGGCTCATGTATCTCATTCATATCCTCACTGTCACTCATATCATACATTCCACTGCAGTACTCCTGCCATCTTTCTAGAATTTGTCTAGATTCTGTTAAGGTATTTCCCATCTTGTCACAGATAACATTCAATTGAGGTTGAACATTTCTTGTCAATAACTTCATTTCCTTGAACATTTCATAATCTCTTCCAGCCTTATGATATTGCTCTATTCTGGTACAGCAATCTTGTATATATTGATTTGTGTCCTTTCTTGTGTTCTTTCTTATTTCTCGAGTTAAAGATTTATACTTCACCCTGCTATCGGATTCATCTCCTTTCTTCTTCTTCTTCTTCTTCTTCGTTCATCCGGAGTTTTTTTTCGGATGTGATTGCGTTGTGCCTGTTTACAGCAGAGCTGCGTTCTTGCGCCGTTAGGCCGACACATCCGACTTCTGCGGGCATTTGTTGACCGGGTTAACCTTCCCGGCATCTCCTTTCTGTTTCAGCTCCCTTCGTTGTTTTATTAATTCTAACGTGTCTGATGTAATCCATGGCTTAAGTTGCTTTTTCTTGGTCGGAATGAAATCTTAGGCTGCAGTTATCAAGATATATCTAGCTTGTACTGCCAGTTCATCAGGTGTCATTTCTTCTTGTACAGACATCAAGACCCCAAAGCGATTCCTAACTTCTATGTTGTATGTGTCCGGTATTTTTGTGAGATCAAAACGAAGTGGCCTTGGTCCTCGGGTAAGCTTTTTGAGTTTTAATTTCAGATCTGCTTCTAATAACTGATGATCTGTATCATAGTCTGCACTTCGTAGGGTTTTTGCAGATGTTATGCTTGATCTCCATCTTCTTTGTATTAAAATATAATCTATCTGATTTTTGGTAAAACTGTCTACAGACTTCCATGTGAAGAGTCTTCTTGGATGTTGTTTAAAAAGTGTGTTGGCTATCATTAACTCATTTTCTGTGCAAAATTCAATTAATTTGTCACCTGCATCATTTCTATTTCCTAATCCAAATTTTCCTAAAACGTGTCTCTCATTTTCAGCTCTTCCTGCACCTACTTTAGCATTAAAATCTCCCATTATTATTGCTATATCATTATGACCAATCTTATTTAATGTATCTTGTAGTGTGTTGTAAAAATCTTCAATTTCGTCCTCCTCTGCTGTTGAAGTAGGTGCATATATCTGTATGAGAGTTGTGTTTTTTGGACGGCCTTTAAGTCTAATAGTGAGGATTCTATCACTAACTGGATTATATCCCATTAAAGCTTTTGCAGTTGACTTATCTAAACAAAATGCCACTCCACTCTGGCCTCCGACATCTCTACCAGAATAAATAAAAATACTTCCATTTTCAGTTGTAAAATGTCCCTTGCCGCTCCAGCGATGTTCACTTATTCCTAAAATGTGAATGTTTAACCTCTCAATCTCATCACACACTACTTTAAGCTTTCCCTCATACAAACTTCTCACATTCCACGTTGCCATTCTCACTCTGTTTCTTAGTCTGACACAGGGAATTTCCTTGGTAACACAGTCAGGATTAACTCCGTCATCACGATTACTAGTACTGGTCCCTGCTTCACACTCTCTTCCCCAGTGTTATCTGATCTGCCTGACCTGGGGGTCTCGCCACCAGATCTCTTTCTTATTATTTTTTCTTTCATGGTTGTCTAGAGGAAGCAAATATTACACAAATGCATGCCGAAGTCGGATATGCTCACCTTTGAGATTCAAAGCCAGGTGTGGTGCACTCACCTCAAAAGAGGAACGAAAAAGAAGAAGATGAAGAAGAAGAGGAAGGATATGAAGAGGAAGAAGAAGAAGAAGAGGAGAAAGAATTATGTCTGCCTTGTCCATAATATGGATGTGAAAAGCAAGGGAACTCAACAACATCCTGTTTTACAGGAATTAGTTTTATTGGCAGTCACAAGTTACAAGTTTAAAGCCAGTGTCAAAGAGCCGCATGCAAGCAAATATAGAAGTAAGGAGAGAATCAAGGAAGAAGGTCAAGAACGGATAGAGATAACATCCCTATCTAAGAAATAGGGGAGAGAAGGGACAGAACGCAAGAGGGAGAACCGTAAACAGTTCTCCGACTGAACACACGTGTGTCCTAAAAAGGGAACACGCTAATACATTATCAAGAGTTACCCAAGATAGAGTGGGGAAACCAAGATCACGAGAAGTATCCATAAACAGTGGATACTTTAGAAGAGTAACCGAGTGACAAGTCACCATAACGTGTGACGCACGAAGGGTCAGCAGCTCGTGGCGGAACACGCCATGAAAGTCAAGCAGACTGAGACTTGACAGCGTACAGGATGGATCGGTGTACTTGCTCTGAATACTGTGTCGTTTACAGGACAGTAGAGATAGACTTAGAATAATTCAGTGATAATACCATTAGACCATGTCATAACATGTCATCATGTATGTATCTCATGTGATTATCAGCTCTCAGAGCTTGTATATAATCAGCCCAAAATAAATCTATATCCTTTTGTGCGACGTACGAGTTATCATTCGTGTGGTACAAAAGAAGAGTCCATGTGTGCCTGTCATAACTAGGTTGCTGACAGCCAGTTACAGTGCTAAATTTGCAATGCTACGATATGTTAACAAAACTTAAATGAGTCTTTGAACTGACTCTTTGTAACTTTGAACTGTGATTTGTGCTGCGCTTTTGATAGGATGCCCTGCAGAAAAAGTCCAAGCCTTATGGGATAAAACCCGGTGCAGTGATGTCAATCTTCATGGCTTTTAAACCCTTTTATTTTTAGAGATTTGGGGTGAAACAAAGATTTTTGGCTGAGTGAATTAGAAATTTGCATACTAATTCACATGAATAATTAGAAAGTAATGTGGTATGTGATAATAATATGTTGGACATCTCACATTCTCTTGTTCTCAGAATGGGTATCTGGATGAACCCTTGTTTGACCCTGAAATCCTGAAGCGGTTAGATAGAACTCAGTTTAAAGCAGACTATAAGAACATTACAGCGCCACTAACACCAGAACAGAACCTACATATACGACCACTGCAGTTGGGAGACTATGATAAAGGTAGAATGTTGTCATTGATAAGTACAAGTACAGTATGTTTTATTTTGACACAGAGATACCAGTCACACCACCAAAAGAAAAGAATCATCAAATCAATCAGAAAGCCATCAACATCAGTACAAGTTGATCACCATATTATGATAAATCAGAACAAATAATTATTCTCTGGCTCAGAACGGGACACAACCGATTAAACAGCCATATGTATACACAATTTAGATTGGCAAATCAGCCACGTGTACATGTGGATTGGCAGTTAATAGCAATCTAAGGGTGCCCTAACAATGACATTTCTAGGCAAATCTCCTGGCCTAGAGAAACAACAGTGGAAGCTAAACTTCATGAACCACTGAGTAAACTAAACATGACAGTGATATTTATACAAGAGACAAACTGCAGATATAGACTGTTTATTTCAAAGATCAAAAAAAGAAGAAGAATGTTGGCACATTTCTGTCTTTCATGGCACATAGTTCCAGAATATTCTGCAGCACACACCCAAGAGCAGAAATGACCATTATGAAAAACCATGAGTGTCTTTCAGGCATGCATATCAGGGAGAAAAACAGAATAACAGAATCGAAGGACAGGTTTTGGACTAGTGGAAGGATATAAGTAGACAGAATTAAGGGAACCAGGATAATTGTTTGACAAAGAGAGTGGAACAGTTCAACAAAGAGGGTGGAACAGATAAAGATATCAGAATAAGAATACAGAAGGTGAGAGGAGCTTATATCGCGATATAATATTTGTGGTAGTCGAGAGAAATTACATTTACCATCAAACTTATACAGGGTGCATGTAAAATCTCACCACACTTTGTATGTAGAACAAATTTGAAAAATGAAGTACATGGTGTCATCAAAAATGTACTACAAAATTCATTAAATTAGTTACAATAGTCACTGCTATGGTCTAATGCTGTTTTGGGGAAGCTGGAAGGTACCAATGAAGTATTCATTATAACAGGTGTTGGAAATGTCCACCACGGGCTTCAAGACATGACTGTACATGTCTCTTCATATTGCTAATGTCTCTGAACAACCATCCGTGTGCATCGACCGCCATTTTGAAACACTTGTTCAACCAACAAATTCTTTCTTCCATTGATAACACCATTCTGTTTGGAGTGCAAAGAATTACTCCAGCAGATGACAGCCATTCGCTGCATATTGCTTCATAATGGACTGTGGAGCACATTTTTTGATGACATCATGTACTTCATTTTCTACATACAAAGTGTAGTGAGACTTTACAAACACCCGGTAGTATTCAATTCTAATGTTAAATCAATACTGCTGTATGGATTAGAGATATGGAGTACAACAAAAATGATTGCAAATAACCTACAGACATTCATTAACTTCAAGGTGTGAACTGCACCTGGCCCTGCAGCCATCAGGGTTAGGATCAGCTAGCCTCTCCCAGGAGGGGTGAAAAGTGAAAATTAGTAGCCTGCCAATGATGCACAGACTACACAAGTCAACCCCACCTCCACGCGGTGTAGACTGGGAAGCCTTGACCGCGAGGTCATGGGCTAACGGGGATATGGCTCACCATGGGGGAAGGACTCATTATGGTCAGATTTTTTTCCTAAACCTGCGACTGGCCTAGCAAGCCGGCAGGGGATCTTCATCCTGCTCGTAGAAAAACTAAGAAGTCATTAACTGGTGCTTGCACAAAATAGAAGGAATAAAATATTATATGAAAGAATGACCAATGTGAAGAAAATTGGACAAATGCCAGCAAACCAAGAAGGAAATGATGCTGGAGCCGTTTAGACCATACATTGAGAAAACCTGAGATTAGCATAACTAGAGTGGCTTTTGTCTGGAATCCACAAGGTAGAAAAAATGGAGGAACGCCTAGAACACACGGAGAAGTAGAAACAAGTGAATAATATGGGAAGGACATAGGCAAAGCTGCATCATAGGATAGCTAAAGATGGGGTGGGGGGGGGGGGGGGGCTTGGAGTGAGTTGGTTGAGGGCATATCCCACAATAGGGTATAATCATCATCATCATCAAGTTCCATGCCGACTGGCATAGGTGTTCATGACTTTCCACAGATCTAGGTCTTTGGTTTTCTGGATCAACGCTGCTGATGATATTCCTCCATAAAAGACGACTTTACATATGGAAAAGCCCTGATAAGACAATACTCAGCCAAATTGACTACATACTTATTAATAAAAAGTTTACGAATGCATAATGACAATGCAGGGTGCTGACTGTAATAGTGATTATGTACCACTATGTGGACTAATAAAAGTAAGACTGAAGAGAGGAGAAAAGTGGTTAAGAAAATGAGACTTAATAAAGAGGTTTTGAAGATAGATAAAGACATTCAAGAACAATAAAGAGTGACTTAAAAATAGGTATAATGCAATAGCTAAAATACAGAGCATAAATGAACAATGGGAAATGTTAAGGGACTTCATTCATCAAACGAGCAAAGAAATATTACCGAAGAGAAGCCAAGAAGCGAAGAAAAAATGGATGACTGAAGAAATCTTAAAGTTGATGGCCAAAAGAAAACAGAGTAAAAATGACGAACAACAATATGCTATGATAAATAACGAAATAAGAGATAAATGTGTGAAGGCAAACGAAAGTTGGTTAAACGAGCAGTGCAAGAAAATTGAATTAAATAGGGGATAATAGGTAAAAGAAAAGGGGAAGTTGTTCAGGACTGCAGAAATGGCTGCTAGGGAGATAAAATCTCAGGATCTGAAATTGTAAATCAAGCTTGAGAGACCCACCTGTAAAGACTGTTGCAGCACATCCCTTCTGGGGATTTGTTTTGTGGAATCTTGTGTAACAAAATGGCAGCATAGCCTGTGGGTGAGTTTGTCAAATTCAGAACTTGTCATTGTATGTGTTCATCACTGTAATTCATGACTGCCATACCCCAAATCCTAAATAACATGAAATGAGCATCAGTAGTCAATCAATAACCAACACTCTGACTGTCTGTCATCTACTGCCTATAGTATGACTTTCAAATAGGCTAAATACACTGTGAAACTGGCTGATTGGAAAACCAGATTTTTTAGTATGCTCTGACCAAATTATTAAAGTGGTAATAGAACACATCAAGTGATGGTAGTGATTTATGTGGAGATCAGTCATAAATCATGCACCGTTGATACGGTGTGTTATCTTACAAGCTTACACGGGCATCACTTCTACAGATGTTGTGTGTCCCTGACAATTTCAAAACCTTTTCTGGCTACCAAAGTCTGTGTATATGAAATCAAAGTATGAAGAGAAGGAATCAGAGTCAGTAAGAAAGGAATCAAGGTAAGACGAGAAGGAATTGGAGTCAGTAAGGAAGGAATGAGAACTTTATGAGGTGTGCTAAGAGTCAGTAGAAAAATAACCAGAGCTGGTAGAGACAAAACCTGAGCCAGAGAAGAAATCAGAATCAATGCAGTAGGAATCAGAGTAAAATTAGAACTGTAGAGAAGGAATAGGAACATGTATATGAGGAATGGGAACCTGTAGATGAGGAATGGAAACTTGTAGATAAGGAATCAGAGCCCGTAGAGAAGGAATTAGAACCTGTAGAAAAGGAATTAGAATCTGTAGAGAAGGCATTAGAACCTGTAGAGAAGGAATCAAAACCTGTAGAGAAGGAATCAAAAAGAAAGGTAGAGAGGGAAATATAAAAGCTGGAAAGGGAATACAAAAAAAGTATAGAAGATATTAGGATCTGTAGGAAAGAAATATGAGTTGAGTTACGTCAAGAGCCGACATTACAGCACTTAAGACATTCTCATACGTGCTCTGTTCTCACTTTCAACAGCCAGTGAAGAGTGTGAATACTAATGGTACCAGTTTCAGTGTGATTATGTGTCCATTTGCCTTGCCTCGGGTACCCCGAGCATCAACCAGATCCTCTGGAAAGAAATATTTGGAACTAAAATAATTTGTTTTGTTTTTCAGGTTACCTGGACTTACTTAAGCAACTAACAACGGTCGGTGATGTTACTAGGGAGGAATTTGTAGGTAGGTCATTGTTTCTTGCTTTGTGGCGGATAGGTGGTTGAGCGGTTAAGACCTCTGGGATGTTTTTGCCTCTGGCTGAGGCTTCCTTACACATTTCCCTCGTGTTGGACTATTAGCACATGGTTCCGTCTCCCAGCTGCTGAATTTAAGTGCTTGGAGTTACACTATGGGCTGTGGGTTTCATGTGGAGTGCTTGTACATATGCCCGCTGTTGTTTGTACTGTGAACTGCATTTTCAGAAAATGGTGGCCGGTCAGTTGCTGAATTTGTTAGTTTTGCATTATGCAGTAATTTGTGTGAAGCTGTTGCTTTTCTAGTGACTGCCGCTTCCAACGACGACGAAATGTAATTTTCGTGGCGGACTGTTGTGTTGGCATTCTGGCAGCGGCCTTATGCATTTAATTGTCTGTGCGTGCTGTTGGGTTGTCGGTACTGCTGTCTGTTCCACTCTTCACACAGGACAGTGAGGAACATTTTGTGTGATATTCACTGGCACAGGAACAGATCATTATAGGGGTTACCCTTTACTGTGAAATTGGAACCACGACTAACTGACTGACTGACTAACTGACTGACTGACTAACTGACTGACTATTCTTGCTTTATCTGATGGTAAGTGAGGAAGAGTTGTGCAAAGTGTCAACCTCACTCTCTTGCCCAGATCCATCTAGATCCAGTGGCGACACAGTGTCAAGACCACTGGAAATTGATCTGAGTGCATTGGGTGACCAGGGCATCTTCAGTGCTCTGCCATGCTCAAGGACTATCTGATTGTAACAGTTAACTCATTCAGTGCCCTGCCGTGCTCAAGGACTATCTGATTGTAACAGTTAACTCATTCAGTGCCAAACAAAAAGTAGTTTTGGACCAGACATGGTACACAGTCAAATGAACAAGTATTATAATGTATATTTCTGTTCACTGAGCATCGAAATTGCAGAAGATACCATGAATCAAAACAAATAACATGATGACCCTAGTACGGTATACGGTATATATATATATATATGTGTGTAGTTTTTCTTGTAGTTGTTTTGATTTGTGTTTGTGTGCTGGCGAAGGCTGTTGTCGTAACATCTATTTTGTTACTTGTGATTGTGTTCTAGTCAAGCTTGCCACCTACTTCTTGTTTTTTGGTGATTCATTCAACAGTATGATGTGAGGTGACCAACTCAGTTCTTGAGGTGTACAATATATGTCAGGTCATTTAGTCCTAATACTAGCTGTAGATTTTGTTTTTACATGTTATCATCATCATCATCTTCCACTTCTGCCGTCAAGCGTCGTGGGGAGGAATAATTTGTGTTCCAGCGCCCGGTGGGCGGCACTGGATAGTGTCATTCCATGTGGTTGTACAATGTCTTCGATATCGTCAATCCATTTTTTTCTTGGACGTCCTCTTGGTCTCGTCGCAGATGATCTTTGATGTAAGGCCAGCGATGGTAGTTGCTGATGTTGCAATCTAATGACATGGCCAAACCACTTGATCTTCTGTCTTTCAATAAATGTGGCACAAGGTGTTTATCCCACTGTCTGTCTGATAACAGCATTTCTTACTCGGTTTCGGATTGTTAAGTTGGCAGCTCTCCTCAGGCATCTCATTTCGCAGGTGTTGATTTTGCGAAGGTGTAATTTGGATAAAGTCCAGGTCTGAGATTGGTAGCAAGGGGTTGGTGTGAATATGCTGTTTATTATCTGTCGTTTTGCGGGCATGGGTATATTTGGATGTTTCAGTAAGGGTGATAGTTGATATGTAAGTGCACTAGCTTTTTGACATCTGATTTCAATTTCTGTCTAATCTGCCATCTTCTGTGATCATACTTCCAAGATATTTGAATTCTTTAACTTGTTTCAGAGTTGTGCTATTTATCTGTATACTTAGTGGGCCCGGCGATCTGCTAACTCCCATTACTTCAGTTTTGGTTGTATTTATGCTCATATTGTATCTCCTGCATGTTGAACTCAGATTATTAATATGATTTTGCAGTCTGCCCTCGTCGCTATAAAACAGGCACTGATCGTCTGCAAATAGAAGTTCATTTATTTCTTGTGGATCAGTTGTTTCATCTGGAGTAAAGAGTTCTAAATTTTCTGAATCTGTTCTGTCGAGACTTGCTTCTTTGGAAATTCTGTCTATTTAGGTATTAAATAGCAGGGGAGAGAGCACACATGTCAACCCACCATAAATGTGGAACTGCCTTTGTGAAATTAATGTGGTGGTTTTCCTTAGGTTTCCACATCCACAAGAAATACTTATATACGGAGTGAATAATTATTTAAAATCGTGCATTTGTTTTTTATTATAGCCAGATTTCAGAAAATGAAGGCCTGCTCAGACACATATTACATAGTTGTCATAGAGGATTCGGAATCTGGACAAATCATCGGATCGGCCACACTGGTCAAAGAGCAAAAGTTTATACACCATGCCAGTTCTGTAAGTTGGACATTTCTGTTTTAGTTACAAAGAAAATACTAAAATAATATAACTAGAATGTCTTTTGATAGATGCATTTGTCAGATTGCCTGCATGTTTGATTTCACCAAAGTATGTCTAGGTAGGTCTTTGGTCTTGTGATGAGAAGAGAGGTATTGGAAAACATCGTGACAACTGGAAAGATTAAGGGAAGAGAGGTATTGGAAAACATTGTGACAACTGGAAAGATTAAGGGAAGAGAGGTATTGGAAAACATCGGGACAACTGGAAAGATAAAGGGAAGAGAGGTATTGGAAAACAACGGGACAACTGGAAAGATCAAGGGAAGAAAGGTATTGGAAAACATTGGGACAACTGGAAAGATCAAGGGGAAGAGAGATAGAGGCAGACCAAGAGAAATGATGCTGGATGGACTGAGACAATGATATGGAAGAATATCATCAGCAGAGTTGATCCAGAACACCAAAGATTGTGATCTATGGAGAGACATGGATGCCTACTCCAGCCGACAGGACACTTGATGATGATGTCTCATGATGGACTACTAACAGGTGCATTTGAAAACAAGCAGGGGTGCAACAAGGATGTCTTTTGTGGCATTTATTATTCTTGTTATCTTTATCAATTTTGCTGAGAGGCAGTATTGTCTTGGGAAAATACTGCGGGTGTTTCCCCTCTTGCCTTCCACCCTTGCCTTCCACCGGTTGTTTCCCCCCTTGCCTTCCACCAGTTGTTTCCCCCCTGGCCTTCCACCGGTTGTTTCCCCCCTGGCCTTCCACCGGTTGTTTCCCCCCTGGCCTTCCACCGGTTGTTTCCCCCCTTGCCTTCCACCGGTTTCTATATGGTTGACTTCACTAGCCTTCGTCTAACAGACAGTCCCTGCAAGGAAACAGGAAGAGGTTATATAGGGGACCACTTAGCCTCCAATGGCCAAGTCATAGAGTTTTGAGGTATTTTATAGAGATAGCTGCCCCATCAACTAACTCACCTCCTCTCAGTAACTACCGCCTGTGTTTCCATGGCTGCTTATTTAACACATTCACAGCTAACTCCTAGACAAAATATCTAGAGACCACGCCACCATTCACCACCTGGTGGACGCGCCTGGTAGTAGGACAGGCCTCTACCCTAGATAGGATCTGTACTTATGTTTCATAGACTACATAAAAGCATTTGACAATGTGAAACATGAGGAGATAATACAGTTACTAACATTCATGGCAAAATCCTGCAAATAATATATATTGGCAGTAAACAGCTGCCATAAGAATCAACAACTTTGTAGGAATATTTCAGTGTATAAAGAAGGGCGTCAGACAAAGTTGTATAGTGTCTCCTGGTTTGTTTTCATTGTACAGTGAACATAAAATGAGATCTACAGAAAATATGTCAGAGATCCTGGTTGGTGGACATAATATAAATAACTTACGTTATGCCAATGACACCATCTTGATAGCAACAATCAGAAGGAAGTACAGGAAACGATACATTTAGTGGTTGTTGAAAGTGAAAAAAATGGGCCTTAGCTTGAATAATAGAAAGACAGAAGTCATAATGATATCAAAGAAACAGATTGTGCCTAAATCTGCAATTAGAATAAATTATGTTATTTGGGCCAAGTGCAGAAATTCAGATATCTAGGCACATGAGTAACATCAGTTAAGTAGCAAAGACAACTGATCACAATCATCAGAAAAAAGCAGTCATAATTTTATGGCAACATTATGAGAAGACAAAAACTGGAACATGTTGTGACAACCGGAAGGATTTGTGGAATGAGAGTTAGAGAAAGACAGCGTGAGAAAATTCTTGACCGTCTTGCACCATGTCATGGAAGGGAGTTGACACATGAATTGATCCATGCTGTCGGAGATCGCATTTTTTTTTTTTTTTTGGTGCGCGCTCGCTTTGAACTCATGTGTAGTCCATAACACTATTTATAGTAGTGATGGAATGAATTTTGCGTGTGGATTAGCTTTCCCTATTAACAGTGTCCCTCGCCATCAGGCGAACCCACTCGACTTCAGAGGTACTTGTAATTTACATCCCCAAGTCAAGGACGACAGGTCAACATTTTAGTCCATGTCCGTTGTAGGTGTTGAACTGATTACCTCAGCATCAGCACACCGGATGTTTAAGAACAACCGTTCTTATCCATTCTGCCATGCGGACCTGCAGATCGCAGTTTGAGAAGCATAGTTGCCCACGCCAGCCGGCAAGGCACTGGATAATGATGAAAACCTAACATATGTTTTTATGATGGTATTCTTTTCTTAACATTTTTTTCTCTATTTTTCTTCCTAGAGAGGCAGGGTAGAAGATGTTATTGTTAGTGATTTGTACCGCGGACGACAGCTGGGAAAACTGTGAGTAGTTGCTTGTACATTGTCACTTTTCATTGTTTTGTCATATTCTTCTTCTGGTGATTTGTCTGGAGTGCAGACAGAGACATTGTCACTTCTTGTTGTATTGTAATACCCATCTTTGGATGATGTCTCTGTGCTCCAGAGACATTGTCACTTGTCAATGTATCATATGATTATTCTTCGGGTGATTTGTCTGAAGTGCAGACAGAGACATTGTCACAGTTCATTGTAAAATATGATTCTTCTTCAGCTAATGTGTCTGGAGTAGACATTGGCTCCCAGCTCTTTAAGCTTTCCATAGGTTCCAACACTAAATAACACAGGCACAGACAATTTTCAGTAAGTACATGGTTTTACATGTGACTTTTCTATTTTTTCATGTTGTATATTCATATTCTAGTTAAAGAATATTTTGCTTCATCTCATCAGGTGCATAACATAAAATACAGCAAAACAGTGAAAACTTGAAGTGGAAATATACAGTACACATATTCCCAACTCAGAAATAAAACAAACTAGCGATTTTAAATATCTAGGGTCAATTTTCACTTCAGATGGGAGAATAGAGAGAGAAATCAACAAACTTTGTGCCAAGGCAAAACAATACTGCGACAACTAGCACCACTTCTGTTGCATAGAAAGATACCTACGAGGGGCGTTCATAAATTAATGTGCCACATTGTTTCTCTCATGAGCTGTTTATTCAAAAAGCACGAAATTTATACACAATATACATGGATATGTCATGTCAACATCGGTATTATTCAACATAATCCCAATCAACTTGTACATCTTTATGCCAGCGCAATAACACGTGTATGTATTCCTTGCCAGTGCATGTATTCCTTGCCAGTACCAGATTTTATCTTGATCATGTAGCCATTTCTTCGTTGCATAAATCACTCATTGTCTTCAAACCTTGTCCCACAGAGTGCATCTTTAAGTAGACCAAATAGATGGAAATCTGAGGGTGCCAAATCGGGACTATAGGGTGGATGGGGTTGTACAGTCCAACCCAATTTGGTGATTGCGTCCCGTGTTGCCAGACTAGTGAGAGCGCACATTGTTGTGAAGGAGAAGCAGGTCTGCTGAGTTCTTGTCCAGTCAAACTCTACGAAAACGTTGATTGTGTTTTTTCCAGTGTCTTAATGTAAGCTTGCGAATTGATTGTCTCTCCTCTTGGCATAACATCCACAAGAATCACACAGAATGTTCCAAAAGACAGTGATCATGACATTTCCAGCTGAAGGAGTTGTCTTGAATTTCTTTCTTCATGGTAATTGTGGATGTTGCCACTCCATTTACTGTCATTTTGTTTTAGGTTCAAAATGATGTGCCCAGGTTTCGTCACCTGTAAAGACCTTAGCCAAAACGTCCTCTCCATCAGCTTTGAAATTTATCAGCAATTCAGAAGAAATTGCTTTCCATTGCAGTCGGTTGTCATTTGTGAGACATTGAGGAACCCATCTTGCGCAAACTTTAGAAAATCTGAGTTTTTATAACTGCATTTGTACTACCATTGCTGACTAACAGCTGTAAGGCCAATTGTTGAGTAGTGATTCACCTGTCAGTAAGAATAATACCTTCAGTGCATTTCAACATTTCTGCGATGGTCATCCGCAGCGCGGCCAATCGAGCAGCTCCGTATCGCCACTTCCTGATTCTTTGATTCTCTGAACCCAGCGACTGACTGTACACCTGTCGACTGAAAACTTCCATACACATCACATAGTTGCTAGTGAATGTTCACAACAGTTTCCTTCTCTGCAACAAGAAATTCTATCATAATTCGCAATTATGTCGTAACTAATTTTTAGCCGACATTATGCTACCAATATCATGATAATGGACACTTACTGCAACTAATGAGCGCAAAATCATAACAACAGAGATGAGATGCCTTAGAATAACTGTGGGAGTAACCATGAGAGATATTATTAGGAATGAGGAAATGAGAAGATGACTAGGTCTGAAACCAGTCATGATAAAAGAATAATAGATTAAATTGTTTGGCTGCCTCACAAGAATGGCCAGGTACCATCTGCCACAAAGAGCCACATTAAAGAAATATAATGGATACAGAGCAAGGGGAAGACCACGCAAAAGAGGGGTGATGGTGTCAAGAACAACACTAGAGAAATGAATACCAACTTACACAGAGCATTAAAAACAGTGTATAAAGGATCTTTACATCTCACTGCCAACACTTCACTGAGGTAAATGGAGGAAGAGGAGAAGAAGAAAAAGATATTCCCATGGTAATTTAAATTATCTGCCACGATAATTGAATTACTTCTGCAGTATGCACTTGATGAGATGCAGCGAATATGCCAGGAAATAAATTGTTTGTGTCTTCATTATTCAAATTTTCAATTTGAAAACATTGTTTTGAAAAGTAAATAGTTGCCAGGTTGTGTGTTGAATTTTTTAGTTAACCTGATAACTATCTTGTTGTGGTTTTCAGGATTGTGGACATTCTCGTGTGCCTGAGCCGGCAGTTGAAGTGCTACAAGGTGTCGCTGGAATGTAAGGATGACAATCTCAAGTTTTATACCCAGTTTGGCTTTGAAAGAACACCTGGACAGAATTTCATGCAGCAAAGATTTTACGACTAATTCAGCCATTTTGTGTTGATGGAGAACCATACAGCTTTGTTCTCAGATGACCTTGTTGACATTATTCGGTTGTTTTTTAACGCGTTCAGTTCAGATAGTTGTTACTTTAACTTATTTTGTCCCAAGCAGTGGTTACCTTAAATAATACATGCCCGGGTCTGCTGGGACCCTCTTCCATGCCTTGAGGCTGTTGGGTATATGGTGCAGACCACATATTTTTTTTTTACAGATTCTGTGCCAAACAAAAAGTGAGTTTAGACCAAACAAAAATGAAAGACGGAAAATGGGAAGTAGGAGTGTGTCACAGTTATAGATTAAACGTTGTTAATATGGTAGCAGACATGATGTATTATAATGCACTTACAACATTTTGGCGATATATAAAAGCCTATGGCATATATGGGAAGTCACTTAAGATGATTAATCGTCCCACAGCACTTAACCAGTTAAATACCAATCAGCACTTGAGGGGTCATGTGATCAGTATCACGACGGCTGACTTTACTTCCCAGAACGTAAACTGAGCTAGCTTTAAGCTAGTCATCTGTGGGGTTTGGGGTTAGTGAAACGCAGGTTTCAAAATTCCGTGACATAGCAAGTTGATGGTTCAAAATTAGCAGCGAGCGATTTGGAAGCAGATAGCTTTGCGTTGATTTCACTAGTAAGAGGCGTCGGTCAATCGAAAGGCAATGGCAAACTACTGAATGTAAAATTGCTGAGTATATCATAAACAGCCAATAAATGCTGAGGTTGATTACAATGTCCTATAAAGGACATACAGATAACTAAGGCTGATGTTAAACAGTAAAAAAATAAAACCTCGCATTAATAGAGATTTGAACACATGACCACCAGCTCACATGCGAGTGAACTAGCTATTGCACTACCACAGTGCCTTGTTATAATCAGTGATCAGTCTTACAGTGAGTTGTTTGTATATATTGAGAGAAACAATTTAATGTTAACATTGTTTGGTTGTAGTCGGTGTTCATCACACAGTCAGATATTTATTGTTGAATGAGTCATAAAATTAATGTTAATGTTTTATTGTAATTATTGTTCAACACATGATCAGTTACTCAGTATAGAGTGGGCCAAGAAAATTAATGTTAAAATTGTTTGAGTTTAGTTATTGTTAACAGTGATCCTGCTGCGGGTGATTTAGCAGCAGACTGCCTTGCGTTGGTTTTTTACGAAATGGTATGGGTGCCGGTCATTCAGAAAGCAATGGCAAACTACTGAATATAAACTTGCCAAGAGATCACAAATAGCAAAAATAAATGCTGTGGTTGACTGCGACGTCCTGTAAAGGATATGCAACTGACTGTAAATAGTAATCAGTTACCTAGTATAAAATAAGTCAAGAAAGTTAACATGAACCACTTCTGGTCTTTATCATTGTTCAACCAACACATGATATGTAACTCAGTCTAGAGTGGACCAAGAAAATTAATGTTGATTTTTTGGGTTTAATCATTGTTAACAGTGATCAGTTATAAAATAAGTCAAGAAAGTTAACATGAACCACTTCTAGTCTTAGTCATTGTGCAACCAACACATGATAAGTTACTCAGCCTGGAGTGGGTCAAGAAAATTAATGTTAACATGTTTTGGAGGTTTAGTCAATGTTAACAGCGATCAGTTACCTGGTATAAAATAAGTCAAAACAGTTAACATGAACCACTTCTAGTCTTAGTCATTGTGCAACCAACACATGATATGTTACTCAGTCTAGAGTGGGCCAAGAAAATTAATGTCAACATTTTTTGGGGTTTAGTCAATGTTAAAGTGATCAGTTACTTAGTATAAAATAAGTCAAGAAAGTTAACATGAACCACTTCTGGTCTTAGTCATTGTTAACACATGTTACTCAGTCTAGAGTGGACCAAGAAAATTAATGCTAACATTTTTTGGGGTTTAGTCAATGTTAACAGTGATCAGTTACTTAGTCTATCTATATCTATAAAAGGCGATGTGTGTCTGTCCGTTCTTTATGCGTTCGCGAACGGTCCATCCGATTGAGATGAAATTTTCTACACGTCTTCTTTTCATTCCTGTGCAACTTTTCTGTCATAGTTTTTTAGTGTAAAATCGGCTACTTACTTACTAAAATTTAATATTTCATTTTTCATTATAATTTCTATATAGCAAGGGGACTTAACTCTAGAAAAGTTAAAAGGGGCATAACTTTTAATAACATTTCTATATACTTTATAGTCATATTGTTGCATCGTTTTCAAAGATTTATAAACTCTTTGTCTATAGTTATTTACAGGCATATGAGTTATAATAAATAATGATATAATCTTTAAGGCATTTTCAAAGTTTTCATAAAAATAATGCTTAATGCATAACATTGTAACTCATCTTTTTATGCTTAAAGAAGTTATCTACAGTCATGTAGGTGATTAAAAACAGTTTTCATTAAAAATAATGGATTGTGTGTGGAGGGACATTCTTTTAAGTTACTGTGCGCCAGGAGCTGGGCGAAGCCACGCCGGGTCAGATAGATAGACAGACAGATAGTCGGGAACGGGAGCTTATATGACTACTTATATGAATTAAATGAGATGCTCCCCACCAGGGACTGGGTGAATACAGACAGACAGATAGTCGGGAACGGGAGCTTATATGACTACGTATATTAATTAAATGAGATCTCCCCACCAGGGACTGGGTGAAGCAGGGCCGGGTCAGACAGACAGACAGATAGACAGACAGACAGATAGTCGGGAACGGGAGCTTATATGACTACTTATATGAATTAAATGAGATGCTCCCCACCAGGGACTGGGTGAAGCCGGGCCGGGTCAGACAGACAAACAAACAAGCAGACAGACAGACTGATAGATAGATAGATCCCCTCCAGGGATTGGGCGAAGCCGGGCCGGGTCAGCTAGTATACAATAAGTCAAGGAAGTTAACATGAACCACTTCTGGTCTTAGTCATTGTTAACACATGTTACTCAGTCTAGAGTGGACCAAGAAAATTAATGTTAAGATTGTTTGGATTTAATCATTGTTAACAGTGATCAGTTACCTAGTATAAAATAAGCCAAGAAAGGTAACATGAACCTCTTTTGTTACTTATTACAGAATTATAGTTATTACAGTTAATAGTTATTACAGAAAATAAAGCAATAACATGGCTTGAGACACAGACATTCACTAGGGCATGTTTCCTTAGCGACTCAATGAACATGATCAAGAGGATAGAGGAGGGGTCGATCCGAAGAGAATGGTTGCTACCTCTGGAGCGGTCTCGGCTGGCAAAGATTAGTTTCATCTTCGTGCCAGTGCATGCGGGAGTACAAGGAAATGAGCGGGCTGACAAGCTCGCATGTGAGGCTATGGTGGAGAGCGGACGCGCCTTGGACCAGGCTGACATTCTGAATGCTCTATGAGAAGTAAGACTTTTGCATGAACCAAGTGATGACTATGAATCTACAACCATGGCCAGCAAATTAAAAGAGGGGTGGCCAAACAAGAACACTACACAGGAAGCCAAAGAAGATTGATAAACCAACACAGAACTGGTGTCGTTAGCCGCTACACGCTGCGGGATTTGCTGAGGAGGGGATCCGAGCACTTATGGACTGAATGGTTCGATGTGCAATGAGGATGATCTGTCGACTAACTAACTAACTATTACAGAATTTTTTTATTCTCCATTGGAGCGTAGGCCCTCAGCCAACCCACGCCAAGCCGTGCTTATCTTTTGCTATCTTCTGCATCTCCCTCCATGACCTCCTTGTATTACCATTCTATTTCTTCTATTACCTGTTCTGTCTTTCCCAGTTCGTACATCTAACATTCCAGGTGCAAGTCCTAGTGATTTTTAGGGGGTAATTCTGCAATTCTGACTTTTTGCAACTTTCTACGCAACGCTTCATCCTTCTTCTTGAAGAACCTGCCTGCATCTTGAATATAAATGCCGTTAGGTCGGTATGTGTAACTTCTTCTCTTATCTATTATTATTGATTTCACTGGCTATACTTCTGTTAACTTTTTCGCAAGAGTTACTCACCAAACTGTTTTTATTTTCTGTTGTTTTATCCTGCTGCAGATGTGACTTCTCTGACCTTCACCTTGGTTGGCTGCGTTAGTCTTCATCTATCTGTCGACTTGTTCACAGTTGGTTAGATTTTACAGCTAAAGTCATCTACAGGATGGGGGAGGTCAGTCCCAAACCAACCCTCCTTAGTTGCCACTTATGACACGCATGGTAGGTTAAAAATGTTAGTTGCATATCTTTACAGGATGTTGCAGTCAACTCCAGCATTTTTTGGCTGTTCGTGATTTTGTGGCAACTTTACGCTCAGTAGTTTGTCATGGCTTTCTGAATGACCGGCACCCATACCTTTGTATGGGAAACCAACGCAAGTCTGTCTGCTGCCAGATCTTTCGCAGCTGTGTTTCAAACGCGGTATGCAGGATTATGAATTACGTCCACACCATCGCCACAGAGCTGGTTACAGTGTTACTAATCATTTCTTCCCTTAAGGGATGTGAAAACATGGATTTTATTGTAGAATGCGCAGAGGAAATTAATTACAGCATCGTTTAAAAGTGAGTGGTTAATTAGTTAGTTAGTTAGTCGACAGATCATCCTCATTGCACATCGAACCATTCAGTCCATAAGTGCTCGGATCCCCTCCTCAGCAAATCCCGCAGTGTATAGTGGCTAACGACACCAGTTCTTTGTTGGTTTAACAATCTTCTTTGGCTTCCTGCATAGTGTTCTTGTTTGGCCACCCCTCTTTTGATTTGCTGTTCTCGCAGTCTGACCATGGTTGCAGATTCGCAGTCATCACTTGGTTCTCGCACAAGTCTTACTTCTCGTAGAGCATTCAGAATGTCAGCCTGGTCCATGGCGTGTCCACCCTCCACAGTAGCCTCACCTGCGAGCTTTTCAGCCCGCTCATTTCCTTGTACTCCCGCATGCCCTGGCACGAAGATGAAACTAATATTCGTCAGCCGAGACCGCTCCAGAGACAGCAACCACTCTCTTCGGATCCACCCCATCTCTATCCTCTTGAGCATGCTCATTGAGTCGCTAAGTGAGTGGTAAGTAAAGGATCCTTTTACATGTCATCATTCACATTTGGCATATGGTGCTTAACCCACATTTATGCAGACTTTGTTGGTGATGTGGTCGGTAGCACGCTGGTCGCTTTTTCTTCCCAAGACATTTCCTAGAACCCATTTTAATCGGGTCGACTGGGTCAGTTTTTATAAAAGTCCACCCTGATGCAGATTTGAACCTATGATCACTGGGTCAGCTGACAAGGATCTAGCCACTTTGCTACTACAGCTCTTGTAACATCGCAGAATAAGACATCTAGCCACTATACTACTACAGCTCCTCTAACATCATAAAATAAGACATCTAGCCACTTCGCTACCACAGCTTCAGTAACATCGTAGAGTAAGACATCTAGCCACTACGAACTACAGCTCTGTTAATATTGTTTGGTTGTAATTATGGTTGAGCACCCGATGTGTTGCTCGGGAGGGGATGATTTAACAAATCTGTTTATTTTTGTTTGTTGATATTTTTAAATCTCATACTCTGTTGTTTTATTGTTTTTTTAATCTCATACTCTATCGTTTTTGTTTATTTTTTCCAGTGCGGTTGTTTATTAGTGCCATCAAATGTCACTTACAGAATGGGGTTTTAAGTTAATTTGACCATGTTTATTCCTGGTGGTGGGATTCTGTATTATGATATTTCATCATCCTCATCTTCATCATTATCATCACCAAGTGCCTTGCCAATTGGTTTAGGTGATCCATGCTTTTCCACAGCTTCTTTTCTCTAGCAAAATGTATCAATTCATGTACTGAAATCTGTTCATGTTATAATGCAAGGATATCCACAATCTTCTCTCACTGCCTTCCTCTTTATCTTTTTCTGTTAATCTTACCAGTTGTTACAATATGCTCCAAGGTTTGATTATAATAAGGTCACCATCATTATCATGTGCCTTGCCAAACAGCTTACGCATTCATGTCTCTCCACAGATCTCGGTCCCTGGTGTTCTGGATCAATTATTTTTATGACGTTTCTCCATGCCACCATCTGATACCATCCAGCATTGTTTCTCACTGTCTGTCTCTGCCTCTTCTGTCTCTGAACTTTCCAGTCGTCACGATCTTATCTAATGCCTCTCTGCTTGTTGCTGCCTCTATGGCAAAGGGGCTACATACACAATTGTAATCCCGCATACTCCGTTCGAAACACAGCCGCCGGCAATTTGGCATGAGACCGCCTTGCATTGGTTTTCATAAAATGGTATGAGTACTGGTCATTCAGAAAACAATGGCAAACTACTGAACTTAACTTGCCAAGAAATCACAAACAGCCCAAAAATGCTGGGGTTGACTGTGATGCCCTGTAGAGGATACGCAACAAACTAATGCATGGAGGTATAGATGGCCAATCTTTACCTCACTTTTGCAGGTGATGAGCCCAGACATTAAACCCCCGCCTGACCGATCTCATAATGTGATCAGTGCAGTTCGCTATCTACTTCGCTAACGAGCACACTATTAGATATATAGTGTCAGAGCTATACTTCTATAGACCAATCGGGTCAAAGGTCAATGTCACGCTGAATGCCTTTACTTCCCAAGGCATTGCCAGGTCAACATTCGACCTTAATGAGGATGCAAACCAAGACACCCATGATAAGCCATATTGGATATTGAACTCTGGGATACAAAGGAGGATTTACAACAGGCAGCAGATTTGATCCAGAAAATAGATGTTGAATTCCGAGTCTAGCAACTACAGAACTAGGACATCATGCCTCCCTTTGTTTTATATACTTAACTCCCATTCTCTTTTGATTGGCCAGATTTTTTTCAAGTTGTGAAGCCATAAATTAACTATTTTATTGTCTCCTAGAAGTGTTTATTCCGTGCGTACTTAAGCTGAGCTTATTTAAGTAGTCATTATTGAAACTTTGATCGGTAATTGAGTTTTTATTTCCTCTGTACTGAAATGCTTAGGATTTAATTTTTAGACAGGTGAAAAATATTCAGAATTTCTTTTATTTTTTTTTTTTACTACAATCCAGTGTCTATTTGTTATGATTGTATGATTATAAGTTATGAGTATTTATGATTATAAATTATGATTGCATGATTATATGATTGATTATAAGTTATGATTGTATGATTATATGCTATGATTATAAGTTATGATAGTGTAATTTGATTATCTGCGCTGATTTATTGTTGTTAAATTTTAGAGTAAATCATAATGATCTATTTTACTAATTGTAAGCTCTTTTGTGTGGTTAATTTTAATGATCTGTAATATTTTTGTGCTTGTGATAGCATGCACTGGAACTAGTATACATATATGTTATATAATTTTATGGCAAATGTTAACAGGAAGTGGACAGTGACAAAATGTAAACAGGGATTTGTACCAATAAATTGATTAGAAAAAAAAAATAAGGAATGTGTTAAACCTGGACTGTGAATAAGATAATTGTGTGAAACAGGGTAAGTTGAGACTGATGTTGAAGATTGACTGTCTGAAAGGTAAGAAGGATGGAGGCTGAAGTTGAAGACTCACCTTAAGGGTAAAAGGTCTCAGGCTGAAGTTGAAGGCTCAACTGAAAGGTTAGGTCTGTCATAAGTTGACTTAAGTAGATCCTGGGCAGGCAACCAATCTGTCAAAGATAATTTGTTCTCCTACTGGTTTTTAGTTCTGGGTGCAGTTTGGGATCCCTTACTTTTGTCATAAGTGATTAATTACTATCCCAGATCCCAGAGAGAAAATTCGAGACAAATACCTATTATGCTGATTGAAGAAGTCCCTAGAAACCCAAGAAACCAGCCAAGAAGTGGCTCATTGAAATGATATATATATATATAGCTGCATTTAATATCCCCAGGAGTGAGAAAGAGGAATTAAAATATGCAGGATAAGCTTGCTGCTTAAAGGCTGCATAGGCAAGGTACCTCCCTGACGTGCTCCCCTCCTGAACTATATGTGCGAACCCCCACTAAATGTTTGACCAATGTGTGCACTCACTTAAGTTACACAAACAGTTATAGACATTTAGAAATAGATATGGAATAACTATAAGTTTTAACAGACTACCACAGGTTTAATTCTTTTCCATGTGATGATAATATGATGATGATTATAATTGTTTTATACATGACTCATCTGATGAAGACATTGGTCATGCTCCCCGGTGAGACGCATTACACTGTCAGCTGGAAGGAGTCCTAATTGGTCCTTTCCTAAAGCTCAGTCACTCCCGCATGTGAGTGGGTTGTTGAGTGTCTGTGGCTCCTAAGAGAGCTGGAATGAAACGAACGGAGATGGGTAGTATCTACACCTACACATCTCATAATATACATGCATGTTTACATAAACATATATAATTCATCTCCTAATCCTCCATCATCTCCTGATCTATATATGATCTATATAATATATCTAGTTCAAACATTTAAAACACATAGAACATAAATATGTATTCACATAACCCTATATAGATGAGTGTTTCTCATCTAAGTTCACCCCACTTTCTCCCTCTCTATCTTTCATACTGTCTTGTTGGAAGGGCTTATTCACACATTCCTGTTGAACATTAAAGGTCTTCCCTGCACTGGAAAAATGAGTGTCCTAAGTCCTCTGTCTGTCCTCATGCAGACATCTTCAGGCAGGCAAGGTGAACTGGTGACATTTCTCCTCCAAGTGGTTTCACATCAATCTCAGTAGGCATTCACAGTGCTGGTCCAAAGAATCAATGTTAATTTGGATGCTATCAATAGACTGTTCACCGCCAGGCATTCCTCCTGAGTAGTCAGTCTCTCCAATCTGTGTTCAGGACAAATCTAAATGTGTATCCTGTATGTGAATAGGCCACACATTCACATGGCTTGGATATTGTTGGATTTCTCCAAATTATTACATACAATAATTCAGAAAACAAAGTAGCGAACGAAAGAAGAAGAAGAAAACAAAGTTCACAGAGAAATAGTTAATGCTAGAGCTGGAACAATAAGTAACACAGAAAATGCACAAGTTTGAAGTTTGGAAGAGTAAAAATGTGAAACGGAAAGCTTAGCAAGCCTCAGAATAGCAGGCACATGATCAAAATAATATGTTGGTATGACCTGAGTTTATAGCTTAGGAAATTCTATCACTGGACTTAGTCTTTAAGTCGGACAGAACAAGATGTTAATATCTTTCCCCATAAGCTATCCTCGGAATGCTATTGTGAACGTGTCTGAAGTTTGTAGGTAATGGCTGTCGTTTAAATATTCTGTTTTCCCATGACGTGATTTTTATTTCTCCCTACTCTTTTCACGTGAAATAATTACTTATGTCCAGTCTAGTTTAAACTCCTCCTCTTTTTCACGTTGGACGGGTTACTGGAACGTATTAAGTCCCAAATTCTTTTAACTCCTCCTCTCCTTTTCTCATAAACTGTAGTTTCATCTGTCAAACAATTATGACTTACTCTTCTCCATGCGTCTTGAAACATCCTTCGGTGATGCAATGGACGTTGCATCATACCTACATCTTCCCTCTATACTCTCACTGTCCGTTAGCCGGTATTTGGGCTTTGGATCTGCAGGTAGTAAAAGGGTGTCAGGGCTACTCCCGCCATCTTAAGATGAAACTTCCGTCTGGCTGAAAGTCGCGATGAGATGTTAGACATCTGGTTTAGCCAGACCACAGTTGTTGCTACATTTACACGGGTATTTCCCCCTGATCGGCTCCGCTTAGTCTGGACTGGATGTTAAGTCTTGGTTGTCAGCATAACTTTTGATCAGGACAGCTCTCAGTTTATCACACTGTCTAGCATTTCTCGCTAGGAAACCCAGGGATTTTTATCAGCCAAGATTTTACTCCTTGCATCATTCTCTTCCCTGCCCAAATGGTGGTCACTAATTGATTTTCCCACCGTTTCTAGCTTTGAGCTATGGTAGGTCTAATGACGTAAATTTTTTAGTAACATTGTAAGCACTCAGCAGCGTGGTGACATTTTATGTTTATATCTTTTTTATTCTCAAACTTGTGGAATTCTGATGCTGCCTGAGGTGTCCCGTCACAAGGTCACAGACTGAAGTTGGAGGCTGACTGACTGAAAGTTTAGAAGGTCTGAGGCTTAAGTTGGAGGCTGACCTGAAAGATACCTTTGTGGGTATCTCTGTGGGCATACCTATGTGGGAAATGTCTCTGTGGGCATACCTATGTGGGAAATATCTCTGTGGCCATACCCATGTGGGAAATATCTCTGTGGGCATACCTTTGTAGGAAATGTCTCTGTGGGCATACCTATGTGGGAAATATCTCTGTGGCCATACCCATGTGGGAAATATCTCTGTGGGCATACCTATGTGGGAAATGTCTCTGTGGCCATACATATGTGGGAAATATCTCTGTGGCCATACCTATGTGGGAAATGTCTCTGTGGGCATACCTATGTGGGAAATGTCTCTGTGGCCATACATATGTGGGAAATATCTCTGTGGCCATACCTATGTGGGAAATATCTCTGTGGGCATACCTATGTGGGAAATGTCTCTGTGGGCATACCTATGTGGGAAATGTCTCTGTGGGCATACCTTTGTGGGAAATATCTCTGTGAGCATACCTATGTGGGAAATATCTCTGTGAGCATACCTATGTGGGAAATATCTCTGTGAGCATACCTATGTGGGAAATATCTCTGTGAGCATACCTATGTGGGAAATGTCTCCGTGGGCATACCTTTGTGGGAAATATCTCTGTGGGCATACCTTTGTGGGAAATATCTCTGTGGGCATACCTTTGTGGGAAATATCTCTGTGAGCATACCTATGTGGGAAATATCTCTGTGGGCATACCTTTGTGGGAAATATCTCTGTGGGCATACCTTTGTGGGAAATGTCTCCGTGGGCATACCTTTGTGGGAAATATCTCTGTGAGCATACCCATGTGGGAAATATCTCTGTGAGCATACCTTTGTGGGAAATATCTCTGTGAGCATACCTATGTGGGAAATATCTCTGTGGGCATACCTATGTGGGAAATATCTCTGTGGGCATACCTATGTGGGAAATATCTCTGTGGGCATAACTTTGTGGGAAATATCTCTGTGAGCATACCTAGGTGGGAAATATCTCTGTGAGCATACCTTTGTGGGAAATATCTCTGTGGGCATAACTTTGTGGGAAATATCTCTGTGAGCATTCCTATGTGGGAAATATCTCTGTGGGCATAACTTTGTGGGAAATATCTCTGTGAGCATACCTAGGTGGGAAATATCTCTGTGGGCATACCTTTGTGGGAAATATGTCTGTGGCCATACCTCTGTGGGCATATCTGCATGGACATATCTCTGGTTGAATAAATGTAAATAAATTAATTCTTCCATATGTGCTTTTAATTCCTGTTGTTACTAAATCTGTCGGAATACCATTGTGGACTTACCTCTGCTTGGAAAATGCAAATAAAATAATTCTACCATATCTGTTTTTAATTTGTGTTTTTAATACCTCTGTTGGAATATATCAGTGGGCATAACTTTGTGGGAATATCTGTTGGAATACCTCAGTGGGAATACCTCTGGGCATACCTCTTTAGGAATACCTCTGTGGGAATATTCATGGGAATACCTATGTGTTGGAATATCTCTGGGCATACCTCTATGTACTTATCTCTGCTAACATACCTCTGACAGAACAAAATGCAAAATAAAATAATTATGCCATGTGTAATTTTATTTCGGTAGTCAACGAGTTAATCTGTTGAATCTGATAATGTTGACAATTGATGGATTTTCAAAATTGTATTTATAACAAATGGTATTTCTAGTATTGTGTTATATTATCCGGGTTGTTGTGCATAGATCTGCAGAAAATAAATACTCCATAAATGTTATTTGATTTTGTTTTCTGTTTACTTCGTATTCTGTTTACTTCATGCTCTGTTTACTTTGTGTTCTATTTTACTAATATATTTAGTTTAATTACCAGATCATTATATATTCAACTATAAGAAAGAGACGAACAATATTCTTTGGTCATGTGATGTGATGAGACAAGAAGCACTGGAAAATATTGTGACGACTGGAAAATATTGTGGCAACTGGAAAATCAGTGGGAAAAGACACAGAGGTAGGCCAAGAGAAACTATTCCGGGTGGCTTAAGAAACCTCATTTGACAGAAAGTGTCGAAGACCCATTGTAGCTAACATTGATTGTGGGGAGACGGGTACTGCGTGGTCTCGAGGTATGGTGTCCGCCTCGAGTGCTGGAGGTCCTGGGTTCATGCCTCGGTGAGGACCTGGATTTATTTCACGTGGACTTCTAGTAATAAAAATTTCCCCTGGTCTCTGGGTAGTGAGATCGGACGCCCGTGTATATTGTTGCGCACGTAAAAAATCCCTTGGCAGTTGGAAATCGAAAAAGAGTAGCCTAACGGCGCTGCCCGGGCAAAATTTCGAGTTAAAAATCTATCCAAAGTATTTCAGGATACTAGCCGGTGATACAGAGTTCGTACACTGAGCTGAGTTTCTCCAGACTCAGGTTAGAGTTACGAGGAGGAACGGAGCACTTAAGGGTTACACCCATGTGCAGTGATGTTGATCCATCGACTAAACTAAACTATTGATTGTGGAGATGATACTTGACTGATGATGAGCATTCACTTTGCATTCCGTCTCTTGCTGTTATTCTTCCATTGAAACCAATGTCTTCCTCTTGAGTGTCTGCCTTCCTCCCTTTCCTTCCATAAGTTTGTCAATATTCCTTCTTTGCCACAGAGCTGGCAAAAAAGGCTCTTAGAATATCTTGAATACAATTAGAGGAACTGCGGTAAAGCCGTGGAAATGTAAACAATATAAAATAATACAAAGTCGTGCAGCTTTACTGAACACAATTATCATTGAACACAGGACGTTGCGGTGACTAGTCTTCATCAGTAAACAAATACATACACAAAACACAACATATAATTATAATCACGATGAAGGCATTATTTTAAAGCACAAGAAAGCGATGAGAAGAATGTTTGGATGAAAAAAAATGAGAACAATGAAAGGAATGTTTAGAATATCATGGACAAAGAAGAAGACAAGTACTGACATTCTACCAGAACTGATCATCAAAGAAAGCTTGCTCATAAACAACGTCTTGTCTTAAAAACGGAAATACTCTTGCTATACTAAAATGTCACAGTGGTTCGGAAAGAACTGCCATGGAAGGCGTGGTTAGTGGGTACAGAGGCAGGAGTCGACCAGCATGTATTCCTCATTTTCTCTTCACAGATTCGAAACATGGCGGGAATGCTAAATAGGGGTATGTGTCACAGTTATGAATTAAACGTTTTTAATATAGCAGCAGACATGTTGTATTATGTATGGAATTAAGTGGAGTTGCTAGTGCACTTACATATCAACTATCACCCTTACTGAAAGTGAAATATCCAAATATATCCATGTCCGCAAAACGACAGATAATAAACAGCATATTCACACCAACCCTTTACTACCAATCTCAAACCTGGACTTTATCCAAATCACACTTTCGCAAAATTAGCACCTGCGAGATGAGATGCCTGAGGAGAACTGCCGACTTAACAATCCGAGACCGAGTAAGAAATGCTATTATCAGACAGACTGTGGGATCAACACCTTGTTCCACATTTATTGAAAGACAGAAAATCAACTGGTTTGGCCATGTCGTTAGAATGCAACACCAACAACTACCATCACTGGCCTTACATCAAAGATCATCTGCGACGAGACCAAGAGGACGTCCAAGAAGAAAATGGATTGACGTCATCAAAGACATTGTACAACCACACGGAATGACACTATCCAGTGCCGCCCACCGGGCGCTGGAACGCAAATTATTCCTCCCTACGACGCTTAACGGCAGAAGTGGAAGATGATGATGATGAAGATGATAAGGAAAGCTACTGTATATAATCCCGTGGCACTTAATCAGTTAAATCATGATATTTAATACTTCTGTATTTCTCATTTTCTCTTTCCATTAATTCATAGAGTTGAATACTTCTGTAGTTATTTTTTCTTCTTTTCGTTAATTCATAACTTTCTTCTATGCTATGAACCTAAGGCCTATCCACGTCAATATGGAATATTTTTTATTCTTATTTTTATTTTTACTTCCATGCTTGTAGAAGCATAAACAGTATTCCCTACGAGAATATTTTTTATTCTTATTTTTATTTTTACTTCCATATTGACGTGGATAGGCCTTAGGTTCATACCAGAATACGTTCAGCGTTGCCAGTAGTGGGTTGTGCTCAATATTTAAATCTCAAATCCCGAAACAACCAAATAATCAATTTCTTCTATGCATCTAAAGTAATCAAATTCATTTAATTTGATATATCGCTGCATCTCAGGGGCTACTGCAGAGTTATATATCATATGAAGTGAATAAACAACTAATATTTTAGCTGAAATAATAAATGAATAGTCACTGAGATTGTTCGAATGTGAAGTACGTTATCCCCTCGGTAGTCTAAGATTTAACAGAAAGTCCTTCTGTTTGCATAGCAATGGCTAGAATTTCCTAATCGATAATGCTTCAATATATTTGAGCAATCGGTTATTGTTCATTTTGACATTTTAAAAAATATATGTCATTTACTGCCAATATAGTAACTTGCGGTGTGTGGCAGGGATGTCTTGAGCCTGAGGAATTAAGGCCGCCTGGCTAGTACAGTCGCCGCAAACTGCAGGCTAGAGTTTTCTTTTTGACCCCGACAGAAAAAAAAGACTCCACACCTTACCGAGGATTCGAACCCGAGTCTCCCCAAGTAGATTCCGACATTTTAGTCACTCGGCCAGCCGCGCCTCCATTTTGACATTGAACAAGCTAAAATATCTGGATGAAGATGTGTGTATCTGAGGCTACAATGGACTATAATGTCATGGAACTCAGTAGGTCCGCCTCGGGATGTTTCCCTAGACCTGTGGTTGTCGTACGCAGCATGTCGTTGCCGGGAAATGTCCGTTGAGACATCGAGCAGTCGGGTGAATAAAATTACTAGTCAAAGGGCAAGAACCAGTAATTTAACACAACCCGACCAGAGCCGTTGCTCGCCCTTTAAGAATATTCCAGTACCTGGGTGTCGGAACAGGTTTTCGGAAATTACGGACTGCGCATGTCCGACGTAAGCGCAGACGATTCTCCCAGAACTAAGGGAGTTGGAGACGAAGGTTGCTGGCAGGCAGTTGACATTTTGGCCCAGTGCTAAGTGATAGAGAGCGGGACAATGTGTCTTGATGAGGGTTGAAGACCTTTGACATCATGTCCAGTTGCAGTGACAACGCTTCTCGTATTCACTGTCGTGCTGTTTGTGTGAAGGTTCTATCTTGTTGAGAGCAGAGCGATGATCTGGGGACGAGTTCAGTGATCCGGACTACGGCGAGAGCCGGTGTGAACCGCTTGGAAGTCCACCACCACAGCGAGCAGTACTTACCATCGAGAGTACGTCTCAGGATGGGCTCCAGATAATGCATCACCTACGCCACGTCTGATATCCCAGGTTGTTCGCCATGACAGCACCCTATTGCCTTGTTAGTTACTTCACCAGGCAAGTAGCTTGATGTGGTTAGTGTCCCAGTTGTGAGCATGACTGACTGCCTTCATATACCAGCTAGCTATGATGTCTTCGCTACCAAGTACCTGGTACCATGTGGTGCATGATATTGTGAAAAGACTGTCTTCTACTTAACTTTATCTACCGTGCCACATTTCAGCAAGGGATATTTCTATGCTGTGATATCTGCGATATGAGTCAGATGATCGACGCTGGTCGCATAGACTGCTGTGATATCTGCGATATGAGTCAGATGATCGACGCTGGTCGCATAGACTGCTGTGACTGTTACAACCGTTGAGTGGAAGATTCACATCTCGCTCGACCAGCAGAGTCATTTACACTTCAAGACATTTTTCTAGAGGAGTGTTCTAGTTCCTCAGCCACCCGAGAGACAGTATTTAGCACTACCCTAGGGTGGTCCAGACTTCAGTGACGTCATCCACCGGAGGTCCCGAATACCAGTGAGTCGACTCGCCAGCCATCCTGTCCAAGTGAAGAAATCTACACCTGGTTGGAGGCCTGAGATATTTGGTGAGCGTGTCTGACTTACCAGCTAGTGTGATACTTGAGGCCGTGACGATGATGACACCTTCTCCTGAAGGCGACTCGAACTTTGCCATGTCTTGCCTCTCATAGAGACTGCGAGGCCTATCTCCGAATCATCATTATCATTCTCATTCATCTATTCATCTTGTATAATACACCATATTGTGATATAGTTAGCTGCCAGAGTTGTGTCATGAGTTCAGGACGAGGTTTGAAAGGGGTAACGTCCCTTGGTTGAAAGTTAGGGAGATAGGGATCCACGGGCTGCAGGGGTTTTGTGGACTGAGGTCACCTATGTCCCAGGGTTGAAGACATCCCGTTGTTACAGTGTGATAGCAGGTTCCCCTCACCCCAGGGACTGTTGTGACATATAGAAAGAATGAGTTTTAGAGGGTGCACTAGACAACAGAAAGAATGGGTTTTAGAGAATGCACTAGTCAGCAGAAAGAATTAGTTTTAGAGAGTGCACTAAAAGTTGTATATCCTTTACAGGGCGTTAGAAGTCAACACCAGCATTTTTAGCTGTTGTTGATTGATGTCTTGGCAAGTTTTACGTTCAGTAGTTTGCCATTGCTCTCTGAACGGCCGGTACCCATACCATTTCGTAAAAAACAAACTCAACGCTGTCTTCTGCTGCCAAATTGCGCGCAGCTGTGTTTCGAACGCGGGTATGCGGGATCATGAACCGCGTCCGTAAACCCTTCACCACGGAGCAGACAATAGATAATAGAGAGTGAGTTTATTTACAATATGGACATAATAAACAGTAGATGTGTGCATTGACCACGGAGCCAGCAATAGATAATAGAGAGTGAGTTAATTTACAATATGGACATAATAAACAGTAGATGTGTGCATTGATCTACTCGGAAATCAAATGTAGTAATTTTATGTTTTCTTATTTGAATAAGCACCGATAGAAGAATGATGAGAAAAGCTTTGACGGATAGAAAGATCAAGAAAGATATCTTGAAAAAATCTCGCAAAGAGAACTAGTTTCTGGCATCTGAAGCGGAGGCCACACTCTTTGGGGGGAAAGTTGGAGTGTGTCATCACATCGTGAAAGTTGGAAGGGAAGAGTGCAGGGATAACCTAGAGAGAAGAAGCTGGACAGTTTGACATCATGGCCTTGAGGAACACCCTTACCAGAAATGATTGACAGCACGCGAGACTGACGGCGTGGACAGACATGATGATCACTTAAAGTCGCTTAAAAGTCGACAGGGTCGACTTCATTGCACCGGGTTTTATCCCATATGGCTCGGTCTCTTTCCGCAGCACGGAAAGCGTCGCACAAAGCACGAACTCCGTAGCTTTTAGCGACGACCCACAGGAGTCTCCGAAACTTTTAACTCGTAAACCGAAGGGTGCGGCCCGGAATCGAACCCACAACCTTCGGAGCACGAGTCAAACGGCTTGACCACTTCGCCACACCAATGCCACATGGCATGGATTATTAGAAGAAGAATACTTAAGAAACCAATTTTATAAGTGCTCAATATCGTCTAAGTATTAATTGTATTAAATCATTTGTTACTTCAAAAATTTTAATGAAGAGTTACAACGAGTTGTACATGTTTGGAACAGAAAGAGTTAAAAAGTCGTAATTGGAATAGAATGGGTTAAAGTGCAATCTGTCTACCGCATAATGAATTAAAGTAACAGATAAGATAAAATGAGCTAATAAATAATATGATTTGTGGATTAGACGTCTCGGATATTTTAAGTAACAATTTTTTTGTATTATTGTCTGAGAAAACACCGGTATTATGATGCATAATAACCGATGATTATAAGAAGCGAAACGAACAATATTAGATTATACAACAAGCGGATCTATCGTATCTCAAAATATCACTTGAACAAATCCTACGTATTAATTTCAGGTAGCCTAATCTAAGCTTCCACGCCACGATGGCACGAACATTAGTTGTGTTGTGTGTTTCTCTATATCTCTAATAATAGAAGAAGAATGATGTCATAATTAACTAAGTAAGGCGCTAATGTCTGTCTGATATATATCTATTATACAGTGGAGTTACAGCGAAAATAACAGGCTAAAACACACAACAACGCGTGATATTTACCATTATTAGTGCCGCGAATGCTTTTATATTTTATGATCAATCCATCATTTTGCAAAATCTACACACACACAGGCGGGCGCGCGCACGCGCGCGCGCGCACACACACACACAAATATCAGTAACATGTGTAATTGTGCCACCACCCCCCCCCCCTCCACCACACACTTTTATCCATGCTGTTACTATGGGGTGCGTGAAATGTGCTACAATTCTCCTTGTGTAGTTGGTCTGTGGGAAGAGTACGGAGTTCTCATGAAGTGTACAACGAAAGTAATCTTTTTCAAGTCAACTCAAACTAGATGAATCAATGTACATTTTTCTGCAGATTTTTTCTTTAGGTTCCGCGGGTCTATGCACGCCGATTGACTATAAACCAACTGACTCACACGCATTCCTTCTCTATACTTCCTCCCATCCTCCCTCGTGTAAGGGTTCTATTCCTTTCTCCCAACTGTTACGTCTCCGACGGCTTTGTCAGGATAATAACGACTTCCATCAGAAAGTCCACGAAATGTTGGATTTCTTTCGCCTTCGAAGCTATCCTAAGAATGTTCTGTCTACAGCTCTTCACCGCTGCCAGTCTGTCAGTCGTGCCGAGGCTCTCTCCTCCAGGCCAAAACCACGAAATAATAGACCTGTCCTCTCACTAACCTACCATCCCCACAATATTGCTGCCAAGAACATCCTCCTGAGACATTTATCCATTCTCCAGGCGGACCCGACCACTCGCGATGTGTTCCCAGACCCCCCCCCCCCCCTGGTGGCGTACAGGCGGGATCGTAACCTCAGGGATGTGCTGGTCCATAGCAGTCTACCTCAACCTCACAAGTCTTTCCTGACACGGTGGCTTGTCTTCGATCGCGTTGCAAGACCTGCCCACATGTATTTGAAACCCAGAGTCTGGCATTCACTAAGACGACTTTCCACATCCGTGAGGGTTTCTCATGCACTAGTCGCAATGTTATCTATGCGATTACTTGCACACGTTGTGGCATGAGATATATCGGGTAGATAGGTTTACGTATTGCTGACAGAGTTAGGCAACACCTTTCTGATATTAACAGTGGCGCCCAGAAACCAGAATCCATGCACTTCAACAGTCCTGACCACTGTGAAACTGGCGTTTCTGACATACAGGTCACGGCGATAAAATAGTGCGCATCTCACGAACAACATCGTAAAACATTGGAAAACTGTCTCATCTTCCAGTTGGGTTCATTCTCCCCTCACGGCCTCAATGTCCAACACAGTTTTTTTAACTTCCAAACCCCATTCGCGTACCCCCACCCCAGTTGTATTGTCCACTAATAAGGTAGTTGCATGTCCTTTGCAGGACGTGGCAGTCAACCCCAGCATTATTTTTGCTGTTTGGGATTTCTTGGCGGGTTTGCGTTCGGTGATTTTCAGTCGTTTTCTGAGCAACCGCCACTCATGCCCCTCAGTGAGGACCATCGCAATGAAATCTTCCGCATCTGTGTTTCGAGCACGGAATGAGAAACTGCCAATTGCGAAGTGCGTCCGTGACATCTTCGTCAATCCTAATTTTTAACTTTTGCCCAAATGGGCGCCTCTCCACCCCCACTCCTTCCCGCCGAGTTGTTTAGCCAATGCCTGAGCTTCTGATGGGATTGACCTTTGACCCTTTGACCATACATCCGGTTCATACAATCCACTGATAGTCGTCGAATGCGTGTCAGTCGTCAGTGACTCTAAGCTAGGATACAGATTCAGATAAGTACCCTTAATATTGTCATGTAGTGTGTTTCATGTAGTTTTGTGTCGGTTTGTTCTGTGCTGACGAAGGCTTTGGCAGCAACGTCCAACTTGTTTCTTGTAATCGTGTTTTACTAAAGCTCACAATCTACTTCACGTTTTTTGGTTATTCATTCATTACATTTCTGTGTGATCGTTGCTTCTCCAGACGCACGATCTACATACCTCATTCAAAACAATGTTTTCCAGTAGTGAATCTAAATAATGAAACACAAACAATAGATTGCCCGATGTATTGCATGGCAATAACATTACCATGTTAGACAATTCAAATTACTGTGTGAATGTGTTTGTGTGTATATTTCTGCTTGAAGGACTTATCTAATTACTTTAGTAAATGTTTTGTGATTTCCGCAGTGTGTACCTGACGAGATGCTGCGAAATATGCTAGGCATTAAATCGTGCAATCTATTGTTTGTGTTTTCGTTATTCATCATCATCATCATCATCTTCCACTTCTGCCGTCAAGCGTCGTGGGGAGGAATAATTTGCGTTCCAGCGCCCGGTGGACGGCACTGGATAGTGTATTGTTTGTGTTTTCGTTATTCAAATATACTTAATTGTTTTATTTCACAGCGTCACATCTTGCCCTAGTGTTGATCTTTTATCTGTTACAGCGTTCCAAGGATCGCCATGACTCCCCGCAGCTTACATACCATTACTGCAAACTCTGCTGGTTCTGCGCTGGGGAGGGGTGGGGGGGGGAGGAGAGATTCCCTATGTAGATTGTACATCGTGACTTTTGTGTGTGACTCTCCTGGGCCCCAGAATCTGCCCGACATGTATAGTAAATCGCTCACTATATATACAATATAAAAATAACACAAAGTAATGCAGCTTTACAGAACATAATTGACCCAAAAAAAAACAACAACACAGAACGTTGCGGCGACTAGCCTTCATCAGCAAATAAATACATACACAAAACACAACATATAATCATGGAGAAGACCCCCATAGTGACTACATTACGGCATAAGAACGGGATGAGAAGAATAAAAAGATGAAAAAAAATGAGAACAATGAAGAGATAATGAAAGTTTGAAAAAACAAAATGTGTTTGCTGTTTATCTCCGAATCTCAGACTACTATATATGTTATGTTTGCATATAGTATGTTTGTACTATTGTTTGCATATAGTATGTTTGTACTAGTTGTTGTGATGTTGTTAGTGGTGTGGGTTGTAAGTGTTGCTGTATCTGCCACTACTGCCTATGATACTTTGCTTTTTAGGACGGGGGTTTGGGAGGTTTGGACATGAGGAATTAATGCTGCTTGGTTAGTGCAGTCGCAACGAAAGTTAGGGTGTTCTTTTTGCTCCCGACAGAAAAAAAAAATCCCCAGGTATCCCGAATGTCTATTGTTCCTGGCACTTGGCCAAACGCTGGAGTGTTGTAACAGGTGGAGATGAGATGAGTTGAGCTCAACTCAACCTGTTACAAACAACGCTCGAGCGTGTTATACTTTAGCACCAGTAGCAATAATAAGTCTAGTAGTAAGAGTAATTGCCCTTTAAGGGCATCACTTCAGCAATATAAGATTACCAGCCCCGGGAAGGTTAACCCGGTCAACAAATGCCCGCAGAAGTCGGATGTGTCGGCCTAACGGCGCAAGAACGCAGCTCTGCTGTAAACAGGCACAACGCAATCACGTCCGAAAAAAAAAAAAACTCCGGATGAACGCAGCAGAAGAAGAAGATTACCAGTGGATGCAGTATTTCAATAAAGTCAAGTAAAGAAGCCACTTCCATACCTTAAGCCTATGTGAATATATAATTCTAGACCCATGTTTGTATGGACCAAACGGCACTAATGGCTGATGTGGTCAGTGTCACACCGGCCGCCTTGTCTTTCCAAGACATTTCCTGGTACACATTGTATGCTGGGTCGACCTCGGAGTCCAGGCCCATTTTTAAAAATCCGCCCCAAAGAACCATTACCCCGGAACAACAATCACCTTCAGATTAATTATCCTGTGAGGGTAAAACAGTGGGCAGCTGTTTTTGCGGTTGACTCAATCGCAGGACTATCATTCTGAGCCGGCGATGGACCCTACTATAACTTCTCCTTGAGGTTGAATGGGGTAGGGGTAATTGTAGAATCTGCTGGATCTTGCAGATACTGAATTGACTGCACATGATGGACAGGAACTGCAGCATGCATTGGGTACTGTTTTTGTGCACACATTGTAAGAAAATAGAAATTGTGGCATCTCCAAGAATACAAAATATCACAATGTGATGATGATGATGATGATTGTTATAAATAAGAGTCTTTGTGGTGATAATATGTACAGTTTTATTATTGTTATTATTATTATTATTATTATTATTATTATTAATATTATTATTAGTTTGGACTAAAATGCTGACTTTTTGTTCTTGACTTGGGGTCATATATTACCTCAGAAGTCAGAGTGGGTTCGCCTGATGGCGAGGGACACAGTAGTAGTAGTAGTAGTAGTAGTAGTAGTAGTAGTAGTAGTAGTAGTAGTAGTAGTAGTAGTAGTAGTAGTAGTAGCAGCAGCAGCAGCAGCAGCATCAGCAGCAGCAGCAGCAGTAGTAGTAGTAGTAGTAGTAGTAGTAGTAGTAGTAGTAGTAGTAGTAGTAGTAGTAGTAGTAGTAGTAGTTGCATATGAAGTAGTGGTAACAGCAGTAGTAATAGAAGCATTAGTATTATCAGTAATAGTAGCATTAATTATGGTGGTAGTAGCAGAAATAGTAACAACAGTGGCAGTGGTTGTGGTTGGTGGTTGTTGAGGTGGTAGTACGGTAGTAATATCTTGTGTAGAAGTAAAAGTAGTGTAGTTGCAGTAATAGCAGTAGTAGTATAATAGTTGTGTTATGTGCTGCCATATACGCACAAACACGCCTTCCGACATAGAAAAAGGCAGACGTAATGACCCCAGGCAGACAGACAGACAGACAATTAGATAGGCAGGCAGGCAGGCAGATAGACCGACCGACCGACCAATCGATCGACCGACCGACCGACAGGTAGACAGACAGGCAGGCAGGCAGGCAGGTAGGTAGACAGACGGGCGGACGGACGGACGGACGGACGGACGGACGGTCGGACGGAAGGACTGACGGACTGACGGACGGACGGACGGACGGACGGACGGATAGATAGATAGATAGATAGATAGATAGATAGATAGATAGATAGATAGATAGATAGATAGATAGATAAATAGATAGATAGATAGATAGATAGATAGATAGATAGATAGATAGATAGATAGATAGATAGATAGATAGATAGATAGATAGATAGACAGACAAGCATACAATCAGTCAACACATACAGACAGATAAGGCTCTTCAAGGTACCTTTTCAAGATCGTCTACCTTTTTACTCTCGGAGATATACATATACCCCTGGGCTAGTAACCACACAGGACGTGTACGGTTCTTTAGGGCAACATACCAATACTGCATTTTAGTCTGTGTATGGGAAAACAAAAGGGAAAACCCCGTAAAGATTGATAATAGCTGAGACCTTCACTATTTGCCGGTGAGTCACGGAAAATATAGAGCAAACACTATATGTCCATTATGCATCAAAGGCACGCCAACTGGCCAATATTCCTGAGAAGAATAAAAATATATCAAGAAGAGATAAGATCGGAAATGAAGAAATCGGGGCTAATATGGGGGTTATAGCTGCGCTAGATTTTATTAGAAAGCAGCAAGTCAAATGGTTTGGCCATGCAAGTAGGTTACGAACTAACAGTATACCACAACAAGCAATGATGTACAGACCAGAGGGAAGCAGAGGAAGAGGCCGACCACGTAAACGATGGACGCAGGGAATAACAGTCCATGGGAATATCGATACATGAAGCCCATAAGCGGGCACTCTTCCGCTGTTTATACTTCACCTCGACACCGCAAGGTACAAGAGGATCATGATGAGATGAGATGAGATAAGTGGCGTTGGATTTAATGATGTCGTTGGATGGTTGGGGCATTGACGATGTTGGATGGCTGGAGCATTGGGGCTGGGGCACCTGCTTTCTGTTAGTTCCGAATGTTGGGCGGCGCTCTCCAAACCCAATATTGTGCCAATGGCTTCGGGCGGGGGAGGGCAATTGGGGCGGTACAGGCCTTACCCTAGTGCGAGGAAATGCAACCTAAAGACTATATGTCAGGGCAGGCCAGACCAGGCCCTAAGCCTTGATGTACAACTAGTCTAGGATCGAAGCTCCGACAGTCGGACAGTTAGAGCATTGCTTAGCTTAGCTGCTTCTGCAGCTTGTCTTGTTCCAGATGTATTGGTGTTACCTCTCCTCGGGAATAAACTAGACAGGCCAAGAGAGGGATCATGCTGCATGGGCAACGTGCGGTCTCTAAAGTCAGGCTTTGTGCTATGGGGAGGTATAACTCCATTTTACAAACTATCGTCTGTCAAGACGGCAAGGTGTCAGTTAGTCATAAAAACAGCAATCACATACTCCGTAGCGAAGTATTCAAGCCGACTGCCCTGCGCTATGAGTTCATGCTTTGCACGATGCTCTCACCAGGTGGCTTACTGCCTTACTGAAAGAGACCAACCCAGATAAAGTAAAACCCGGTGCAGCTAAGTCAGATCCTGGTGCCTTTAACCATATACAATATCATCATCATGTGCCATGCCGGTAAGCGTGGGCGATCATGTCTCGCCGTCTCACTCGATCACCAGAGTCGTGGATCAGCTCAGTGATCTTGTCTCGACCATGCTAAATGGTCAAGCCATCCAGGTATTTACTTCTCTGTCTTCCTCTTGTTCTTTTCCTCTCAATATTGCCAGTTGTCGTCAAGTTCTCCAATTTATTTCTTCTTCTAACGTGACCAAAACATGTTGACTGTCTACGTCTAATTTCTATAATCAGTTTACGGTTTTCATTTGTTTCTTGTAGGACTTGGTCATTAGTTTTTCTGTCTGTCCATGGTATTCATTGCATTCTCATCAGAAACCACATTTCCACAGCCATCAGCTGTTTTTCAGCTTGACTGCTCATTGTCCAAGTTTCACATCCACACAAAAGCACAGGTTCTATGTAGCACTTCAACACTCTTTTTCTCGTTTCAGTTGACATCTTTTTATTGGTCAGTAAGTTTTCCATCTTGCAAAAGGCTACCTTCGCCATGGCGATTCTTGTTCTAATCTCTTCAAGACATTTTTTCCCATCAGATGTTATGACTGTTCCGATATAATTATACCGATTCACTTGCTTAAGAATATTCCAATTTACTTGTATATTACATTGTGGTATTTCGTTCTTCCTTGTGACGACCATAATCTGTGTCTTCTTACAATTTTATTCTAACCCTAGTTGTTCACTCTGTGCAACAATCACATCTACTAAATGTTGCAGATTCTGCTCATTGTCTGTAATCAATCTGCATATCTAATGTTATTGATCTGTCTTCCTCCAATGATGATTCCTTTCATATCTTCTACATTTATGAATATATTTTCACTGCATAGCGGAAACCCCCCAAAAAAAGATATGGAGACATTACACATCCTTGTCACACATCTCTCTTAAGAGGCTGATATTGACCTACTTCATTATTATTCTTTATGGCAGCTTGTTGTTTCCAATATATGATTTTAGAAGTGTAAGGTCTTTCCCATCAATTTGTAGATCTTTATCATGTTGACATGTCTTACTTTATCGAAAGCCTTTGTATAGTCAATTTTGTTTACTTCTACAGAATATTCAATTAATGTTTTCAGCATATATTCAGCATTTACTGTACCCTTGCCTTCTACAAACCTACATTGTTCTTCTCCTATTTCGGGTTGTATTTTCTTCCTAACTCTTTGCATGATAATTCTTAACAAAATCTTCGTGATGTGGCTCATTATACAAATTGTTTGATGTTGATCACATTCCAAGGCTCCTGATTTCTTCTGGATTGCAATAAATGTAGAATTACATAATTCAGGAGGTATATCTCCAGTATCGTATATTGTGTTCTGCAGTCTGGTGACCATATACAAAAGCTGCCCTAACAGCATTTACTGTACCCTTGCCTTCTACAAACCTACATTGTTCTTCCCCTATTTCGGGTTGTATTTTCTTCCTAACTCTTTGCATGATAATTCTTAACAAAATCTTCGTGATGTGGCTCATTATACAAATTGTTTGATGTTGATCACATTCCAAGGCTCCTGATTTCTTCGTGATTGCAATAAATGTAGAATTACATAATTCAGGAGGTATATCTCCAGTATCGTATATTGTGTTCTGCAGTCTGGTGACCATATACAAAAGCTGCCCAAAAAACTATTCAGTTCATGCTTTTATCACAACAAGTAATATTTTATTTTCTGCACAAACAATATTGCCATGTCAGAGAAAGTACCTGTAGTAATATCAGCTTCCACAATCGTCTGGATTACTTCCTTGGCTTTTCAATAACTCCTCCGTTTTCTGGGCAAAGCGCTCTTCACGTCTGCGTCTAGCCTCCTTGAACTTCTGTCTGCGGGCTTCAGCTTTGTCGCTTATAATCTTGAACTGTTCTTTTCTGCCTTCCACTTGGGAATAAACTCCATTGCCTTTGCACTTCATATACCGCTGGTGGTCGAGGTGTTTGTTGATTTTCTTAGCTTCTCTGTACTTGTGTAGCAGTCTATGTAGAACGCTCATAAGTCGGATCCAAGGGATCTTATTCGGCATACGAGCATTGGCAGTACCTTTCCTCTTGTCATGTCCCATATGTCGTTCCTTACAGCGTTCCTCGGTATTTTTACTTAGAATGAATTCAACATGCATGCATACAGTTTCGTTGTACGGATTCACACATCAGAAATGTAATCAGATGGAACAGCATGTAGCGTAACAAAATTTTAATAAATGCAATGCAAATAGCCAACTGGTCAAATAAATGGAACATAAATTTGCAGGCACATAAACACATAAACTGGAAAGTTAAATACAAAGTGCCACATTTAATAAACAATGAACAGGCACATTACGTACACATAAAACTGGAGTTGCAAGAAGCAGGAGTCACCAAACAGGAAGATGGCCACGGGATATTAAAGACACCCTGCGCACGAACATTTATGTAGCAAAGAAGCTGGCAAGAGATACAGTCTTTCCCGTGGGCCATGATGAGAAAAATATTTTGAAAAGGACCTTTTACATAAATTGAAATAGTGTGTAACACTGAATTCAGGTCCAGAAATACTACTATTATATATATATATGAAACACGGAATTCAGGAACATATAAGTCCAGAAATACTACCATCATATATGTGTAACATTGAATTCAAGTACTTATGCCTCCAGAAATACTACCATCGTTTGTGTGTAAGACTGAATTCAAGAACTTTTAGGTCTAGAAATACTGCTAGTATATGTGTGTAACGGTGAATTAAAGTAATTATATCACCAGAAATGCCACTATCATATTATGTAACACTGAATTTTAGTATTTTTGTGTCTAGAAATACTGCTATCATACATGTGTAATACTGATTTACTTATGTTAGCAGAAATACTATTATTATTATTAATGTTGCATATCCCTTACAGGACGTTGCAGTCAACACCAACATTTTTTTCAGCTTCTGTTGATGTAATAGGCATGATTTTACGTTCAGTAGTTTGCCATTGTTTTCCGAACGACCGGCTCACATACCCCCCTTAAGTTACCAGCGCGGCGCGATTCGCTGCCGAATCTCGTGCAGCTGTTTTCCCCATGTGAATATGCGGAATTACGAACAACACCGCTAACCCCTTGGCCAGGGAGACTATTATTATACCTGTGTAATCAATACTGAATTCAAGTACTTCTATCACCTCAAATATTGCCATTTCGGTGAAATCTGAATTCATGAGTTTATATCACCCGGAAATACTACTATCGTAATGTGTATTACTGAGCTCATGTGCTGATATTATTCAGAAATACTATTATAATAATGTGTAATACTAAATTAATGTGTTTATATAATTCATAAGTACTACTATTACAATGTTTAATAATAATACTACAGCCGTAAGCTGATATCATCCAGAAACACTACTATCATATTGTGTAATACTAAATTCATGTGCTTATGTTGTCCAGAAATACTACAATCATAATGCATGATACCAAATTCATGTGCTTTTTCTCCTATACCAAATTCAGGTACTTAAGTCTCCATCAGATGAGCCGCTGGAATCAATTCTGCTGGAGGTAGCAGCAGCAGCAGCGGCGGCAGCAGACACAACAACCGCCATGACAGATGAGCCATTCCGAGACACAGTATTTGATGTCAATGCTGTGTTCAGGACATTTTTGATGAAGTTTCTATTTTGTGGGTCCTTGATCACAGATTTGAGAAAGGCAACAGCGTCGGATCTAAACTCTTCCAGTTCTTTCTGCAACTCCCTATTTCGCTTAATTAAGTTGCCAGTTTTCATAGCTACTTCCCAGAGTCCAGATTTTTGAAGTGCTTCTGCAGTTCTTCGGAATCTGTATTCTTTGTTTGGCAGAACCTTGAAACTAGGCCGGGATGTATGGGGAACTCTGCTGTAATATCCATTCTTTGTTTTGTTACTGGCTACATTGCCACCACAAGATCCGAAAACCAAACTTGGTTTGAGATTGCTGTAAATCTGGTGATTTCTGATATGGACAGATTTAGCAGTTGTTTTCTGTGAAGGGGTTGGCATGGAAAGTACGTACTCCTTCCTGGTGTGGTCTAGAGGGATGGGCATGGAATCTGGGGCAGGCACGGGCAAAGGAATATAACCAGGTGCTGTCAGTTTGCTTGTCCAGGGTGTCAGGCTGGCATAAATCTGTGCAAAGCTTTGATGGTTTACCTGAAAAATAAATAAACAAGACGTATTAAGATAAAGGCAATTTATTTACTCTTTTTCTCGCAATCAACACATCATTTGTGATTGACTACTCTTCATGTGTAGCAACATATCGTGTGTATTGTACTTCATACGTTTAGTCAAAGCATTCTAAAGACATGTGAGCAATTTAGTTTTTCCCACTGTGAGTACAGCTGATCGGTGTGAAAGTAATATACTTGTGATTTTGGTGTTATAATTATTTTCTCCATTAGGAAGTTGTTGTGACCTTCCGGGACTGAAAGAGTTAAATACAGTGTTCTTCAAAATAAAATCTCAACCAGCTTTCATTTCTATATCAACCCATACTCATTACACTGCTGTCTTTTGTGTAGAATAAGAGAGTTTGTACTATAACTGCGAGGTCAAGGCTGTGTGGAATGCCTAAAGCCAGATCGTATAAGCCATTTCCTAATCATTAATCAAGGCTATAATCAAGAAAGAGATGACTATAAAAATATGTGTAAGTGACAATAAAAGAAATGACTACTGCAGAGCTTCTAGTTGTGAATAGTGAAAACAGAGAAACAAGGGCTATATAAAAATATAATTAATATCATAATGTAACATAATATTACAGACATAATTCAGCATATTTGATCAAATAATGACAGATGAAGACATTAACTTAACCCCTGTTGACTCTTTGGATGGAAATGTTTTGACTCTAAGGATGTAGATGTTTTGATTCTATGGATGGAGATTTTTGACTCTTTGGACGGAGATATTTTGACTCTAATGATGTAGATGTTTTGACTCTAGGGGTGGGATGTTTTGGCTCTATGAGATATTTTAAGTCGTAAGGATGGAGATATTTTAACTCCAATGATGTTGATGTTTTGACTCTACGGACATATTTTGACTCTATGGATGGAGATTTTTGACTCTTTGGTTGGAGATGTTTTGATCTTAAGGATGTAGATGTTTTGACTCTAAGGATGGCGATGTTTTAACTATAAGGAGATGTTTTAACTCTAAGAATGTTGATCTTTTGACTCTACGGACATGTTTTGACTCTATGGATGGAGATTTGTAATGTAGATGTTTTGACTCTAAAGATAGAGATATTTTGACTATGGGGATGTTTTAACTCTCAGGAGCTATTTTGACTCGATGGAAGTGACTAGGTCCAGGCGTTCCACTACACTTATTGTTGTTACATATATTCAGATTGACATGTGAAGGTGTATAAACAAGAAGAATACGTACTGGACCATGTGTGTCCCCCGACCCGACATCCGACATCCTTGGGCTTGGATATTCACTGATTGATCCTTCCCTTGGGAACCTAGTTGGTGCATTTGGTGAAAGAACTGGTGCATCACCTGTGGCATCTGCTACAAGTGGAGGTTGGTCGCGTCTGGTTGTTGATGGAGGCAGTAGCGATCTACCAGATGACGGAGCTGCAAATGAAAAGTGAATTATTTAAAATCATTGAACAATATCTTCTTCTTTTAATTTTCTTGTTCATCCGGATAATGATATTGATTGTAATAAGCCCATTGCATTTACAGCAAATCTGGTATAATTAAAATGTTTGCTCAATAAATTTGACTTCAGCATGGTGTTAATTTTGGTGTCTGTCTTTGGTCTGTCGCAAATACTATCTTCGGGGTCTGTATTTCATCTTTACTGTCCGTAGAGTCAAAACATCAACATTCTTAGAGTTAAAACATCTCCATATAGTCAAAACATCTCCATCCTTAGAGTCAAAACATCTCCATATAGTCAAAACATCTCCATCCTTAGAGTCAAAACATCTCCATCCTTAGAGTCAAAATATCTCCACATACTTTCATCTTTCACATATACTATAAATAGTCTCTTTTTTTTTATCACCCAATCACTTGTCACTGTGAGGGATATTTGTATCTGTACAGACTGAGAACAGCATTGACTGTTTATATGTGACGAGAAGAGGGGCACTGGAGAACTATAACAGTGTGTAATATAAGACGAAGGCCGGTCGTTTGTTTGTTGATAAAACGTTTATTGGCTTAATATAACCAAGCTTCGATGTACACCTCCATTCGCTACTCAAGCTGGGTTCTAACTGCCCATACCAACCCAATACGTCACGATTGAGCATCTCCCCCCCCTTTCAGTCTCAATGCTCAATCGTGCTGTATCGGAGTTTTCCAATAGACCCCAATTATACCTACACTGTTACACCTCCCCATATTACTTAAAGAATTTTCCTTTTAAAGGAAAAATCTTTACTTCTAATCCCCATACTCTATTCCCTACTTGTCTTTTAACCTTCGCCCATACATCTTTTACTCTTCTCCCAGTGCTATGATCTGTCTATAACCTCCCCATATACTTCTTCTTTCCTTTTTTATTTCCCCAACATTTCATAGTTATCTACTACGTAATTCTTCATTTCTGGTTCTTTCTGGTTATCTGTATCAAATATACATATCATAAGAACAGCTCATAAATTCTGTGTCAAAAATTATGATCTTATACAATTCCTCATTCTCATAAATTCTGTGTCAAAAATTATGATCTTATACGATTCCTCATTCTTTCAAACCCCAGGACGTACAAAAACAATGTAGTTAGAAAAAGTAAAGAAGTGGTGCGCACCAAATAAAGAACATGAAGAATGAATACACGACATGACCACATGGACATATTGTAAATGTACATTTAAGACATTCACCCTTTACCTCCCTTGCCAATAAAAAAATTTTTTTTTTTGTAAAATAATTTTTTAAAACACCTTTAAGAAATATATTATTGTTTGTTATAAAACAATTTGGCATAAGTTTTCATGAACCTTTTATATTTCACATTGACATTGCCAACCACAATTCCGTTCCTCTTCCGTTATCTCACCTTTTACCATGAGCCCATGTTCATATTTTATGAACAACTTAAATATAATTAAAGCTGGTATTTCACAGCACCTATATCTTTCCCCCGTACAACCCATCCTGTTATTTTATAAATAAAGTGACGTGTGTGCAGACCCTGGATACGTCTATCCATTCGTGCATACACGTTCACCAACTATGGTTTCCCACTAGTTAATGAATGCATAGTTTCCCCTTACCTTGGACAAATTTGTTTTTATCAACTCTTTTCTTAACGAAAAACCTTTAGCAAAACCTCCTTCATTTGAAACTTAAATTTACTTAACTAACTTTACAAGCATTTAACTCAATATACCAAATCATTCATGTAATCAAAATAAAATGAACACAACCTCCAAATTAATCTAGAAGAAAAAAAAAACACATTTTAAAATGACATAACATGCATGTTATCAAATCAGAATAAAATATCCTATTCTACCTATCACTATTGGACACTTTTACGGACCAATAGTTCTTGTCAACTCAAATGCTATGAACACAATCACCCTACTCTAAACCAATTACTCAAACAATAACAATCATATTTTAAGACCAAATCAAGAAAACAAAATGAGGTATTACAACTTAGGCTCAATAAAACAACCAAACAACATCCCTCATTTTCTAGTAGTAACTCAAGCATAAAAACATTTCTTATATGACTCATAACTCATAAAACTTAGATTTCATAAACACCGTTTTCAACACAATTTTAACTCTCTTAAAATTACTACCAGCATTAGGCTCTCATAAATGACGCATATCCAGTATTTATATGACCGAGAAGACTAAACCTCCTATCTATATATCTGTTATTTACAGATCAATTATGAACATATCTGTTCTATCTAGATAAACAAATCAGTAATCCAGAATTATCTATTTATTATCTCTTAACAGCACATAGTATCCTGAATAAGCTCTTAAGTAAGCACTGTAACCTATATCCAACATTAACTCAATGTAGCCATCCTCTACTTATCAACGTACTTGTGATCTATCCTGTCTATTATTATTATAACTTGTTAACCCCTATCTTTAAACACGGCACTTCTAACCTCAATAAAAAAAATACATTCACCCACTGTACTAATATCTCAAAACCACTTTTTCCACCGTTTCGTATACTTCTTCTTGTTATCTACAGTACTTTCGATTTATCTACCTCTTACGTTTCCATTTCCTCAACAACTCTAAGTTTCTCTGAATAAGTGCTAACTCTATATCAACATCTTCTTCTTCGTACAACCTACTAGCCTCTTCCATACTACTACTTGACTCTGACTTTTCATCCATTTCTTCTTCTTCGTCTGTATGTCTCTCTTTAGCTGCCGCTAATTTCTTCCGTTCAACATCCCACCTAATTTGTCGATCATTCTTTCTTAAGGATCTTTCTAGTATAGGTATATCGTCTCCGCTTGTTGAATCATCTCTAATTCTTCTCTGTCTTTTTACTTCTTTATTTCTTTGACTGTCCATTCTTCTTTTTGTTGCTTGCCTAGTATTTTTAAATGGAGCACCTGTGTCTTCTTCCATACTATCATAATGAGTTTCATTTGTCCCTTCTTCTTCCATTCTTTTCGGAATTGTCTGTTCTTGTTCTTCGTAACTTGGATTTGCTAACAACTGATTTTGTTCTGGTTCTTTTCTAAGATCTGGGGTTACTGTAGCTCTTCCAAGATCTGGAGTTATTGTAACAACTTGTTCATCCAAAAATTTTGCATCCGAATAACAATTATTATTATAATTATTATTTTCTATCTCATTTTCATCTCTTCTTAAGTGTTCAACATGTGCCCTTGCTATGTGTGCTGTGACCTGGTTCTTTATTACATACGATACATTACCCAGTTTTTCCAAAACGTAATAACCTGGAATCCAACGAGAATCAAACTTAGAGTTTCTTCTATGCTTTTTGTAATAAACTCTATCACCTACTTTAAACTCCTGTAATTTTGTATTTACATTTTTGTACTTTTTCTGTCTTTCCCTAGCTTTTATTATATTATTTCTTAATCTCATATGTGCTTTATGCATTTCTTGTATTATGACCTCTTGAAAATCTTCACCCATATATTTCCGTCTAGGTTTTAATAAATTATCTATAGGTAATATTGGTTCTCTCCCGTGTATTAAATAAAATGGCGAAAAACCCGTGCTCTCATTTTGATTTGTACGAATAGCGCTAAGAGCAGGTCCCAAAAATAGATCCCAATCTTTTTCATGTTCATCAATAATCTTTGCCACAATGTTGTATAACGTCTGATGTTGACGCTCGTTTTTCGCATTTGACGAAGGTCTATAAAATGAGGTCTTTATATGTCTTATGTTTAAATCTTTTAATAACTTTTCGAATTTTTTATTTACAAATTCTCTACCATTATCTGTAAGTATACTTTGTGGGCAACTAAACCTTGGTACGAACTCCTGTAAAAAAATATTAATGACAGTATCCGCGCTCTTATCTGGAATTGCATAAACCTCTGGCCAAAGACTGTAGATGTCTACTATATGAATTAAATACACATTTCCTGACAATGTTCTGGGGTGTGGACCCGATATATCTAAACTAATCTTTTGCATTGGGAAGTGAGGAATATCTGTGTCCTGTAATGGAGACTTTATTGTTTTCATGTTCCTTAATCTGCACTTTTCACACGTATCTACATATTTGCATGCAGATTTAAATAAGTTTGGCCAATAATATTTACTTGTAAGTGCTTTCACTAGTTTGTCTCTACCGAGATGTCCATTTTCATCGTGATATGCTTTTAAAAGTTCATTTTCCAAATGCTTTGGAATATATTTCCTTAGTTGTTCGTTCTTTTCACACATATAATATAACTGTCCATCCTCTTGTAATAGCAAATAATTCCTTTTATATTTGTTATCTTCTGTTTCTCGTAACTTTTCCTTTATTTGTATGATTCTTGGGTCCAAATCCTGCTCTTCTTTCATATTGAATTGTGCTAACTGTAGATCTTCTTCTCTATGTTCAGACTCTTGATCTGATGGTAAGCTATCAAATTCTCCCCCATTTATTATAGCAGAATCCAGAATATTTACCTGCCAATTCCTGTCGTCTATCTCTGGTTCGGCTGCCTCCACTTCTGTATCCTCTGATGACTGTGTATATGGAATTCTAGACAAAAGATCAGCGCATGTGTTTATCTTACCCGGTATGTATTCAATTTTCGCGTCGTACCCCTGAAGATTCAATGCCCATGTCTGTATTTTCCTGTTCTGCACTGGAGCTTCTAAAAAAGACTTTAAAGGCATGTGGTCAGTTCTAATAACAAAACTTGCGTTATGTAAATAGTAATTAAGTTTTTGAAGAGCGTAATGAATCGCGTAAGCCTCCTTCTCGATAGTACTCCATTTTTTTTGTGATTTACTAAGCTTATGAGACAAAAAGTAGATAGGTCTTTCATTTTTTACCCCTGGTATTCCAGATTCTTTTCCTTCATATGGTTGTACTAAACATGCTCCTACTGCACTGTCTGAAGCATCTGTGTATAGTATTAACTGTTTGTTTAAGTCTGGATGCGTCAATAGTGGTACCAATGTTAAGCTGTTTTTTAAATAGTCGAAGGCTTTTTGACACTCATCATCCCACTTAAACCTGGCGTACTTGGCTGTTAAATTTGTAATTGGTTCAGCTATCCTTGAAAATGCCGGAATAAACCGTCTATAATACGCACACGTTCCTATAAAAGCACGTACTTCCTTAACGTTTGTTGGTGCAGGTAACTCTTTAATAATCTTTATTTTGTTCTGGTCTGGTTTTATACCCTCTCTATTTATAATATACCCTAAATATTTTGTTTCTGTTTTTAAAAATTGGCACTTACTAAGCTTCAACTTCACATCATGCTTTCTTAACCTGTCAAACACTAGTCTAATATGTTTCAAATGATCTTCTACATCTCCTTTGGTATAGACCAATATATCATCAATATAAGCAAGAGCGAACCTTTGCATACCCTCTAGAACTTCATTTATTAAGAGCATATAGTGTGAGGGCGCTGTCTTGACTCCAAAAGGCATTCGTAAGAATTCGTACGAGCCCATGTGGGTACAAAAGGCACTTTTCCGTTGCGCGTCCTCTGACATCGGAATACACCAAAACCCTGACCTTGCGTCCAACGTTGTGAAATATGTAGAGCCATTAAGTAGCCCCAAAATGTCATCAATTACCGGCAGTGGGTATGCTACATTCTTGGTGATTTTGTTCAACGCCCTGTAGTCACAACAGAAACGACTCGAACCATCAGGCTTGGCCACGATGACCACCGGAGATGACCATTCTGACTTCGACCTTTTTATTATTCCTGCTTTCAGCATCTCCTCTATTGCCTTTTCCATTATTTCTCTGTTTCTTAATGGAGTTCTGTATGGTTTTAGACTAATTGGTGGATGATCTCCCGTGTCTATCTCCATCGTAACCGTCCGCGTCTTACCCAATTCCAAATCACTAACCGCAAACACATCTTGATTTTGCTTTATAAACTGTTCTAACACTTCCTTATTTTCTGGCGAAGCTTTTAACTGTGACAGCAATTCTTGTTCCCTTGTTATTTTGTCTAGTGAATGTATATGTACTTTATTTTCTCCGAATGGATGGATCAATTCATTCATTCTGATTTTCCCTCTTCTTCCGCATCCGCGTCTGTCACTTCTCCTTTCACTAGAAGTTTCCAAATAACTTGTTCCCAACACTTCTGTTCTATTCGTTGCCAATATTTCACTAATGTTATGATCTAACTTTGCTATCACACATCCTCTGTATAACTTGATTTCTCTCCCTGTGTTGTTGATAATCATTACTGGAAAGGTTAAGTGTTTATCCAACTTCATTACTCCATCTGGAACCTCCAAACCAGGCTCATCAATTATTTCTTCTTGTAACTCAGTGATTCTGACTGTGTTTCCTTCCACATAATATGGGTTTCTCTTCAGCTTCGCTTGTATTAAATTAACCGACTGTGGTTTTAATGTCGTTGTCATTTTGACCCTAACTAGTGCTGCTATATGCATATCCTCTTCCATATCTATATATACGTCTCTAAATTTTAACTTATGTAAATCATAAAAAAGTCTTATCCCATTCTTTATCAAAAAATCTCTTCCTATCAACATATTTCTATTTAAACCCCTCACTACATGAAAAAGGTGTCTTATGTTGATCCCTCCTAATTTAAAATTGATCATTGTTTGTCCAACTACTTGTAAATTCTGTCCAGTAACAGAGTGTAAATTATTACTACACTTAAATACTCTACAATTTCTTACTATTTTGTATAAAAAACTTTCTTTTACTACACTAACTTGAGCTCCTGAGTCTATTAATGTACGAACTCTATACTTCCCTATTTCTAATATACACGAGCTATAATCTGTTTTTTCTTCTATAAATTTCTTGACTTCATCCATTTGAAAATATTCTCTGTTCGATCTATTATACTTGTTATTAACATACTCTCTAATACTTGGGACCCTATTATTTACCCTCCTATCATAGGTCCTGTCTAATAGGTAGGGCGCCGATTTACCTGTGTTCTTGTACCTGTAAAATTCCTGTGTCCATCAACAACATTCCCAGTCACCCTATTATTATCATATCTACCCTGTGTATTCGACTGGACACGCCTGTTATTACAAAAACGAGAAACATGTCCCCGTTGACCACAAACCCAACAGACAATGTTTGTGTTATTTGTGTTTCTTACTGCCTCACTTGTAGGGTATCTCACATTTCTTCTTTCAACATAATCGCTCCTATTTCTACCTTGTAAGGTTTGTATACCGCCTCTCCTATTCCATCCGAATCTTGTTTGTCCTATTTCCATGGGTTCCTCAATTCTGTCGTCTCTATTACTTCCCACTTCTCGTCCTGTTCTTAATCTAAACCTTCGTCTCAAATTTTCCTCTTGCACCGCAATATCCACCGCTTGTGATAACCTCTCAGGGTTATCCCTCATCAGCTTAAATTTCAAACCATCAGATTTGATGCCATCCACAAAAATCCCTACCAACATCCTTTCCACCTCCTCCCCTCGCACATTCTGTCCTAAGAATGCCTCTTCAGCCAGGTTAATCAACCTATCGCTAAACAACTGCACCGTTTCTCCGTTATTTTGTTTAGCCTGCCTCAACACCGAAAATGCATGTTGCGGATCCGTAATTTCTGCATATTTTCTTGCTAGGTCCTCTTTGAATTGTTCCCATGTCTCATCTACCCCAGCCTCTAATTTTCTTCTTATATGATGTGAGACCGGTTCTGTTGCCGTCTGATACGCTAGTCTCATTTTCTCTTCATCTGTTGCCGAGATCAAATAGGCATATTTTTCTATAGAGGTGACCCACTTCTTATAGTCCTTAGCCTGTCCACTAAACTTCACAATTTCTGTTGCCATCCCCTGTTGTTTGACCACCATATTAAGTCGGCCTACTGCTGTTCCTACGCCTGTCAGAACTTGTGCTAAGGTGTCCTGTTCCGCCATGCTGAAAAAAAATAGCAAAACCAAGCAAGCAACCAATCACACAATTATAATTTCCCAAATCCCAACCAGCACAATTCAGTTGGTTATAATATTGTAAGATGTTACATTAATCAGAAGAAGCACCAACGATGTCCTGTCTGAGCATAGGAATAATGAACCCTGTCCTCGAAAAAAAACTCAAACTGGTGGCAATCAGAAGAAGGTTCCTTGTAGATAATGTTCTGTACTCCACTCTAATAAATGAATTCGGAACCTCACGGGATTCTATTTCTAAATTACTCTGTTACCTTCAGTTCAGTTCAAGCAACCAGATCCCGCATTAGGTGAAACTCAGTCTCAGAGTTCAGGTGGTGGAGTTCAGATACCATTTCTCCTCCCTCAGGTACTCTCGTCCTTCTCATGGGCTGCCAGAAAATTCTTCAACCCCTGGTTGGGTCACATCTCATGGGCTGCCGGAAAATCTTCAACCCCTGGTTGGGTCCCTTCCTTGATTCTCAGGTGGGTACTTCAACGTCGTTTGGAATGGGTCATAGGATTAACGTGGCCCAAGGATGGATCAGGTGTTTGGGTCGTAGGATTAACGTGGCCCAAGGATGGATCAGGTGTTTGGGTCGTAGGATCAACAAGGCCCAGAAATGGATCAGGATCAGCCAAGGCCCAACGATAATGGCGTGTCTTAAGAACTTATGGCCCGATCAACGATCATGCTGTCCTGACAACTCCTGATTAGCTCTTTAACTTTGAGGAACTTAAATTGCTGGTTTGCCCAAACTTTCAGGACAGGATCACTCCTGGTCAATCAAAATGATGTAAGGCAGCGGCTTTGATGGCTCTTGCTAACAGTCAACCTGCAGAAGGGCGGCCATACAAACTTTCTTCACCGTGACCTCTGCAAAACGGCTGGTACAACAAACTTCTTATCTGAAGTCTTAAAAAAGACTTACAAAGGACCACTCCTGGTCGAGCTTTTGGCCTTTGTATTCAGATATTATTACTATCTCGTCTTATAACTTGCTGGCCATCTTTTGGTGCGGCTGTTACCAGGTTCAATAGTTGTTTTTTCACGTGCCGCTTGAATCTTTCCGCGACGACGTTATTCAACTCCGACTTTGCATAGTTTTATCTTTCTCATTCTCAGGTTCGCATCCTGGTCGAGCGGCTCCATTTCGCCTCTTATAACAGTGTGTAATATAAGACGAAGGCCGGTCGTTTGTTTGTTGATAAAACGTTTATTGGCTTAATATAACCAAGCTTCGATGTACACCTCCATTCGCTACTCAAGCTGGGTTCTAACTGCCCATACCAACCCAATACGTCACGATTGAGCATCTCCCCCCCCTTTCAGTCTCAATGCTCAATCGTGCTGTATCGGAGTTTTCCAATAGACCCCAATTATACCTACACTGTTACAGAACATCGTGACAATTGGAAAGATCAAAGAGAAGAGAGGCAGAGGCAGACCAAGAGAAATGATGCTGGATGGATTGAGATCGTGTCGTGGAGGAATATCATCAGCAGAGTTGATCCAGAACACCAAAAATCGAGATTTGTGGAGAGACATGAATATCTACGCCAGCTGGCAGGGCACGTGATGATGATTTTCTTGGGGTTTGTACTTCTTTCACACAGACAATGAACAGTCTCTTATTGTTCACCCAGTCTCTGAGGTGGATTCAATGTTTAAATTGATATCAGTTCCCAGGTCAGCCCAGCCTAAGTGGGTACCCGGGAAATGTCTGGGAAGTAAAGGACACCACCATAATTCTGCCCACTTCAGCCACCGTGTGTTAGATGCTCTACAAAAGTACATGGTGCATTTTTAATGGTTGTGCAGTGTTTGAAAAAGAATTGCCATTGCGAAGGTAGCCTTTTGCAAGATGAAAAACATACTGACCAATAAAAAGATATCAATTGAAACGAGAAAAAGAGTGTTGAAGTGCTACATAGAACCTGTACTTTTGTATGGATGTGAAGCGTGGACACTGAGCAGTCAAGCTGAAAAACATCTGATGGCTGTGGAAATGTGGTTTTTGAGGAACATGCAAAGAATACCGTGGACAGATAGAAAAACCAATGAACAAGTCCTTCAAGAAACAAATGAAGATCGTAAACTGATTAGAGTCATTAGACGTAGACAGTCAAAATGTTTTGGGCATTTTTTGAGAAGAAATGACTTGGAGAACTTGGTGACAACTGGCAAGATCGAAGGGAAGAGACCAAGGGGAAGACCGAGCAGTAAATATCTGGATGACTTGGCCACGTGGCATGGTCGAGACAGGAACACAGAGCTGATCCACGACTCTGGTGATCGAGTGAGATGGCAAAACATGACCGCCCACGCTTTTCGGCATGGCACATGATGGATGGAATGTTTGAAAATATTGCCGTTCCACGTTTTGTATTTACCTATTACGTTGCATGAACTTTACAGAGGGTGAATACACGACTTGGACCGGCAATATTTTCAAGCATGCACAGTCATTAAAAATAAACCCTATATATAAGTATGTCTAGCACCTTATGCACATTGAACTTTAAGATGTGCAAATGCGTCCTTGACTTACTGCATGACTTATTTCTCACACCGCGTGTAGTATATTCTGTGTATGTAACTTTAGCTTTTACTTATATTTTTTAATAAGATACAGAAATCTTCTTACCTAAGCGCCTTGGTAAGCGTTGAAAAATAGTTTCTGGAACTTTGGTAGTCTTCGTTGCAGTGTGCAGCATATATTCAGACGACACAGAATGAACAAACGCCATATCACGAACCATATTTATATCATGAGCAACCAGAGATGTAGTACTTGCATTGTATGTACCTGGGATACCACTTGGCATTTCGTAATCAGCAGTAAGCGATAATGATTTTGGAAATGTGTCCATAAAATCCTGGCTGGATGGGGAGAAAAAACACTGATCAGAATTCCTGTTGTTATTGGGGACACACGAACTGGAAAACGAGAAATTGTTGGCACTTTGTAGAGCAGGCTTGAGAATATCAGTCTGGTCACGTGATTTGTATTGCATATTCTGATTCTGTATGATTTCTGAACCAGGGTTGTTGCATCTAAAAGTTGAAGTGTTCATCATCCTGTGTGAGGTATACTCACAACCAGATGTCAGATTTGGTACGGCAGCAGGATATGTATTCAAAGACTGCGACTGGGCTTTTACACATGTCCCAATTTGAATATTCATTGTCCCGTGATTGGTGGTGTTCGGAATGGGGCAAGTAAAAGGTGGGTTCATGGTGTTCTTCGCCGGAGTTACGGTTTGTGGGGTAGACAGTTTGCTGGTTTTGTTGTGAGCGTTATCAGGTGAAGAACGGATATCGGATGATGTCGTTGTTGTTCGTGGAAGATCGGTTATTTTTCCTGTTGCTGGGAATGATGATTGCTGTTCACAACTGTTGCTTGTCCCTGTAAAATGAGGAAAATAATTGTGTAATAATATAATAAAAATAACTGTATTAACATACTTACATTTAAAATATTGTGTATATGAATTATTGACTGGCGTCTTCCGTCTTGATAGACGATAGTTTGTAAAACGGAGTTATGTCTCTCCATTACACAAAACCCGGGCTGCATTTAGAGACCATGCTATGCCCATGTAGTATGATCCCACTCCTGGCCTGCCTAGTTTACTCCAGAGGAAGGGTAACACCATTACATCTGGAACAAGAAAAGCCGTAGAAACTGCCGGATCAGCAAAGTAAAGCTCTGTCTGCCTGTCGGAGCTTCGATCCTAGACCAGTTGTCGACCCATGCTTAGGGCCTGGTCTGCCCTGTCATGACATTTAGTCTTTAGGTTGCATTTTCTCGCACTAAGGGTAAGGTTTGTAGCCTCACAATTGCGCTCTTCCACCGAAGCCGTTAGCACAATGTGGGGTGTCGGGTTTGGTGAGCGCCGGTGAGCATAATATATTATAATCCTACACATATACTCACGTACACATCACTAATTAAAATGAATAATGAATAGCCATTACTAACCTGTTTCCATATTCAACAACATATCTGCATATTTGTGCTTCTTGTGGCAACTTTTCAGTTTTAATACGATTCCCTTTGACACAAGAAATAGCACGTGATTTTCTCCAAATCCTTGCGTGACTTAAATAACAGCAGTGGGCCTTGTGACTGTAGTAGAGCTTCTGTTAAACACAAAACACAAACACATTAACTCAATGACTACACATTGTTTATGGAAACATATGAAATTATTTTGTACCTTGTCAAAACTTACACCCTTATACTTTCAAATATGTGGTGGTTTGCGGCAAACCTGTGAGAATGTAATGAAGAAGTTACTGCAGTTGATTGGTTAGTGCTCTTGTCTGCCAAGACAGTGGGTAGGGTTCAATACTTAGCATTGGTATCGTTTTTTTTCCAAGACAGTGGTTGGTGTCTCTGGGGCGGTCACAGCTGCCAAAGATTAGTTTCATTTTCGTGCCAGGGCATGTGGGTGTACAAGGACATGAGCTGGCTGACAGACTTGCATGTAAGGCTACTGTGGAGGGCGGACGAGCCATGGGCCAGGCTGATATACTTAATACTCTACGAGAAGTAAGACGTTTGTGAGAACTAAGTGATGACTGAATCTACAACCATGGTCAGACTGCGAGAACAGCAAGTTAAAAGAGGTGTGGCCAAACAAGAGCACGAAGCAGGAAGCCAAAAAAGATTAATAAATTAATACAGAACTGGTATCGTGAGCCGCTACACGCTGCGGGGTTTACTGAGGAGGGGATCCGATCACTTATGGACTGAATGGTTCGATGTGCAATGAGGATAATCTGTCGACTAACTAACAGCTCCACGTTCCAACCGATCTCCTAAAATGAAAACAGACTAATTTTCAAAACAATTACGTATAATTAAAAACTGTGTTTTCCTTTAGTGTATAATTACACACTAAGTATTTCCTTAAACACGCAAACAATATATTGCACAATTTAGCGCCTGGCATATTTAACCATTTATTATCCTATTCACTTCATACGATATATAAATCTGCAGTATGCACCTGACAAGATGTAGCGAAATATGCAGGCAATAAATCGTGCAACATATTGTATGTGGCTTCTGTGCTTAACTGATTGAATGCCGAAGGATAATATTTCGCTAAAAATGACCTCCCATTTAAACAGAGCCGTCTCCATGGCCAAAGGCTTGCGAACGCGGTTCATGAGCCGCTTACCAGGCGTTCGAAACGCAGCCGCGACCGATTTGTGCAGCAGACCGTGTCGCGTTGTGTTATAACGTGTTGGTATGGGAGCCGGTCGTTCAGAAAGCAATGGCAAACTACTGAACGTAAAATTTGCCTAGTACATCAACAGCAGATGAAAAATGCTGGTGTTGACTGCAACATCCTGCAAGGGATATGCAACATATAAAGAAAAAAAAATTAAACAGAAGAACGCCTTATCGCCAGTACCGTGCGGTAGATTTTCTAAGTATGATGCAAGTCTTCGAAATGCCGCCCCTTATATGATTTGTTCTTTAAAAATGCCGCCCCCTTATGAAGCTCCCTTACGGTGCCGCCTGATGCGGTCGCCTCTCTGTATGATAGCACGGCACGGCCCTGGTTATCGCCATACTAGGGGCATCGAGTTATTTGTTTTGGTTCGCGAGATCTTCCACAATTTCAATGCTCAGTGAATGGAAATCTGCATTATAGCACTTGTTCATTTGTTTGGTCACAACTTTTTTTTTTTTTTGGGGGGGGGGGGGGGACCGAATCAGTTAAATTACCTATAAACAAGTATTATTTGGTACCTGCGGAGAAAAGAACTAACATGGCAAGACGGAATCGCCAATGTGAAGCAAATGGAGTGGAATAAACAAATCCAAGTGAATACCAGGCAAGGAAAAGGCGCCGAGAAGAGAAGTAGAGGCAGAGATGCATACGATGGACTTGGTAAGAGCTGCAGAAGATAGAAGAGGATAGGAGAACTTGGTGTCCGTTGTTCATGCTTCATTGGGAAGTCGAAAGGCAGAAGAAGGACTTTCAAAATTCTGAGAAAGAAAAGCCATTCTATCTTTCTCCCTACCCTGTTCAACCTCAGAACGAGATGTTATATTAGGGTCCATCGCATGGCTCAGATTAACAGATTCTGTGCCAAATAAAAAGGTAGGTTTGAACCAAACAAAGATAGATGATGGAAAATGGGAAGTAAGGGTGTCACAGTTATGACTTAAATGTTGTCTTCAAATTAAAGTAATTAACATTTTATTACCTTTTCAGACAGTTGTGATGCTCCAGTCAGCGTTAACAATATACTTTCTCGAATACGAAAATATAAGTATAAGGGCTAGAAATGTGCACAGATAAATTTGTCTAGTGCCTTAACCATAAAACCACGATTTAATACGCGGATCTGTTAAATTTACAAAACTGTGAGTTTATCACACGCTACAACGCTTATAACTACAAAGATGTGGTCTATTTCCTTCTTCTACCGTATACGCTTTCAGTGTTTTAATTTCATGTACAGGTAAATATTCACAAACTGTGACCACGCCCAGCAGTTGTGACTTAATACAATGAATTAGATGTGCCATTTGGTGACCTGTACATGAGTTTTATACCCTTCCAGGGATGAGGTATGACAACGTTTTAATGTTTTCTGTTTGTGTGTGCTCGTGTAGTGCAACGTGACAACTTCGCTACCGGGTTCCCGTGTTTCTGATTGGCTTATCTGGTGTTCGGAGAATGTATTTTTAGCTTGTGGATTTCGTATATTTCCGTAAAGAGTTACTTTATATAGGATGTAATGCCGTCATGCAATTGTGCACGTGTGGGCCCGGCAGCTTGTGCGTGTGTGTGTTTGTTTGTTAGTATTGTATTGAGTAATAATATGCTTTGCGTGGCGATTATTTCTTATGGATATATATGTTAGTTAGTTAGTTAGTTAGTCGACAGATCATCCTCGCTGCACATCGAACCATTCAGTCCATAAGTGCTCGGATCCCCTCCTCAGCAAATCCCGCAGCGTGTAGCGGCTAACGACGCCAGTTCTGTGTTGGTTTATCAATCTTCTTTGGCTTCCTGCGTAGTGTTCTTGTTTGGCCACACCTCTTTTAATTTGATGCTCTAGCAGTCTGGCCATTGTTGTAGATTCACAGTCATCACTTGGTTCTCGCAAAAGTCTCACATCACGTAGAGCATTCAGAATGTCAGCCTGGTCCATGGCGCGTCCGCCCTCCACAGTAGCCTCACCTGCGAGCTTGTCAGCCCGCTCATTTCCTTGTACTCCCGCATGCCCTGGCACGAAGATGAAACTAATCTTTGCCAGCCGAGACCGCTTCAGAGGCAGCAACCATTCTCTTCGGATCGACCCCTCCTCTATCCTCTTGATCATGTTCATTGAGTCGCTAAGGAAACAAGCCCTGGTGAATGTCTGTGTCTCGAGCCATGTTATTGCTTTACTTACTGCCATGACTTCCATGGTCAGGCTACTTGTGGTTTCAGTGAAAGCACCAGAGTCTTCCTTCACAATTCTCCCTCCGGCCCGAGCTGTAAAGGCCCATGAGCTTCTCACATGTCGGACGACCGACCCATCTGTGTAGATGACCGCGTCACCGTCTAGCGAATTCTCGAAAAATTCACTCAAGGAAGGCTTCGCTCGATGCACGAACTCCGTAGCACCCGCGCAGATCTTGAGTCTATATATATATGTTTTGCATTATGTGTCATAGAAATATTGTAAATTGTTTAATGGTACGCGATACTTTTTATTTTTTATTTTTGCATATCCTATTTAAAGAACATTGCAGTCAACATCAGCATTATTCAGCTGCTGATGATGTCTTGGCAAGTTTTACGTTCAGTAGTTTGCCATAGCTTTGTGAACAACCACCTCACATACCTTTCCGTAAGAAATCAACACGACTCGAACCGCTGCCGAATCTCGCGAAGCTGTGTTTCGTACGTGGGTATACGGGATTACAAACAGCGTACTTAACCCCTTTACAGGGAGTCCGGCTACTTACATTTTTGTTTCGCTTATCTGTTTTACAGGACATTACAGTCAACACCAGATTTTTCAGCTGCTGATGATGTCTTGGCAAATTTTACGTTCAGTAGTTTGCCATTGCTGTTTAAACGACCGTAAGTAACCAATGCGACGCGAATCGCTGCCGAATTTCGCGCAGTTGTGTTTCTTACGAGAGTATACGGGATTACGAACAGCGTCCTTAAATTCTTCGCCATGGAGACCGGCTACGTTCACTTTTAGGCGTGTAAAATTTTAATTCATCGAGTAAATTAATAGAAACGAAAAGTTGAATAGCTCAGCTTTACAAGAACACATTCACCAGGGACTGAACAAAGTTGCGGCTTGAAGGCCTTTGTCAGCATGCAAAAAATAAATAAAAAGAAACAAATACAATTGTGTTGAAAGGGATTTAAAGACAAGAGGGTCGAATTCACCATTGCCAAACCTGGACAGTGACAGAAAAAGAGAAAAGAAAACATTACAACAGCGGAAATGAGATTTCTTAGAAGAATACTCAAAGTATCAAGAAGAAAATAAAAGCAGAAATGAAGAAATCAGGACTAAAGTTGGGGTTATAGCAAAGCTAGATTTTATCAGAAAAAGCAAGCTAAATGGTTCGGCCATATAACTCAGCTACCAACTAACTATATATCACAACAAGCAATGATGTACAGACCAAATGGAACCTTAAGAAAAGGCAGACTCTGTAAGCTGTGGAAAGGAGAAATAACAGAGTCCATGGGGATCCCGTTATATGAAGCCCTTAAACGGAAACCTTTCCTCTGTTGATGCTTCACCTCGACACTGCAAGATACAAGAGAAACAAGATTAGATGACATGAAATACGAGCCAGTTTTATTCTGTGCTCACGTTTGGTAGAATGTCAGTATTTTTCGCTGTTGAAAAGTTCACACAACATCTTGATAATTACATTCATCAATATAGATCGGTACTGATTGAAGATGCCTTTGAATATAAATGTTATAGACGAGTTCTAAGAATATCTTGGGTAAAGAAAAGAACAAATGTATTCATACTTCAAGAGCTGAATATTGAAAAAGGTTGACTATTACAGATGATAAAACAAAGAAAATTTTAATAGTTGAAACGTCACGAAAGTTTGGAGAGAACAATAATGGAAGAGTATATGCCTGGGAAGAGAGGAGAAGGAAGGCCAAAGAGAAGATGGGTGCAGGATGCGGCGGATGATCTCTAGATGGGTGTATCGGACGCGGGACATCTTGCTTATGATCGAGAGGTTTTCCGGAAGGTTATTATGGGGGCGAGGTTCTGCAAAGGACATGCTACTGAATGAATGAATGAACTGATTGAAGTAATTCGGCTAGCCGCGGTTCCAACTTCACAGCATAGGGTCGCCCCGTTATGCTCCGTTCCTGTGCCAGTAAATATCACACAAAATGCTGCCCCTGTCCCATGTAAAGAATGAAACAGACAAGAGTCTCGACAAACCAAGAGCCCACACAGGTACACTTTGCATAAAGCCGTTGCCAGATTGCCAACACAAAAGTCTGCCGTGAAAAATACAGTTCATCGTCGATGAAAGCGGCAGTCACTAGAAAACCAGCAGCCACACTTTACTGCATAAGGCAACCCAGTTAGTTCAGTGACCAAACGGCCGCCATTTTTCTGAACATGCAGTTCACGCTACAAACAATCGCGGACATATGTAAAAGCACTCCACGAAAAATTCACAGCTCACAGTTTCGCTCCACACACCTAACCCAGTAGCAGGGTGACGGAACCATCCACTACCAGTCTAACATAAGGGAAATGTGCGAGCAAACCATAGCCATAAGCATAAACGCTCCAGAGGCCCAGATCATATGCATATCCTCCATATTGGGGAAAGGACACTGACTGAAATAGAAGAAAGAAGAAGAGATTAGAGGAAGCACTAGACAATATAAACAATGAGAGTCCTGGTGGCCAAACTTGGATTCGATCTTACCGCCTGAATGACGTAAATCCGTCGCCGAATAAACAAATGTTTTTCTACTCACGTCGTCAATTTCCTGTTCCTTGCCTCTTCTTTTACCAGTGCCAGTCAATACCCATGTATTTATTTCTCATGCTATTTAAATGGCCTGAAGAGTTCCACAACCACTGAAACTGTTAGTCAGTCAGTCAGTCAGTCAGTTAGTTAGTCAGTTAATTAATTAGTTAGTCAGTCAGTTAGTTAGTCAGTTAGTTAGTTAGTCAGTTAATTAATTAGTTAGTCAGTCAGTCAGTTAGTCATTCAGTTAGTTAATTAGTCAGTTAATTAATTAGTTAGTCAGTCAGTTAGTTAGTTAGTCGGTTAATTAATTAGTTAGTCAGTCAGTCAGTTAGTCAGTTAGTTAGTTAGTTAGTTATTTAGTTAGTTAGTTAGTTAGTTAGTCATTCAGTCAGTCAGTCAATCAGTCAATCAGTCAGTCAGTCAGCCAGCCAGCCAGCGAGTCAGTCAGTCAGTCAATCAGTCAATCAGTCAGTCAGCCAGCCAGTCAGTCAGTCAGTCAGTCAGTTAGTTAGTTAGTTAGTCAGTTAATTAATTAGTTAGTCAGTCAGTTAGTTAGCTAGTCAGTTAATTAATTAGTTAGTCAGTCTGTCAGTCAGTTAGTCAGTCAGTTAGTTAGTTAGTTAGTCAGTCAGTCAGTCAGTTAGTTAGTCAGTCAGTCAGTCAGTCAGTCAGTTAGTCAGTTAATTAATTAGTTAGTCAGTCAGTTAGTTAGTTAGTCAGTCAGTCAGTTAATTGGTTAGTTAGTTAGTTAGTTAGTTAGTTAGTTAATTAGTTAGCTAGCTAGCTAAATAATAATAATAATAATAATAATAATAATAATAATAATAATAATAAAACCCTAGTGTAACAGCCAGTCCCCTTTTGGTAGGCCAGTATATTCATCATAGCTAATAACAAGTGTCACACCGGTTATTACTATTACTGAGACGTGTAGTGTTGATTTATAATTTTTCCCATGCCTTTATAATGCATATCTTTTACATTGTTGTTGTTTTCAGTTAGCCTTGAATTATGTGTGAATGATATAATGTATGAAAGAGAGTGATAGAAGGGCAGAATGTTAGACGGGCCTGCGTGCCCAATTCTTAACCCTTAGAAAATAAAGTGTTGTTGTTGTTGTTGTTGTTGTTGTTAGTTAGTTAGCTAGTTAGTTACTCAGTCAGTCAGTTAATTAATTAGTTAGTTAGTTAGTTAGCTAGCTAGCTAGCTAGTTAGTTAATTAGTTAGTTAGTCTGTCAGTTAGTCAGTTAGTTAGTTAGTAAGTCAGTTAGTCACTCAGTCAGTCAGTCAGTCAGTTAGTTAGTTAGTATGTTAGTCAGTCAGTCAGTTAATTAATTAATTAGTTAGTCAGTCAGTTAGTCAGTCAGTCAGTCAGTCAGTCAGTCAGTTAGTTAGTTAGTTAGTTAGTTAGTTAGTTAGTTAGTTAGTTAGTTAGTTAGTTAGTTAGTTAGTTAGTTAGTTAGTTATTCAGTCAACAGATCATCCTCATTGCACATCGAACGATTCAGTCCGTAAGTGCTCGGGTCCCCTCCTCAGTAAATCCCGCAGCGTGTAGCGGTTCACGACACCAGTTCTGTGTAGGTGTATTAATCTTATTTGGCTTCCTGTGTAGTGTTCTTGTTTGGCCACACCTATTTTAATTTGCTGTTCTCGCAGTCTGACCATGGATGTAGATCACAGTCATCACCTGGTTCTCGCAAAAGACTTACTTCTCGCAGAGCATTCAGTATATCAGCCTGATTCACGTCTCGTCCGCCCTCCACAGTAGCCTTACCAGCAAGCCTGTCAACCTGCTCATTTCCTTGTACACCCTCATGCCGTGGCACGAACATTATAATTCTGTGCATTAAGTAGACAAAAACAAATATGAGTTATTCTTTCGGTTCGATATTTTCATTTAGTTCGAATCTGATTGAATGTTTTAATAATACAGCCAGAACGGTCTTTGCCTGAAAACCACAACGCAAACGAAATACAGGAAGATCTAAAAATTCACGGGGAAGAGGAGTAGAGACATAAATGTTTAAATTGAATAACAAAGACACAAACAATAGATTGCACGATTTATAGCCTGGCATATTTCGCTGCATCTCGTCAGGTACATACTACATAAATCACACAATATAAACTAAAGTACGGGTAATTAAGAAACTCCTTCAATCCGGCTCTGTGGCAGAGAGGTTATGAATGCAATTCGTAATCCCGCACATCGCGTTCAAAACACCGCTGCGGACGATTTGGAAGCAGACAACCTTGTGTTGGTTTCCATACAATGTTATGAGGGCCCGTTGTTCAGAAAGCAATGACAAACTACTGAACGTAAACTTGCCAGGAATCACAAACAGCCAAGATATGCTACAGTTGACTGCAACGTCCTGTAAAGGATATGCAGCTAACTTCAAGCTGAAATATACAACACATATAATTTTTGGTAATTTTCGTGCTGTTTATACAGTAAGTACCTGACGAGATGCAGAGAAACATGCCAGGCAACAAATCGTGTAATCTATTGTTTGTGTCTTCGTTATTCTCATTGAATACGGGAAAACATTGTGTGAATAAATGTATAATATAAATATGGGAGGTCTTGGACGGAGGTGCAAGAAATAGCTAAGGAAAGTACGGCTTGGCGTGAGTTAGTTCAGGAATCTGTTCTAATGGGGGGTAAATGGTCCAACATAGTGGATAGGCTGTTGAGCGGTTAAGGCCTCTGGAGGGATTTTGCTTCTGGTTTTCTTTTTGATTACGCATTTTCCTCTTTTTAGACTGGCAGTATATGGTTTCATCGACCTGCCGCTGAATTAAGTGCATGGAGCTACACTGTAAGCTGTAGATTACGTGTGGAATGCTTTTACATTTGTTCGCGGTTGTTTGAATTGTGAACTGCATGTTCAGAAAAATAGCAGACGGCCGGCTGCTGAACTAGCTGATTTTGCATTATGCAGTAATGTGTGTGCATGCTGTTTTTCTAATGACTGCCGCTTCCATCGATGATGAACTGTAATTTTCGTTGCCGACTGTTATGTTGGCATTCTGGCAACGGTCTTATGCATGTATGCCTGTGCATGCTGTTGGTTTGTCGGGACTGCTGTCTGTTCCACTTTTCACATGGGACAGTGGGGAGCATTTTGTGGGATATTCACTAACACGAGAACAAAGAATCTCGGGGCGACCATTTGCCGTGAAGTTGGAACCACGACTAGCGACTATACTAGCTAACTAATGGTGGAAGAAGACAGAAGATTTATTGTTCTAGTCTCCGTTGTCAAATCCTCTTAGTGTCGAGGATAAATTGACGGATCAGCCAAGAACCGAGCTAAAAATAACTGACTACAAATAAACACAAACTTCGCAGATACTATAGATAGAAAGTCTGCATCATGTCGTTTATCTCGTACCCAGTACTGAGGTTTGAACCAAGCCCTCCATGTTGATAAGATAGTGAACTAGCTAACCACTATGTCATAGTGGTGTTTAGCATCCTATTAGAGCTACCATTCTTCTTCTTCTTCTTCTTCTTCTTCTTCTTCTTCTTCTTCTTCTTCTTCTTCTTCTTCTTCTTCTTCTTCTTCTTCTACTCATCCTTCTCCTCTTACTCCTCTTCTCCGTATTCTGTTTCTTCTTCTCCTCCTTCTTCTTTTCCTTCTCCTCCTTCTCTTCTCCTTCTTCTCCTCCTTTTCTCCTCCCCATTCTTCTCCTCCTTCTTCTCCTCTTTCTTATTCCTCTTTCCTTCTCTCCCTTTCCTCCTCCTTCTCTTCTTCTTCCTCGTCTTCTTCTAATTTCCAATGGAACACTTGCCCTCGGGCAACTTACGCTTGATTCACAATGGTCGGAATTTGCTGCTACATTTTCACGGGATAGTCTCACGCCAACCCTCCCTAATCGTCCCTTACGGCATGCATGTCAGGTTAGTGTTACTATTTTTGGTCTCCCTTATGGGGCCCTGAGGAGAAGTCAGCATGGCTATGGAACTTAACGCCTTTGCTCTTAACCTTCCGGTGCCTTGACGGCGGGGCACAGGGTTAATCCCCTACACCAATCTATTAGACTAACGCAGACTTCGAGACTTCTCGTCAGCGAAGTAAATATGGTCCGTTTGGTATAGACCACAGCATCCATTGAATGCTAATTCGTCTATACAAATATGGAGCTTGCACGATATACCAAACAGCCTCAATGCGTGTAAAAGTCCTTTACTTTACTCTTTTACTATCATCATCATCATCTACTGCCTATAGAACCTTGCGGTGTAGGACAGGGGGTAGGGGTGTCTTGAGCCTCAGGAATTACGGTCATCTGGCTAGTGCAGTCGCCGCGGACTATGCAGGTTAGTGGTTTCTTTTCGGCCCCGACAGGTAAAACTTCATGCCTTACCGAGGATTCGAACCCGGATCTTCAAAAGGAGAACCCAGTATTCTAGCCACTCGTCGAGCCGCTCCTCAACGTGTTACTAATTAAAGTCAAGTATCTCTTTCACTCCACGAGATGTATTGCTACATGGCGCCAGGCTCGTATTTCTTAGACCAATAGTTCCCAAGCTTTTCAAGCAGAGGGCCATATCTACAATTGTCGGTAGTTAAGCGGGCCAAAACGTTATAAAAGTATTGTCATGGTCTTATATGTACGGAAGATGTAAGTGCCGGTATGTAAGCGAGAGTCAGTGTAAGCATAGCTGAGGTAAAGGGAAGTAAGAGACACCACGGCTTGGCTAGTGGACGGTCAGGCAAGAAGCCCGTGAATAGAGCCACGTGATGTGGGAAGGTCAACGAGGAGAGAGGCAGTGTGTGTGAGGCAGCGAATAGGGACGGACGTGTGGAGATCTATAGAACGATAGAACGATAGAAGGATAGTGTTTGTGACGGATAGATGGAGATGAACGTTGTGTATTGATATTCGAGGAATGTACTAACTGTGATATGTGCGGGATGATGTGAAGTTTGATTGTGAATGATCATGCGGGCGACAGTGTAAAGATCGCCATTGTGAGCTAGCGCGTGGCTGTTGGTGGTGAACGATTGTTTGAGCGCGAACTGCGATCATGATGTCAGCTTGTAATATATTGTAATAAATGATTGTTCAGGAGATAGCTCCTGCCAGTTTCTGATTGTATTCATGTGTTATTAGTAGATGTATCGTAGATGTTATAATATGCCTGTCCAAGTCCAGTGGGCTAGACGGAGCCAGTAGTCAGGACGTTGACAAGTATAAAAGTCGTGCTTAAAAAAATGTCCCTTAAAAGTCGACAGGGTCGACTTCATTGCACCGGGTTTTATCTCATATGGCTTGGTCTCTTTCCGCAGCACGGAAAGCGTCGCACAAAGCACGAACTCCGTAGCTTTTAGCGACGACCCACAGGAGTCTCCGAAACATTTAACTCGTAAACCGAAGGACGCGGCCAGGAATCGAACCCACAATCTTCGGAGCACGAGTCAAACGGCTTGACCACTTCGCCACAGAGACTCCCAAAGTCGTGCAATATTATTCTTACCTTTCTTAACTTTCGTCTACAAAATTCTAAAACTTTAAAGGCAGTCAGTGTCAGCACTACACTGCGGTCATTTTTTTTTTTTTTTTTTTGGTTTAACATCAAATTTTCATTTAATAATACATTTTTAATCAGTTTCGAAAATCGCTATTAATGTAATTAATGTACAATTGCAACTGTTCTTCATAACCAGTTACTTAAGTTCAGATGCCAGTTTATCAATGTCTGGGCACAAATCTGTCGTGCCCAAAGTCATAAGCGCAGCTAGGTTACTGTCGGTGAGTCTGGAATATTGCTTGTTTTTATAACGGTCATTGCGGAAAATAACTGCTCGCATCTGTAAGTCGAACCAAAACGACACATGTATCGCTGGGCGAATGAATGCAAATGTTCAAATTGTTCGACAGGCAATAGTCGCCAGAATGAAATCATATGATCAGCTAAAGGTGAAGCAGGCAGCTCCAGAAATTTACATCTCAGTGCAGAATTGCATTTCAAATCAATTACTTCGTGCTGAAGGTTTTGCTGTAATTGACAGAGCTTGGCATCAGGAAATGCTAACTATTTATGAAGAGGGCAACATTATCCTTCTCTATTGTGAACTCTTGAAATTTCGGCTGAAACGAGGCCTCGCGTGCCACCTTCTGACAGCTGGCGGGCCACAAGTGGGGCGCGGGCCATGGTTTGGGAACCTCTGTCTTAGACCAATCGACACTCGACTTGTCTGTCATATGGTCCATATTCTTGCTTGCTTACTTGTGTTCGCTGGCTGTGAACTCCAGCGTGAAGTCCTGAATGTCGGATGAAGACATCCTGTTGTCCAACATCAGTGTGAAGTCATACCGGACTGAGGTTTGCGTGAGTATCCGTTGTCCCATGTCTGGCTTATTGGTATGGTCCATATAATTCCGACCGCTTTTATTCCCCAGATAATTTCCCAGCACCCATTTAGCCTGGGTTGACATTGGATCCAAAGTTAATATCATCATCATCATCATCATCATCATCATCATCATCATCATCATCATCATCATCATACAGTGCCTTGCTGGCTGGCGTGGGCAATCATGCCTCTCCACAAATTACGATATCTGACGGCGTGGATCAATTCGTGTGTTGTCTCCCTTCCGTGCCATGACACAAGACTGTCAAGAATGTACTCACGCTGTCTTCCTCTATCTCTCTTTACGTAAATCCTTCCGGTTGTCACAACATGTTACAGTTTTTGTCTTCTCATGACGTGGCCAAGAAATAATAACTGCCTCTTTGCCACTCTGCTTCCCTTAAAATGCCCAGATTGCTCATTGTGGCTGTCCAGTTAATTTTCAGCATTCTTCTTTAAAACCACATCTCCCAGGCTCCCAGGAATTATTTCGCCTGTTTATTCATTGACCAAGATTCGCAGCTGTATGTTAAAATTGGTACTATGTAACATGCAAAAACTATTTTTCTAACTGTCAAGGACAGTGACATATTGCACAAAACGTTCGTCATTTGATAGAATGCAGTAAATATCCATCCATCCATCATGTGCCATGCCGGTAAGCGTGGGCGGTCATGTTCTGCCATCTCACTCGATCAACAGAGTCGTGGATCAGTTCCGTGTTTTTGTCTCGACCATGCCACAAGGCCAAGCCATCCAGATACTTGTTTCTAGGTCTTCCCCTTGGTCTGTTCCCCTCGATCTTACCAGTTGTCACCAAGTTCTCCAAATCATTTCTTCTCATAACATGCCCAAAAAATTGTGACTGTCTACGTCTAATGTCTCTGATCAGTTTACGATCTTCATTTGTTTCTTGAAGGACTTGTTCATTGGTCTTTCTGGCTGTCCATGGTATTCTTTGCATTTTCCTCAGAAACCACATTTCTACAGCCATCAGATATTTTTCAGCCTGGCTGCTCATTGTCCAAGCTTCACATCCATATAAAAGTACAGGTTCTATGTAGCATCTCAACACTCTTTTTCTCGTTTCAATTGACATCTTTTTATTGGTCAGTATGTTTTTCATCTTGCTAAAGGCTACTTTTGCCATGGCGATTCTTGTTCTAATCTCTTCAAGGCATCTCCCATCAGATGTTATTACTGTTCCGAGGTAATTGTACCTATTCACTTGTTGAAGAGTATTCCCATTTACTTGTATATTACACTGTGGTATTTCGTTCTTCTTAGTGACGACCATAATCTGTGTCTTTTTACAATTTAATTCTAACCCTTGTTGTTCACTATGTGTAACAACCGCATCTACTAAATTTTGCAGGTCCTGTTCATTGTCTGCAATCAAGACTGTATCATCTGCATATCTAATGTTATTGATGCATCGTCCCCCAATGTTGATTCCTTCCATATTTTCAATATTTCTGAAAATATTTTCACTGTACAGGGAAAACAGATCTGGAGACATTACACATCCCTGTCTCACACCTCTCTTAATAGGCTGATATCCGCTTACTTCATTATCAACTCTTATGGCAGCTTGTTGTTTCCAATATATGTTTTTTACAAGTCTAAGGTCTTTCCCATCAATTTGTAAATATATATAAATTTAAATAAAAATCAGCGTCGAGATTTGGAAACAAGACAACCGGGGAAGGCTAACAAGGATGCTAGCCACAGGGCAGCACGACTGACAGCAAACAAATGAGTTTTCTATAAATAAGCAATGCACTATTCCCGCGTGTTATTATTACACCAGATCTTCTTATGCCATATAGCTGCATCCACAGAAAGACAAATGATATCTTGTTTATGGAAATTCTACACGCGAGCTCAGTTGTTGTATAATTAATGAATTCCATCTTGCGTAAACATTATTGTCGTTAGCAGTTTGTGTATGTGTGTGTGAGTGTGTGTGTGTGTGTGTGTGTGTGTGTGTGTGTGTGTGTGTGGAGGGACCGGAAACTGGCATGTTAATCACACACAGTGGATGCACGAGGTGAATACACACGTGCCATTCCCCATGTTGGTACATTCGGGAATAGTTTACTCTCAACCCATAATGTACCAACAGCGCAACATGTGAGGGTCTGGTTGAGGGCAAGTGCTTCAATATAGATTAGAAAAAGAGGAGGAAGAAGAAGAGGAGGAGGAAAAGGAGCAGAAGAAGGAGGAGAAGGAAAAGAGGAAGAAGGAAGTGCAGAAAAAGGAGAAGGAGAAGAGGAAGAAGGAAGTGCAGAAGAAGGAGGAGAAGGAAAAGAGGATGAAGGAAGAGGAGAAAGAGAAGGATGAGAAGGAGAAAAGGGGGAGATGAGTAGGAGAAGGATAAGAAGTAGGAGGGGGAGAAACAGAAGGAGGAGGTTGATAAGCAAAGATTGGATACTGGAGGAAAGGCGAGACGGACATATAATCAGATTGCTACTGGTACTATTGGTGTTAATTTTTAATATTGGTGTTTTATTTTAATTAACAACAGAAATGCATCAAACATACAGCAAGTCAGAAGTTATAGAGGAGCTGAGTGCCACAGTGACCACTTCCTCGTTGGAGCAAAATTTAAAATAAAACTTAAGAGAGCTTTCTATACTAAATTACAAAGATTACACCCAACATATAACAGAGAAAAACTGCAAGACATTACAGTCAAAGAGAAATTTACAGATGAAATAAAATGTAAACTTGAAACTCTGCAAAACCCTTTGGAGGAAAGCATTGACCAAACTTGGTTGAACATCAAGAATACAATTCAGTCTACCGCAGAAGAATGTCTCGGTGTGTTAACCACGCATAGAAAGAACAGATGGTTCAATCAAAAATGTGAAGAAGCAGTCATTAGGAAGAAGAATGCCAGACATGTATGGTTAAATGACATCAATAACATCCAAAAGGAAGAGCATTATAGAAATGAATGTAAAGAGGCTACAAAAATAGTCAGACAGCAGAAGCGAGAATATATGAGTAATATAATCAAAGATATGGAGACTAATCACCAGAAAAATGAATCCAGAAAATTTTTTAAAGAACTGAAGTCAATGAAACGAGGGCACCAACAAAACACATATGGTTTAAAAGACAAAAATGGGAATATGATAAATACCAATGAGGAAATGTGCAACACATGGAAAGAATATTTTATTGAATTACTAAATTGTGAAGCTCCAAGTAACATTTTCTCACAGGAAGAGGTTCTAACATGCGAACCACAAATTGAAGAACCTACATTTGAAGAAATCCTATATGTAATCACACGACTTAAAAACAATAAGGCAACTGGGACTGATGGAATTGCTGCTGAATTTATAAAGGCAGGTGGCCATGCATTACATCTAAAGCTATACGAACTAATAATAAAAATCTGGAGGACAGAAGAATTACCCCATGACTGGAAAGAGTCATTATTGATACCTATCTTTAAGAAAGGAGACAAGTTCCAATATGGAAATTATAGAGGAATATCACTACTGTCCACAAGCTATAAGATACTATCCGCAGTATTACTAAATAGACTAAAACCATATTCAGAAGACATATTAGGTGACTACCAGGCGGGTTTTAGACAAAACAGATCAACAATAGATCAGATATTTATCTTACGACAAATAGCCGAGAAACATTGGGAATATAAAAGAGATCTCCATAACATTTTTGTAGATTTTAAAAAGGCTTATGATAGTGTCCATAGGAATAGTCTATGGAATGCTATGCAGGAATTTGGAATACCAAGGAAGTTAATCAACATGACCAGACTATGCATGGAAGATACTTATAATATAGTAACATATAAAGGCAGGAAATCAGACCCCTTCCAAATAACATCTGGCTTGAAACAGGGTGATGCACTATCGCCGCTACTCTTCAATCTGGCTCTAGAGAAAGTTGTAAGGAAGGTAAAGGAGGAATGTGATATTGGAGGAACATCCAAGCTGCTTGGTTATGCAGATGATATAGATATTATAGGGCAAAGTGAACAAAAGACATTGGAAATATTGACTCACTTAAAGGAAAAAGCCCAACAGATGGGGCTGGTTATCAACCAAGATAAGACAGAATATATGGTAATTTCAAGAGACGGAATGGCTAGAAACTCTGGCCACATACAAATAGATAATATGACCATTAAAAGAACGGAAACATACAAATACCTGGGTACAATCTTCAACTGCTCCAACATCATAAGGGAAGAAATACAAACTAGAATCAACTCTGGAAATAAGATATACTATGCACTACAACATCTACTAAAATCAAAGGCGCTATCTCGTAACACCAAAATCACAATATACAAAACACTGATCAGACCAGTTGTGCTGTATGGCTCTGAAACCTGGAGTACAACGAAAGGAGACGAAGCCTTGTTACAAACCTTTGAGAACAAAATTTTAAGACGCATCTTTGGACCCATTAGGGATACACAAAGTGGAGAGTGGAAAAGAAGAAGTAACAAAGACATTTATGATCTGTTTAAGTCCCCGCTAATCACTGGTATCATGAAGGCTAATAGACTACAATGGCTGGGGCATATAGAAAGAATGGAAGATAATAGGGAAACAAAACTCGCTTACACTCAGGAAATAAATGACCGTAGACCCCGAGGTAGACCAAGAAGGCGGTGGAGAGATAATACATGTACAGACCTACAAGCACTTGGAATCAACGACTGGCAAGAGAAGGTCCACCAGAGAGACGAATGGAGACGGATTGTATTTGCAGCAAAGAACCTCAATGGCTCGGAACGCTGAAGAAGAAGAACTATTGGTGTTGGAACTCTTCGCTGACTGCTGAGGATGGGGACGGAGCGCTTATGGGAATGCCCCGAATGCTGTGATGTCGGTTCCTAAATCAATCAGTCAATCAATCAATCAATCAAGGAGAAGGATGAAGAGGAAGAGGAGGAGAAAAAGAAGTATCAGAACCTGAGTCAGTGTCTAGCAACACATTGTAAGTTGTTATATATTTTGCGTTTGATCTTCCTCTTCGTCTTTCGTTCGCTTGAAATTTATCTATTCATGTGTGGGTAGTTTTCTTAATTTTCAAATGTACTCTAGGCAGTGCCTGTACAGTTTGCTTCTGCATCGCTGGGTGGGGTGTTGGTGTGTGATAAGATAGACGTGGTCGTCCCCCTTTGAGATCTTGTGTATAGTGTTGGACAGATATATCATCGCGGCCTGGGGAGAATGAAGCAGCAGTCAGCTTAACTTAGTATGTCTGCTCTTTTAAACTTTCAACTGCTTATGGAATGTTTAACTCCATCCCTTCTTGACTCGCACTTGGAGAATCATCATCGTCATGTGCCATGTTGATATCCTCTGGTGGTCACGGTTCACCAGCTCACACGTCACCAACAACGGCAGACTGCATCTAAACATATTGGTTGCCAGGAGACAAAGCTACTAAAAGGACATTAACATTTTAAACACACTGTCTGATGTTTTACAGGTCGCGGAGACTGCACAAACCAGGTAGCCTTAATTCGTAAGGTTAAACAACACTCACCCACCCACCCCCTGCCCCATCCCACATGGCATGCACAGCAAGGTATTATGGGCAGTAATGGCAGTTTTACTGACAGTCTAATTGTTAAGAGGGCCCGCTGTGAATGAAAAGCCAGGTCAGGTGTAGTTGTAGTGTGCCGTGATCTCAAGTAGAGAGTACGTGGGTCGGACGGCTTGTTAATCAAGTTCTTCTTCTTCTTTCGTTCGCCTGAAATATGTTTATAACTGCAATGTTGTTTCTTGTATGAATCTAACAGTCTTTTTTAGTTCACTCAGCGGTCCATAGAGTTTATCTTCGACTGTTGTCTCTCTAGGCCAGAAGGTTCGCCTGGATATGTTGTAGTTCGGGAAATCCTGGATATGTGCTCTGCTGTCTGCGACGCCAAACCACATCTGCACATGGCTGATGAATCTACTCTCGTCCTGCCAGTCTTCCATTCTCTCTCCTCTCTGGTCCTATGTGATCATAACCCCAGCTCTACGAGTGCTGTTGAAATCGCCACACACAAACATTTTTTTCTTTTAATGGTAGTGTGACCTGTGGGCGGTCACTTGGACAGTAGTAATTGATCAGATGTAGGTCTGTATTGCCTCTCTTAAGTTTAAGAGTCTGATACTCAGCCCCTTCCATATAAAATTCAATTTGGGAAGCAGTGATGTTATTTTTTTTTTACAAGGATCAGTATTCCACCCTTTCGCCTGTCCTTTCGGTCAGATCGGTAATACTGGCTGCCTCTGATTTTGAAGGTTATATTTTCGTTGAGGTGAGTTTCTTGCAAGCAACATACGCTTACTTTTTCTTGGTCCAAGATGTTTTCTAATTCTATTTTTTTTTTTTTTTTTGTGGTTGTTGCTGACTACCTCCGCATTCCAGTGCATTATTTTTAGTCTTTATTTGGTATGGCCAGCCGTTTTATTCTCAGGTCCGCTGGCTCCACATGACATCTGAGAAGGACCTCAAGTAGTTGTGATTGCACCCTTTCGAGACATACGGTCCGGCATTGCCCCTGCCTGGGGGGTCCAAAGCAGGGCGAGCACTATAACTTTTAGCAGTAGTCGACATATTTCATTACGCGTAATTGAGTGAAATTCTGATTTCTGTGGTGCGCCTCCTGGCTGGTTGCCTGCGTCTTAAGCACCGTTACTAGAGCAGACTGTGGTCTTCTTCGAGTTTAGGTGTGTAGGCACGCACATACGTGTCTGCGCATGCATGTACGTGCATACACATCTAGAGATTTCTGGTTATTTCTCGGCGCCAGTGACTCGCCGCCGCCCCTTCTCCTGTTAGTTAAAACAGGTCCGCCACGTGAAGACCAGGAGTTGGACTTTTGCTGTAGAGGTGATGAATGCATCGAGCCATTGGGGTATTTATTAAATTATACAAGGTTGGGCGCTCACCCCCAGTGTTGCCATTTTAGTACATTTCGCGCTAAATTCAGTGATTTTTGAAGTCAGTTAGTGCGAAAATTTTCCTTTTAGCGCGGCCGTGTAAATTTAGTGCTTCACAAATTTTTTTGGTGCTTTGTGGTGCTTATTTGGGGTGGGTAAAAATTACTTTAAAATTCATTTTGGGAACACTAAAAAGCCGAATTTGAACTGAAGCGAGGGAGTAAAACAGTCTTAGTACGTTACCGCGCAATATTCAACTAATTTAACTCCCTTTAATAGCAGAATACAAGTTTCCCGATGAGAAAGAAATTCGTGGAAGGTGCATCCAGTTTTTAATAGAGCTATTGACACAGCTGCGTTTACGTACACCCGATAACGTTTGAGTGTTACAGTCCATGTCATGTCTTAGTGGAAGTGGATGTCTACAGCCAATGAATCCCTGTATACTGGATCTTGCTAAAATGTTTGTAGAAGATGCAGCTACTCTCACCCGCATCGATTTCCAGTGGAGAATCGATTGATTGATTGATTGATTTAGGAACCGATATCACAGCATTCGGGGCATTCCCATAAGCGGTCCGTCCCCATCCTCAGCAGCCAGCGAAGAGTTCCAACACTAATAGTTTCATTAGCATCTGATTATTTGTCCGTCTCGCCTTTCCTCTGAGCGTCGAGGGTCGGCCAGATCCCTCGTAATACCTCGCTACCTCATTCTTACCAGATTGTGACAGGTTGGCCCACCTCTCAGATCGTTTTGTTACTAGATGGAGATAGCCCTCAGTAAACCCCTCTATGTAGTCTGTATTCTTTTTTATTTTTATCTATATTTTCAAATATTAGATAAAATCGTCTTTGGTTAGTGTATTTATATACATAAAACTATAGAGAGAGTTAAATACTATTTCTTCTTATAGTTAGAAGTAGATGTAGGGTAGAGTTCGTTTACAAGCCAAGAAATCAAGTCAGGCTGAATTTTATATTCAGTTTTGGCTGTGAATAATAATTTGGCCACAGGAAGGGAACTCTCCTGGATGAGAAGTTAACTTCCGGTAGCACCCTAACTTCTGCCATTTTCTGATAGCAACCTGGAAGGAGCAGGAGCTACTATCACGTCAATTGGCTAAAATTGAACACCTGTCTGTGTTTAAACATATTTTATTGCTGGCTCTTGTTAAGCCGAAAAACCATCTAAAACATAGAAAAGCCAATGATAGTCTCCACTCCCGATAGGCCAGTCAAAATCTAGTTGCAGGAGCCTGCACCCTGATCATCTGTAGCCGTAGTCACGACCGGTGATTGAGCTACGAACCACTCACTTGATGCAGCAGAGAGTGGAGTCCATACCACGATCCAGTCAGCACTGCCAGCTTACCATCCAGGAGACTAAGGATTATCAGATGAGTGGCTACCCACCCGTTTGCCACTGCACAGCAATCCTAATTTGTCCGCTATTGGCTAAGAGTCTATGATTATATCCTCTAGCTGAACAGTATCTGGTCAAGATTTCAGGGATCTGCGTATCTCTTATGTGTCAGTGAGTTCCCAGTGGGGCTCACGTAGTGTTCTTTAGGATTAAACGTTATGTTATATTTGTACTTTTAACAACTGCGTCTGTCATTATAGAATTAGCATCATCAGATTGTGTGACGAGTGAAAGGACTACATCTATACGTATCATTCTGTCTTATCTCCTGTTGTGTGAGAATACATTAGGCAGTGGGGGCTCATTTTTTTCATCCAGGCACGTTAGCAGGAATCTCTTGACATACTGTCTTCGTTTGTTAGCACAGTTCGTCGTCATAACTTTCCGCCTGGCACTGTTTAGAAGTAGTGATCCATTCTGGGACTTTGATAATCATTCTTCTAGAATTGCGAGCCATTTGATCGCTTCTTCAGCAGTGGTTAGATTCTCTATTCGTAGAAGTCTATTTAGTATCTACTTTGATCCAATTCCATCCTAGTAGTATACGTTACGCGACACTGGTGGCTCGGTCCGGGCATGACAATCCTATAGATTGTTGGGTTCAGTCGAGTATCCAACTTCATAGATATTTCTAACTTTCAGTCACTCAAAAGAGATAGCTACTAATAATACTAGTTAATATATATATATATATATATATATATATATACTTATAACATAGGATTAACATAAGAATAGATATAAGATAACATAAGTTAGGGCAAAGGTGAATTGCTGGCAAACGGGTAAGTGTTGTGTCATTGTGTAACATTTTTTATGCTTGTCATTGAAGATATTTGTGAATCTTTGCGACAAACACATTCTTGATTAAGTGAGTGAGTTATCCAGGTGTATCAACAGATATCATATTATTACATAACTAACATGTCTTCTGAAAAGCCACCTACTAAGGAGGAACTGCGAGAACAAGGAACATTGTTAGGTTATGAGGGTGCAGAGTTGGAAAAATATGTAATAGAAGAAGGAAGAACATGGCGCCGAGAACAAAGGGACATCATCAAAAAGAAGGACGAACGAGAGGAAAGAATTAAATTAAAAATCCAGATGGCGGAAATTGAATCCAGACAGAAGATGCGACAAGCTGAATTGGACAACCAGTTGAAACAGGCTGAATTGGACAACCAGTTGAAACAGGCTGAATTGGACAACCAGTTGAAGCAAGCAGAACTGGACAAGGAGTTGAAATTAGCTGAGCAGTTAAGACAACACGAGTTAGAACTGAGGAGATTAGAACTACAAAATCCTGATGCCTCCAGATTTAGCAGTGCCAGCTCTCCAACTGACAGCCAAGACATTTCCTCAGGACCACATATTACTCCAGGATCAATGAGTTTTCCACTGGCCCACTTCGACCCGAAGGAGGATCAGATGGATGAATATCTTGACAAATTTGTGTTAATGTGTGAAGCCTACAATCTGCCTAAGGATAAATTTAATATTAAACTCTCCCAAGCACTTCGCGGTCCAGCGTATGACGTGTTTGCAAAACTCCCTCCAGGTCTTGAGAAGGACTTTGTCACACTCAAAAATGCTCTCTTAAAACGATATCAGTTAACTTCTAGTGCCTACAGGTTGAAGTTCCGTACCGCCAAACGGTCACAAGGAGAATCATTTCCTCAGTTCGCCTCACGGTTACACACTTATTTTAACAAGTGGGTAGAACTGAGTGATTTGGATGCTACTTATGACGGGCTGGCGGAACTAATACTTGTTGAGCAATTTAAAGATGTTCTTCCAAAACAGCTACAAACCTTTATTGCAGAGAATGGTGGTGCTCGGCTAGAGGAGGTTATCGCACTAGCCGAACGATATTTAACTGCCCATGGCGAAGTAGCTACCACTAAATCTTGTAATTCTTCTACTGCTCAAAATACTCCTGCAACACAGAATAAGAGTTTTCAGCAGAACAACTCTTACGGTAAAGACACCAGAGGGCACACTGGGGGTCCGCACCAAAATCCTGGTTTTCAAAAACAAAAACCACCAGCAAACAATAGTGGATGGGGTAAACCTTACTGCAAGAACTGCAAAAGTAATGATCACCACACGAGCGTGTGCAGAAATAATCCCCCTACCCAGTATGCTGCGTGTATGATTACGGGGGCAAGTACCCAACAGAACATATGTTCAAGTAATGGAACTAGGCCACCCACAGTTGAAACTATTCGGGTTAACGGTAGTCCAGTACTATGTCTCTATGACAGTGGACTCCAGTGTGATGCAATAATAGCTAAGCAGTTAGTGAAACCATCACAGTTAACTAAACAAACAGTTGTAGTCAAAGGGGCTACCAGGAGCTCTCTAACTATAATAGCTAAGATAGCCAAAGTACATGTGACATCTAAGTATGTCACTGGACTCATTTCAGCTGCAGTGATCGATGATCCGGTATATCCTTTCATGCTTGGTCGTAAGTATGTATATTTAGGAGAACCCTCATCACCAATGATAATGGCAGCAGTGGAGACCCGGAGTCAGGTTGCACAGTCACATGAACCTATACTCTCAATCAACCCTCTACCTCGGGAGATTAGGGCTGCACAAAATGAATGTCCGACTTTAGCATCTTGTTTTAGCAAACTGCCAACCAGTAGAAATCCTCCAGCAGCTGGAAATTTCTATTTAAAGGACAAGTTGTTGTACCATAGGGCAGGAACTATGGGTACCGAACACGGGCAACTTGTCGTGCCGAAACAATATCGTAATCAGATATTGCATATGGGACATACCATATCCTTCAGTGGACATATGACTGTAGGAGTTACTACCCAGCGTATTTCTTGTCATTATTTTTGGCCGGGAATGACTGCTGACATACGAAGATACGTCCAGTCTTGTCCGGAGTGTCAACATGGCTCCCCCAAGCAGTGGTCTACTCCTGTTTCCATAGGGGAAGGGTTAGTTTTGAACACTCCTTTTGAGCGAGTAGCTATAGACATTATTGGTCCACTGCCCACTTCTAAGAAGAAAAATACTTATATTTTAACTGTAGTAGATACAGGTACAATGTGGGCTGAAGCTACTGTACTGCCCTCCATCAATGCAACTAGGGTAGCAGAGGCTCTCCTAGAAATATTTACCAGAGTAGGATTCCCTATTCTTATGGTAAGTGATAGTGGGTCATCATTGAATGAGAAGTTAAGGGGAGAAATCTCCGACATCTTCAGGATGCACCATGTCAACACAGGTTTTAGTCTCACAGAGAATAAGCGACTTGTGGTCAAATATACAGGGACCCTCAAATCGATTGTGAACAAGTTAGTCCAGGAGAAACCCGATAGTTGGGACACGTACTTATCAGCAGCAATGTTTGCCTATCGAGAAGTACCACATGTCGCCACCGGTCTTCCACCTGCTACACTATTGTTCGGACGACCAATTAAAGGACCGCTGGAGGCTCTTTTGAGAACCTGGACTGATGAAGGAACAGATGAGAGTGTCGTCAAGTCTTCACAGTATGTAGAGGAACTGAAACAGAAACTGCACACGGGATGGAAATTAGCTAACTCCACTCTCCGTCGTGCCAGAAAACAACAGGCTTCCTTCTATAATAAACCTATTAGAAACCAGTCTCTAGAGGTAGGAGATAAAGTGCTAGTCTTATTAACCCAATGGGATAATAAGTTAGAAATTGCTTGGCAAGGACCATTCATCATTAAAGAGAAGGTGTCCAGCAACAAGTACTCCGTTTCTATTCGCGGGAAAACTACAGTCTTCCACGTGAATTTACTCAAAAGACATTTTGAGAACAACACGAACCCACCAGTTCATATTATGACTCTGGCTGTGGTTGATAATGGATCCAAAGGGGATCAATCCAGATGGGAAGACAGATGTGAGGAAGATGACGCGGCTGAACACGATCCCAACTTAGAGACGTCTAAAGGGAAAGTAAGGACGACGCGCATGAAGTATAGGGATCAAGACCAATTGGGTCGAAGGAGAGATGTTGGAATTGTAGGACCTTTATCAGTGACAGATGAAGGACACCCCGACCAACGACAGCAAAGTTTCCAGAGAAGATTTCCATGGAAGCGACATCAAGCGAGGAGGTTTCTTAGAAGGTGTCTTAGAAACGAAGAGTCTGAGAATTGTGAATAGACATTGTGCTATTGATGAAGAGGGGGACCTGTCCAAATGACCCATAAACGTCAGAGTAAGGGCTGACAAAACTATATGAGAGTTCGGGCTGGAGAAAAAGTTGCTTCTCCAACTTTTTTTGAACGATGGGCATTTGTGACAGGTTGGCCCACCTCTCAGATCGTTTTGTTACTAGATGGAGATAGCCCTCAGTAAACCCCTCTATGTAGTCTGTATTCTTTTTTTATTTTTATCTATATTTTCAAATATTAGATAAAATCGTCTTTGGTTAGTGTATTTATATACATAAAACTATAGAGAGAGTTAAATACTATTTCTTCTTATAGTTAGAAGTAGATGTAGGGTAGAGTTCGTTTACAAGCCAAGAAATCAAGTCAGGCTGAATTTTATATTCAGTTTTGGCTGTGAATAATAATTTGGCCACAGGAAGGGAACTCTCCTGGATGAGAAGTTAACTTCCGGTAGCACCCTAACTTCTGCCATTTTCTGATAGCAACCTGGAAGGAGCAGGAGCTACTATCACGTCAATTGGCTAAAATTGAACACCTGTCTGTGTTTAAACATATTTTATTGCTGGCTCTTGTTAAGCCGAAAAACCATCTAAAACATAGAAAAGCCAATGATAGTCTCCACTCCCGATAGGCCAGTCAAAATCTAGTTGCAGGAGCCTGCACCCTGATCATCTGTAGCCGTAGTCACGACCGGTGATTGAGCTACGAACCACTCACTTGATGCAGCAGAGAGTGGAGTCCATACCACGATCCAGTCAGCACTGCCAGCTTACCATCCAGGAGACTAAGGATTATCAGATGAGTGGCTACCCACCCGTTTGCCACTGCACAGCAATCCTAATTTGTCCGCTATTGGCTAAGAGTCTATGATTATATCCTCTAGCTGAACAGTATCTGGTCAAGATTTCAGGGATCTGCGTATCTCTTATGTGTCAGTGAGTTCCCAGTGGGGCTCACGTAGTGTTCTTTAGGATTAAACGTTATGTTATATTTGTACTTTTAACAACTGCGTCTGTCATTATAGAATTAGCATCATCAGATTGTGTGACGAGTGAAAGGACTACATCTATACGTATCATTCTGTCTTATCTCCTGTTGTGTGAGAATACATTAGGCAGTGGGGGCTCATTTTTTTCATCCAGGCACGTTAGCAGGAATCTCTTGACATACTGTCTTCGTTTGTTAGCACAGTTCGTCGTCATAACTTTCCGCCTGGCACTGTTTAGAAGTAGTGATCCATTCTGGGACTTTGATAATCATTCTTCTAGAATTGCGAGCCATTTGATCGCTTCTTCAGCAGTGGTTAGATTCTCTATTCGTAGAAGTCTATTTAGTATCTACTTTGATCCAATTCCATCCTAGTAGTATACGTTACGCGACACAGATCATGGTGACCCATTTGCTCCTCCGAGGTGTACACGTGCTCCCACAAGGCCGCAACCACGTCTGCCTTGTCAGGCATCAATACCAAGTTTTGCCGAGCCAGCCAATCTGTCCGCCTGTTCATTCCCCAGCACACCGACATGCCCCGGAGAAAAGATCCAGGTGACGCTTGGCTATCCGTGACCTCCGAAGCGAAGCAAGCCACTCTGCACGAAGCCTGCCTGTCCTCACCTTCCTCGACATGCTTTCTGAGTCAGTTACAATCACAATGTGTGTATGCATCGTGTTCTCCATCCAGAGGAAAGCTGCACTGACCGCCTCCACCTTCATTCTTAAGCTGGATACGCCAGGCTCTCCTGCACCAAACGTAGACCATCAGCTTTTGCTAAGAATCCCCAGGCACTTCTCCTACCTTTCAACATCGAACCACCCTTGTAGATAATCACATCACTCGAGCGAGCATTGTGGTCCAGTGGACATTATGAATTTAAGGTCATGCCCTTTGGACTCAGCAATGCACCTAGTGTGTTTACTCGCATGATGAGGACCTTACTAGATCCCTTACAGGATCCGTCCATTTTCTCATTCATGGATGATATTCTGATTTCCAGTGACAGTTTGGATGACCATTTGCAATCCTTGGAGAGAGTTTTCAATAGGCTCAGGGAAGCAGGGCTTACTGTTCGCCCAACCAAGTGCATGATTGGTTACCAAACTCTGGAATTTCTGGGTCACACCATCACTCCAGGACAAATTGTCCCAGAGGAAACGAACCTAGAAAAAATCAGAAGTGCTCCAAGGCCAAAAACCAAGAAGGATGTGAGATCCTTTCTTTCGTTATGTGGGTTTTACCAGAAATTTATCCCCCATTTAACTGAACTGGGATCTCCATTAACGGAAACCTTGAAAAAGGGATTCCCGGACCAAATCGTTTGGACACCAGAATGCGAGAGTGCCCACAATCAATTGAAGGAGGCCTTGGTCAGCAAACCTGTGTTACAGCTCCCCGACCTTTCCAAGCCATTTGTGTTGAGAACGGATGCGAGTGGGTTTGGAATAGGGGCAGCTCTGTTACAGGAAGGGAAAGACGATGCTTCGGTTTTGAAACCTGTGGCATACGCAAGCAAGAAACTTCTCCAGGCTGAGAGGAATTATTCGACCGTCGAGAGAGAGAGTGTTTGTCTCTCGTATGGGCCATGCAGAAATTCCAGCCCTATTTGTATGGAATTCAGTTTCGAGTCCAGTCGGATCATCAGCCCTTGATGTTCCTGGCTACTTCCCAGAGGCTCAACGCCCGTTTGATGCGATTGTCGTTGCTACTTCAACCCTACCATTTCACAGTGGAGTATATACCGGGGAAGGAAAATGTTGGAGCGGATTTTCTATCCAGACACCCAGCTCCTGAAGAAGAGGAATAAATCATCTTAATCGAACGCACAGTGGAAAAGAGTGAGATGGACTACTCTCTTAAGAGGGGGCCTATGTCACTGGATCACTGTGGTTGGCGATAAGATGATAAATTTACAGAGACAGTCTGTATTCATAGCTGCAATTGTTTGTTGCTAGTAGGGATGAGATCAAACGAAACCGCCAGTCTTTGGGAATTCCCAGGGAAAACGGGGAAATATGTCTACTGTTGTTTGCCGAATCGCAAGATAAAAGAAAAACGGATGCTTTAGTTTAGAAAAGGGGAACAACTGTTCTTGTGAAGTTAAGAACAGATGGTCTGCCCTTGAGTAACACCTGTTGTTGACATCTAATGACGTCACTAGGACAATCCCCGACTGGATGAAAAACTAGAATTGTTTCAGTTAGTCTGAACAATGAATTCGACCTAGGCTGTCGAATTGTGAATAGCTCTATCCTTTAGAAGGAAAAAGAATCTAGCGTGTTTTAATATCAATTTCATATTGGAAAACATGTGTCTTTTACGGCAAGGTTTAGATTCGATTTTGGGATAGTAGAGTTTTCATAAGGTAATTTACTAGATAACATTAGATGTGAATAATGTAGAACAGTCTAGTGTTAAATAGAGTTTAGGAATTTAACATAGTGTTGTTGTGTTGTGGTTAGGTATTCAAGGAGTGTCGGTGACAGTAGGAAATCGCCTTGTTAAAATTAACTAGTGTGAGAAGTCAATTAGCTCAGCTGGTTGGGAATAGTGAAGTGGGATGATATTTAGAGAAATTGAGGATGGTTGGGGGATAGGGGAAATGTCCAATGGTGGGATCTTCCAGTGGGGTCTACTGGGGTTCTGCACTTTCCATTTTGGTCTTTCCTTGTCTTACCCTAACTCAGATCGATGTGATGAGCTCCTCTGCCCATGACAGAGTTTGGTTCACTGTTATGTATCTGAGTGAGGCCATCGGCCTACACTCATCTAATAGGGATCAGTGACGGGTTGCTCTCACCAGGTGTGTTCTCTCTTTTACAGGTTCCCTCCGGTTATGATGCACACCACTGAAACAGTGCAAATTCAAATCCTGGATAAATAAGTACATGAAGGTTTGTACTGCGGCCTTTGCACTGGGCCTAGGATAGAACAGGTCTGGAGGACATGGCACTGGTGAGCCGATTCATATAATTATCCAACAGGGTGCCTTATTAGAACAATAATGTTTGCTTTTCACACCACACGTGACCTGAACAATAATGAGTGTCTTTTCCACATCATATGGGAAAATGACAATAGGAAGCATCAAGGAAATTAGTAGATTTCTGTGAGACTAGGTACACTAACTATAAGAGGATGAGAACTTTAGGACATTTCTTAGAAAGGAATAACGTTAATTTCAAGGGACAGTGTTCTGCATTTTCACTATGCAGGAAGTGTGAAGTCTCAAACTCTAAGAACATTTAGGGACAGTGTTTATGATCAAGTTACGATCAGTGTATGACACTATCTGTGATTGATGACCTGATATCGTGGTAATCACAAACTACTGGAGATATTCTACATCTGGCAGGAGGGACACATCGTTTGGTGAGGTCATTTTGTGCTGAGTCGGATGATGTTGTGTAGTCCTTACCATGATGATCGGACTTTGCTCCTGAGCTGTTCGGTTTGATTCTACAGATACACTAGAGTATACGACACACATTCTACACATCCACTTCTCACATACATACACTTTGCTTCATTAAATTATTTGTTATAAATTTGTAGAAGCTAGAGTTGTTGAGTATGTTGTTTTGGAGAAGAATGAGAGGGGGCATGATCCAGTGGTGAGTGAGAGAAAGAAAGAGGTGTCCATTGACAGAAGGAGTGTTGTGGACGGAATCTGGTGGATTCTCCAGAATAATGATATGGGGTTAAATATAATGTGGGTGTTGATTCCCCTCACTCCAGGGACGACACTAAGTTAAAGTAACACACGACAATAACCTAGAATTGATTGTTGACCTGGGAGTAAATGTTCACCGTTGACAAATTCTTCATCGCCACTTTTGTCTAGAGCTTCGAGAATTTGAAGGAGTGGCTATGGCGTCGTATGCGTTTTCATCGGCCGGTACAGTGCCCCACACGTTCCCATATATCGAGCTACTTTCTGGGGTGGAGTGTCTTAAGGGTGCTAAATCCACATGTACGCTGCCTCGAGATTCTGGAGCCGAGGTCAGTGTGCCGGGATAGTTCGAGAAAATGCTCTCGTCAGGGTCTGGCGTAGGGGTTCTTGGGGAAGGCATATTGTGGGTATGCGCCTAACGTCGGCTTGAGAGCTTCTGGTGGTTATTTAATGGGGAAACTTCTCACAGATGTGGTGTTGTTGTGACTAAATTTCGACACATAATTGTTCTACATGTAATTGAGGAGACCCAGTTGCTCGTGAAGAGTCTAGCAGCTCGTCGTGAATGTGTGGTGGCTTTAACTACTTGTTTCACGCAGGAAACAATTAATAGACGCGGTTGTTGTCCACAGTGAGCAGCTGGGGTTGGAATTAAATTGTAAGAAGACACAGGTTATGGTAGTCACTAGGAAGAACGAAGTACCACAATGTAATATACAAGTAAATGGGAATATTCTTCAACAAGTGAATCGGTACAATTATCTCGGAACAGTCATAACATCTGATGGGAGATGCTTTGAAGAGATTAGAACAAGGATCGCCATGGCGAACGTATCCTTTAGCAAGATGAAAAGCATTCTGACCAATAAAAAGATTTCAATTGAAACGAGAAAAAGAGTGTTGAGGAGATACATAGGGTCTGTTCTTTTGTATGGATGTGAAACTTGGACAATGTGCAGTCAAGCTGAAAAACATCTGATGGCTGCAGAAATATGGTTTCTGAGAAAAATGCAAAGAATACCATGGACAGATAGAAAAACCAATGACCAAGTACTACAGGAGACAAATGAAAATCGTAGATTGATTAGAGAAATTAGACATAGACAGTCAAAATTTTTTGGACATGTCATGAGAAGAAATGGACTGGAGAACTTAATGACAACTGGCAAGATCGAAGGGAGCAGACCAAGAGGAAGACAGAGAGGAAAATACCTGGATGGCTTGGCCACATGGCATGGACGAGGCAGAAACACTGAACTGATCCACGACTCTGGTGATCGAGTGAAATGGCGAGTCACGACCGCCCATGCTTTCCGGCATGGCACATGATTGAATGATTGATTGATTCACGCAGGATGGCAAACGTCTGGCCGCAACTGACCGACCAAAGGAGTAGAAGGTGGGCGATCTATGAAACTCTGGAATTTTGGTGACGACTCTAAAGTCCCCTTGGAAAGAATCACATCTTCTTGGTTTACAGATCTTCTAGCACTTCATAAGGATTTGCTGGTGAGACTTGTGGAGCATCGTAAGCTTCGGTCCCCATGTATAATTGATCCACAGACGTCACGTTTTGTGAATCAGTAAACTGCTGGTGTGGAGATGATATTTGTCTGTGCGAAACAGCTGTTGATAGCGACTGATCACTGAAACCGATATGCGATTATGACCATGGGAATGCTTGGCTTGAGAACTGTAGCTCGCGACAACTAGCTGGGAATCTCAGTCTTACTTACTAGGCAACATTACCTTTTGAGCTGAGCTCTGATACAGCACTCCACGACAGAACTGGCCCCACAACAGAAATACGTTGATCTCTTGAATCCGTTGAGGCATTCCACTGCCGGAACACAACAAACTAACAGACAATACACATTTCGCCTAACGGGCGGAAAGAAGGAACACCATCTTCAATTATCTGGAAATTATGTGGGAGGTGAGTTGAGTTGATCCCTAAAGGACAGGCTTCTATCAAAAGCAATTCCCAGGTACTGCAGTCTGCTTTCTCTAACCACATTTCTACCATTTATCGAGAGGCTTGGGAGAGCTTTAACAATCCTATTGTTCAGTGAGCACCACAAGACCTTTATGGGTCTGAGCTGAAACTTAATAAATGTATATGCCGCGGTTGATTCTTTTGTTACAAAGGAACGACGAGACTAGCTTATGGAGCTGGAGGACCTCCCAGGAATTAGGCTGCTCAATGTACGATGTGGCGACTTTAATGTACGAAACAGAGAGTGGGACAATACCGGGGGAAAACCGACAGGGAAATGCCCTTGCAGAAGCCATGGTGGATTCAGAAGTAGTCTGCATAAACGATGGAAGGCCAACTAGAATGGGGGTGAGACCTGGTGATGTGGACACGACTATTGACCTGGCATTTGTCACCCAGTCAGCAGTATTGAATGTTAAATGGACTATCCTGTGTGATCATGGGAGTGACCATCTACCCTGTTCACTATTGATTTCTAAGTCCAACAAGACCAACGCTGTTAGAGCACCTCGGCCCTTTAAATATGAGAGGGAATACACCCTTATGGGTCGTCTCAGATAGAGGGCATGCAGTGTCACTAGCAAACCTACTTATGTGCAGCCTCCTTGGTGGACCTCTGAGGTAGAACGTAAATGGAAATCCAAGAGAGCAGCAGTTAAACAGTTACAGAAAGTGCTGCGGACACCCCAACGTTCACAAGCGGAAATGGAGAAAGAAAGAAAGAAAAGAAAGCCAAGGTGGAGGAATTCAAGCGCTGTGCAACAGAGCCCATAGCCATAAGTGCGAAAAAGGAACACTTTATGAATGAGATTAGAGGAGATAAAACGCAGGGAAATTTCTGCAAATTGCATAGACAGATGGAAAGGAAAGATCGTAATGCCACAGTGGGTACAATATACAGAGATAGCGGTTCGCGTTTGACAATGGGCATAGTGAAAAGGGAAGCTTTCCTGCAGAGATGTAGCACTGAAGATCAGAACGATGGAGACATCAGAGGCTAAGTTAGAAATCTATCTGGTACCATTAAAGATACCTACTTGAGGATGTCATTCAGCTAGACCAGGGGTCACCAAACTTCTTTCTCGGCGGGCCGGATAACTGAAAAAATGACAATCGCGGGCCGCATACTCATTCTGCACAATACTTGCACCGATTTCCGTGGCGAAGGTCTTATGGACGCGGTTCGTAATCCCGTATACCCTCGTTCGAAACACAGATGCGCGCAATTTGGCAGCAGACCGCTTTGCGCTGTTTTTTTACGCTATGGTATGGGTGCGGGTCGTTCAGAAAGCAATGGCAAACTACTGAACGTAAGCTTGCCAAGACATCAACAACAGCAAAAAATGCTGGTGCTGACTGCAAACGTCCTGTAAAGGATATGCAACTAACGTTAACAACACTTGCAAGCCAGAATGAACGCTCTGGGGGAAAAAAAGACGAATAACTAAGTTACTCATGGGTGAATGTCGTGAAATGCACACAAAACACAAAGACAACCAACATATTTATTTACTACAAAAGGTTATCAAAGAAGGCAACGTTAGCAACAAAGATAGTTACATCAGACCTAGTGTGCACATATCCGAATCCCACAAATTAAGCAGCAAAAAAGGTTAGTGAGATTTGTGAAGCTGATATTTGGTTTTCAAGATTTCATCCATGTTTGGTTTGGAATTGCAGCATCCAATCTAGAGAACTGCTTTCAAATGTTCATCAGTCAATCTCTTTCAATGTATTGATTTCACATATTTCATTTTTGACAAAATGTTTGCTCACAGACAGAAGTTGTTCCAAACACTGATACAACTTTTTTTAAATATTCTTTACAGGACATAGCCGTCAACATCAGCATCTTTCAGCTGATTGTTGATTTCTTGGCAAGATTACACTCAGTAGTTTGCCATTGTTTCTGAGAAACCGGCTCACATACCCCGTAAGTTACCGATGCGGAGAGAACCGCTACCAATTCCCGCTCACATCACGTTGCTTATGAGAGTATAAGGGATTACGGAGAAATTCGCGTAATCCCTAGACCAGGAAGACCTGCACTGATGCTATACCAGTGGCAGATTTAGGAAACTCAACATCAGTTAAGCAGCGGTAAAATTCAACAAGTTTTCCTTCTCTGTGCTTCTCTTTCAACAAGTCATTTGCTTGCAAATCAGTGAGCTTCAACTGTAGTTCAACTGGCACATCATCAAGGTTACAATCAAACGGATTCTGGAACAGAAGAATGTCACTTTCAATTCTGTCAAGATCTGAAAATCTCTCCAAACAAATGCTTCTTCAAGTCACAAATATTTTTTTTTTTGAAAATCCAGTTTGACATCTTAAGCGATTTTAGCGCAAGACTCTTTTAAACAGTGAAAATGAGAAACGTTGTGTCCTTCCAGTTGCATTACAAACAATGACAGCTTTCTCTGAAATCCTTTTGATGATTCTGTAGAGATCACAGACGAGATTATACTTTCCCTGAAGTTTCAAATTCAGATCATTCATGTTTGATGTGATGTCGACCATAAATGACAACTTTGACAACCAAGTAGGATCTGACAGCTGTGAATCAGCTCTATTGTTTTCAGTGAGGAAAACATTTACTTCGTTTTGGAGCTTGTAAAAACGAAACAGGACTTGGCCGCAGCTGAGCCACACACACTGATGTGTGATAAGGTAAGTCACAGAAGTCAGAATCAATTTCTTCAAGAAATGCCTTTAACTGACGGTGATTGAGTGCATATCCCCAAATGAAGTTCACAGCAGAAACGACTGGTTTCAGTACACAGGAAATGTCTAAGTCTTTCCCCACAGAGTGCTTGCTGATGTATGATGCAGTGTATGAACAGAGCGCATGGAATTTGCAAATTTTCCAACTGAGTCCTGATCTGTACCATCAGACTCTTCCTCACTCCAGCCATACTTTTCCTCCATCACAGCTGATTCCACTGAAGGTTATACTGTTTGCACTTCCATTAAAATGTCTTTTCCTGTTGTTCCATGCATGCTGCAAACGGATGCCAACTCTTCCGTTGTCCAAATTGACACCACAAATGAACACGAGAAGTTGTGACATACTCGAGAGATCAGTAGACTCATACAGCGCCAGAGAATACCACAACACGTTCCTAGTTTTCTTGCGTATCTGTAGTACTATGTTCTCTCCAAATTCTTCTGTTCTTCACACAACTGAACTTCCCATAAGGCAGATAGTTCCAAACAAATCGGCTTTCTCAGACACAAGTCAGTTGCTGCTTCCATAATACACTCTTTGATGAAGTTGCCATCAGTAAACTGTTTTCCTCGTGCTGTCATCTTATACACAATGTTGTATCTTGTAAGAGTGACAGATTCATTTTCTGTAAACTTTCTCGTGAAGAGATTTCTTTGAGTTTAAAAACCATGTTTCATGGACTCATATTTCTCAGAGTGTAACTTTCCAGAAAACTTTCAATACGTTGATAGATGTTTTATTTCGTAGTGACACCGAAGATTTCAATATGACAACACTTTAGCTGCATATTACTCAGCTGGTTTTCCGGTCCTTTGTTTCCACAAAGAAGTACTTTACTCCCCATTCTTCATTGAAAACGCGACACTCGCCGTCCACTTTTCTTTTCTTTGTAGCCATAATGAAGGGTGAAGTACACGGGATCTGAAAATGAAAAAGACATTGAATTAGAAACATAATTAAAATCCTATTGACACACAAGAAAAGCAGGTGACTAGGGGTCACTGGTGAACCTACGGCTCACCATAGGTACATATACAGTTTATAGGTAATTATGGTAATAGAATATATCTCATAATAAGGTTTGCAAAATATATAAATAGGGCCGGCCTAAATAAACAGCCTAGAGCAGAGTTTTTCAACTGGGGTTCCGAGAGTGGCAGCCACGGGTTCCACGGAAACAGACTGAAATCACCTAAATGCAACATTTCTGCCCATCTGGTTTATTACATAAAGTAAGACAGACATTTGGATCATCGCACAGAGTTCCTTGAGCAACGTAAACATTTGCGTAAAGATCTGCTCCAGCAGAAAGATTGAAAAACACCGGCTTAGCGACCAGCTCGATTAGCACCTTGACCGGGGAATTATTCTGAGCTGTGGATAATATTTTCGTAATAACACGAGAATTCTATGGCATTTGTATGCTATGTTTGCTACTTTATTGCCTCTATTCACACTTGTAGTTCACTTACCTATCACTGTCAAACATAGAAATCCTTGTTACATACCCATAAAATGGATGACAGGCAAAAATAAGTAAGTATTTCTGGAACATTGGAATTGCGTTGCCAGCCGGACGCATCTGGGGGAAGGAAAGATGTGTGTGTGTGTGTGTGTGTGTGTGTGTGTGTGTGTGTGTGTGTGTGTGTGTGTGTTTGTGTGTGTTGCTATGGAAACCATGGAAATGTCAGAGCGTAGGCGGCACTACAACGAGCCTGGGAAGGACTTGGGATGGTGCGAAATAAGTAAACATTACAATAAACAAGAATATCTAGATACAATAATTTATAACTGAAAATTGTAAATTTAAGACACATAGTAGCCAGGAGGTCTCCGCACATGTAAATTAATCAATCAATCAGGTTCTGTCTCCACAATGAAGGTTGGCTACAATGGATCTCACACACTGTCTCTCGCCTTGACTGTACATTATATCAGGCTGGTGTTCGTCCATCTCGTGATGTTATCTTCCCACTTGTATCATTGCCTACCTCTTGCTCGCTTGCTCTCAACCTTGCCCTCCAGTATGGTTTTTATAAAAGTATCATGTCTTTGAACGTGGAAGAAATATTTCACTTGCCTCGTCTTTATTTCTTTCATCAATTCTCTCTTCATTCCCAGTAACAATCTCTGCATTTGATTGATTTTGTTTCCACGAAAAACGACATATTCGTCTGTATATCCACATATCCAGTGCCTCTATGCGACTTTCTAGTTGCTTGTTCAATGTCCAAGCTTCCGTGCCATACAGTAGTGTTGAATATACGTAGCATTTGGCAATTATAATTTTTAATGCGCAGTAAGAGAAAAAAAAATACATAATCAGTTCAATGCAAAATTTGTGACATGCCTTCTTTCTTGGACATCCGCACTCATACAATATATTCAGAACATTATAGGGTTTGGCGACCTCTAACGGCCATACCAATTCCCCTTCAAGAGAAACTCAAATATACGGAGAAGAAGTCAACACAACAATGTAAACATTACAATTTCAACTACAGGTAACTTGATGTAAGCTAGTTAATATTTGTACTATACGTAACAAGCAGATGTGCAACATTCTATAATTGTTACTTATATTCAAAGAATTTTATCTATATTCTGATTGCAGACTTTAAAGAATCAAAGAATTTCTAACTATAAAATGATGCTTTGAAAATGAAATATTTAGGCTCTATAGAACCAAACATCTATAAAAGAGGAGGTTGCCTCCCTTGGAATAAATCACATCGTTGTTAGCACGCTTGCCTACCAAGACAGCGAACCAACAGCAGGTTTATTGACCTGGACAATTCTGGGGCCTATCCAGCCTAATTAAAATAAGTACTAACATTATTTAGAATTATCTGGAATTGATTGATTTGATTGATTTAGGAAACGACATCACAGCATTCGGGGCATTCCCATAAACGCTCCGTCCCCATCCTCAGCAGCCAGCGAAGAGTTCCAACACTAATAGTTCCATTAGCATCTGATTATATGTCCGTCTCGCCTTTCCTCTGAGCGTCGAAGGTCGCCCACATCCCTCGTCACACCTCGCTGCCTCATTCTTACCAGATCATGGTGACCCATTTGCTCCTCCGAGGTGTACACGTGCTCCCACAAGGCCGCAACCACGTCTGCCTTGTCAGGCATCAATACCAAGTTTTGCCGAGCCAGCCAATCTGTCCACCTGTTCATTCCCCAGCACACCGACATGCCCCGGAGAAAAGATCCAGGTGACGCTTGCTATCCGTGACCTCCGAAGCGAAGCAAGCCACTCTGCACGAAGCCTGCCTGTCCTCACCTTCCTCGGCATGCTTTCTGAGTCAGTTACAATCACAATGTGTGTATGCATCGTGTTCTCCATCCAGAGGAAAGCTGCACTGACCGCCTCCACCTTCATTCTTAAGCTGGATACGCCAGGCTCTCCTGCACCAAACGTAGACCATCAGCTTTTGCTAAGAATCCCCAGGCACTTCTCCTACCTTTCAACATCGAACCACCCTTGTAGATAATCACATCACTCGAGTGAGCATTGTCCTGAATTAGTTGCTGGATTTCCACTTCCGAGGCCCCTGCTGGCCACTCCCTGCACTCCCGCCTTAATGTGATTGTAACTCTGCACAAGTCTGACTGCTCCGCTGGCACTCTGACCCACTCCTCTCCTCGCCTAATGTTCTCCAAGGGGCACACCTGTCTGATCGTATCCTCCGCCTGAGCCATCTATAATTTCCCTCTTATCAGTCTCTGACCCTTAACTTCGTCCAGCGCCTCATGCAACGGGTGATCTGTGTTTGCAGTTACTCTGAGGTATGCCTTCGCCTGCATCACCTTGTGCCTACCATCAACAGTCGGCAGACCAAGGATGTAACGCATACACACTACTGGGGTGTCTCTGGTGCATCCCAGAATGAACTGCATAGCTTCGTTCTGTATGCGCTCTAATTTCACCAGCTGACTCTTTGAGACAGTGAGCAGTCCTAGTCCATAATCAATCACTGAGAGGATCAAGTGCTGGTATAGTGTGAAGAGCATTCTCTGCTCTGAGTCCATTGCAGCCATAGTTTTAAGTGCATTGAGTCCCTTTTGAGATCTTGTCACAACCGTCTCCACATGGTCCTTGAAGGACAGATTCCTGTCAAATGTGATTCCCAGATATTTCAGTTTGTTCTCTCTGTTGACGCTTCTACCATCTATCTTGAGGCTTAGGCCGTCATCTCTCACAATCCTGTTGTCCAGAGAGCACCACAAAACAGCCGCCCTTTCCGGGTGGATGACAGCACTCATTTCAGTGCACCAATCAATCACTTTGTCTACTGTCACCTGCAGCTCCTGGGCTGTTTGCTCCCTATCTCTCCAATGCCTATATGCAAGAACATCATCTGCAAATGTTAGTATCCTACCAACCCCTGGTACTTCTAGGTTTGCAATCTTGCTCATATACACGCTAAAGAGCACCGGTGAGATTGCAGATCCCTGTGGCAGTCCCGGGGTTAAAATATGTGGCTCTGAGGTCCATGCACCGAGACGGAGAGCAACCCGACGAGAATGCAGGACGGCTGCTATCCAGTTCACCAACCAGGGATTGACCCCCTTTTCCATCAGTGCGGCCATCAAAATATCATAGTGAACTCTACTGTACGCATCCTCGAGATTAAGCGCTGCCGCCATCGTTTCCTGTCTACTCTGGAACCCCTCATGAACGCCAAAGGCAAAAGTGGCTGCATTTGACCAAGTATCTTTTCCTGGCCTGTAGCTCCCCAGGCCTCTTGGAAGAAGCTTCCCCCTTTAAAAACTTCCTGCAGCTTAACAGCGACTATCTTCTCTAAAACCTTCCCAAATGTATTTTGAAGGGTGATGATCCTAAAGCCGCTAAGCTTCGAATGATCCTTGAATGGTTTTGGGAGAGGGATGAGATAGCTATGTAACCAATCCTGCGGTACTGATGCTGTCCTAATGCTCTGATTAAAGCAGTCGGCCATCTCCTTCAGGTCTACATCGCTCAAAACCTTCATGTGGCCATACCTGACACCATCGGGCCCTGGTGCCGTGTCTTTTGCCTTTTTCAAAATATGTTTAACATCTTCAACCCGTATGATGTCTTCATAATGCCTATTCTCCATTGTGCCAGATAATTCCTCTCTAACTGCATCCCTGGTATCCGCATCATTATGATTGGTCTGCTTTAAAAATCTCTGGAGAAACGCCTCCCCTTTCTCCTTGTCTGTTGTCACGCGTACACCATCCTCTTTATAAATTGTCCCCACTGTCATAGGCCGATCGTTTCTTTGCATTTGTCTGTGCAGTTTCCATAATTTTCGCAGTGTTTTATCACCTCCAATCTCCTTCATAAAACATGCCTATTTTACGTTCTTGGTCTCTGCAGCACATCGCTTGAAAATTTGTCATTTCCGCGGTGTCCACTTCCTCTCGTGAGCTTCGAGGTGTCTGTCGCACTTTCCTTAGCTGCTTCACTGCAACTCTCTTTGCTTTCCAAGCATTGTCTACTTCTGGGGTCCACCATGGGAGCTGCAAAAAGGGAGTTTTAACAGTCCTCTTGCATGCCCCCTTGTCTGAGGCGTCCAAGAAGGCTGTCGGTCAACTCATACCGGAAGGTCTTGCGCGCTCTCCCAGCCTTAACTTTCCTGGATTTAGAGATCAATACTGAGCATGGCATGTGACCACTCCCATGGTCATTCAAAACAGTCCACTTTACATCAAGGACTATGACTGGGAGACTAGTGCCAAATTAATAGCAGTGTCTGCATCGCCAGGCCTCATTGCCGTTCTAATCGGCCTACCATCATTTATGCAGACCACATCGGAGTCCCCATGGCATCCGCAAGGGTAATTTCCTGTCGGTTTTCTCCGCTACTGTCCCAATCTCTTTTCCTCTCATTGAAGTCTCCACATATGAGTAGCCTATCACCTGGTAATTCCTCAAATTCCTTAAGCCAGTCCCATTGTTCCTTTCTGACAAAATAGTCCACTGTATCATATACATTTACGATGTTCCAACTTAGGCCACCAATCTCCATTTGTATACCCTGGACTTCTCTTACACTGTGATTCCACTGGTTCAAGTCAAGTAAAACATGCTTCACTCCTTTCTTCACCAGCAGACCTTGCCCATGTCTCTTCTGCCCAGTTGGGTTTATATAACTGACGTACCCAGGGCAATGGTATTTGTCTGTATTTAACTCCTGAAGCATGAGGACATCAAAATCATGTATTAGCCTCTCCAATAAAGGACCTCTTTGCCTGGCACTACGACAGTTCCAGTATCCCACTCTCACATGGTTGAAACCTAGTCTCTCCACTTTTCGTCTTGTTCTCCTGGCGCCTGCCCTCCTATTTCTATGCCTTCTTCTCACACCAGTTCCTCGCCTTCTCCTCCTCACTCTCTCTTCGCTTGCCTCTGAAAGATGTGTCAAGCGCAGAGCACGTGCTCCGTAGCTCCGGCGACGATTCCCGTGTTTAATTTAATCCATAAGCAAAGTTTGGATATTGCAGGAAATAACCGGTCACCCTTGCATTGCCTGCTTACTAGGGAAGGGGCAAGGGATGTCCCTCAGGAGTCCATACGCCTGGCGCCGCCCCGCCCGCATACCAGACGTTCCACGTTCACGACCAACTCACCCGTGACCATTCAGTCCTCGGCACGTCGGTCCACCTTAACCTTGGGGGTTTATAATTAGAGTTTTCCATCTCCTAGATTGGCCGCTGTAATAGCTAACGGGCCCAATCTACCCGGGGGGCCATAGATTCCAGCGCCTCATTCCTGGCGAACACAGTATATACATGTATACAGCGAACAAAACCAATGTAATACAAAATATATCAAATAGTACATAGTTAAAGTCACCACACAATGGAAACATAACTCTCGCCGGTCGATAGTTGAGCACAAAACGAAGCAGTGACGACATCAGTAATCTGGTTAATTATATACGTTGAGCTCTGAAGTACGACATGTGACCAGATCACACACTGACATAACCAGGACAACATACATGACTTCTGCCGTATGTCAATAGACGAGGTGGAATTTATGAATTAGCCTTGTGGTTTTGAAGCTAAATATTCTAGCTAAAGTGCATTTAGATTTTGTAACCGGCAGCTTGGGTGCATAGGAGGTTAGCTTGGAAGTTGTAACCAGAGTTTCATTCAGAATGTCCAGATGTTGTATCAAGGACTTGTCATCGAACATGCTCGTCTCTCGGATGGCGCCCAGGACTTTCCCATATGAGTAGATTCTGAACATTGGTGGGATTTTTATATCCAGACTCTTACATAGATCGGAATATCGCTGGCAGTCCACTGCCAATAATTGATCGTTGTCTTGATGTCTTGCCGCCTTTTTGAAATTGGCTTTGGGTGCGTCACTTTGGGGGTCGAGTGGATCGTAAAACATAATCATTGCCAGATCCTCGTATTTGACAAAGGCACGAAAGTTATCATCGTCCAGCCCAAACACTTTCTGACCGTCAAAGAAAACACCACAGGATAGGACCGGATCTTTATCTTCTAGAGTTGAGTAACCTAGAATTGATTGTTGACCTGGGCGTAAATGTTCATCGCAGACAAATTGTTCAACACCACTTTTGTCTAGAGCTTGGAGAAGTTGAAGGAGTGGCTATAGCGTCGTATGCGTTTTCATCGGCCGGCACATTGCCGCTCAAGTTCCCATATATCGAGCTACTTTCTGGGGTGGAGTGTCTTAAGGGTGGTAAATCCACATGTACGCTGCCTCGAGATTCTGGAGCCGAGGTCCGTGTGCCGGGATAGTTCGAGTAAATGCTCTCGTCAGGGTCTGGCGTAGGGGTTCTTGGGGGAGGCATATTGTGGGTATGCGCCTAACGTCGGCTTGAGAGCTTCTGGTGGTTATTTAATGGGGAAAATTCTCACAGTTGTGGTGTTGCTGTGACTAAATTTCGACACATAATTGTTCAACATGTAATTGAGGAGACCCAGGAGCTCGTGGGGAGTCTAGCAGCTCGTCGTGAATGTGTGGTGGCTTTAACTACTTGTTTCACGCAGGATGGCAAACGTCTGGCCGCAACTGACCGACCAAAGGAGTAGAAGGTAGGCGCTCTATGAAACTCTGGAATTTTGGTGACGACTCTAAAGTTCTCTTGGAAAGAATCACATCTTCTTGGTTTACAGATCTTCTAGCACTTCATAAGGATTTGCTGGTGAGACGTGTGCAGCACTGTAAGCTTCGGTCCCCATGTATAATTGATCTACAGACGTCACGCTTTGTGAATCAGTAAACTACTGGTGTGTAGATGATCTTTGTCTGTGCGAAACAGCTGTTGATAGCGACTGATCACTGAAACCGATATGCGATGTGACCATGGGAATGCTTGGCTTGAGAACTGTAGCTCGCGATAACTGGCTGGGAATCTCAGTTTTACTTACTAGTCAACATTACCTTTTGAGCTGAGCTCTGATACAGCACTCCGCAACAGAACTGGCGCCACAACAGAAATACGTTGATCTCTTGAATCCGTTGAGGCATTCCACTGCGGGAACACAACAAGCTAAAAGAAAATACACATTTCGCCTAACGGGCCGAAAGAAAGAACACCTTCTTCATTTATCTGGAAATTATGTGGGAGGTGAGTTGAGTTGATCCCTAAAGGACAGGCTTCTATCAAAATTGATTCCCAGGTACTGCAGTCTGCTTTCTCTAATCACATTTCTACCATTTATCGAGAAACTTGGGGGAGCTTTAACAATCCTATTGTTCAGTGAGTACCTCAAGGTCTTTATGGGTCTGAGCTGAAACTTAATAAATGTATATGCCGCGGTTGATTCTTTTGTTACAAAAGAACGACGGGACTATGGAGCTTATGGAGCTGGAGGACATCCCAGGCAGTAGGCTGCTCAATGTACGATGTGACGACTTTAATGTACGAAACAGAGAGTGGGACAATACCGGGGAAAACCGACAGGGAAATGCCCTTGCAGAAGCCATGGTGGATTCAGAAGTAGTCTGCATAAACGATGGAAGGCCAACTAGAATGGGGGTGAGACCTGGTGATGTGGACACGACTATTGACCTGGCATTTGTCACCCAGTCAGCAGTATTGAATGTTAAATGAACTAACCTGTGTGATCATGGGAGTGACCATCTACTACCCTGTTCACTATTGATTTCTAAGTCCAAAAAGACCAACGCTGTTAGAGCACCTCGGCCCTTTAAATATGAGAGGGAATACACCCTTATAGGTCGTCTCAGATAGAGGGCATGCAGTGTCACTAGCAAACCTACTTATGTGCAGCCTCCTTGGTGGACCTCTGAGGTAGAACGTGCATGGAAATTCAAGAGAGCAGCAGTTAAACAGTTACAGAAAGTGCTGTGGACACCCAAAAGCTCACAAGAGGAAATGGAGAAAGCTTCGCAAGAAAAGAAAGCCAAGGTGGAGGAATTCAAGCGCTGTGCAACAGAGCCCATAAGAGCGAAAAAGGAACACTTTATGAATGAGATTAGAGGAGATAAAACGCAGGGAAATTTCTGCAAATTGCATAGACAGATGGAAAGGAAAGATCGTCCTGCCACAGTGGGTACAATATACAAATAGCTGTTCACGTTTGACAGTGGACAAGAGAAAGGGGAAGCTTTCCTGCAGAGATTTAGCACTGAAAATCAGAACGATGGGGGCATCAGAGGCTAAGTTAGAAATCTATCTGGTACCATTAAAGATGCCTACTGTGAGGATATCATTCAGCTAGACTACTTAGATGATGGCACGGAAGAATATTACCATCTGAGTTGATTGGAAACATCAAGAACTGAGATCTGTAGAGAGACATGAACATGACGTTGATGATTTATATTTCGCTTTTTGAAATAGTAAATTGATATTCCTAATCTGAAGACCTACAGAAGAGTTATGGCATAATCATCATCATCCAGTGCCACATCCACAGTGAAGGATGACCGTAACAGACCTCTAGCAGTGCTTGCTAGGACCATTGTTGTACTTGTTGGGAAGAGTTCGAGCCTATGCTGTGACCGAACCTGGGATCTTTGTTGTACATGTTGGGAACAGTTCCACCACAAGCTGTAACTGAAACCGATACCTTCTGAGCCTGAGACATCAAAACCTCTCAGCCACGGCTGCCCCTGCAGTACGATACAACAAGTGAGTTGGACAGGACAGAGACAACGTGAGCACATTCTTGAAGAAACTGGGGAAATATAGTGCGTTCACGAATGTTTGCTCCCGTATAAAAGTCCACAACTCAGTAACTGACTGATGGAAAATGATCAGATTTAGCATATAACCTTATCATTATGTACACCCAACAAAAAGAAAATGTTCTGGAGATTCTACAGCAGGTTTCAATGTTTGTCTATTTGCGGTATATAATTTATAATCTTCCGTTTAATTGATGCACCATTTGCCTCACTGTCTTCCATGCATTGTTTTTTTTTTTTCAGGCAAAGAAAGCATTTACGTCAATAACATTAAAACCAAGCTTCCTGTTTTAAAACAAAAAATCCGATAAACAGAAATCAGAGTCTTGTCTAAAACAGGAAGCAGATTGGAATCGTTGAGCTACCTACCCACTATCATTTCGAGAAGCAAAGTGTATCATCTGCAGTCAAGACACCTCTCAGTGGAGAAAAAATAGACAAGGACAAACTCAATTTTCACCTAAGCCCCTCTGCTGTGTATCCACCTTGATGTGGTAGAGTGGCCAGTGGTCCAACGAGCTGTGCTGAGTAGCTTACCTTAGCTACTGGTAGGATCTCCCATGTCAAGTGGTAGGAACCAGAAGAGATACACAAAACTGCTGCCTCGCAGGCAGACTGGTGAAAGTTAAAGACTAGAGGAAAAAACTCTAAAAAACTGCTTGTCAAAAGTTGGATGTACTGAAACACATACTACAGGACGTTGCAGTCAACACAAGCATTTTCCAGCTGCTGTTGATGAACTTGTCAAGTTTTACGTTAAGTATTTTGCCATTGCTTTCTGAACCACCAGCTCACATATCCGAGTAAGTTACCAGCGCGGCTCGAACCGCTGCCAATTCTCGCAGCTGCTGTGTTCCCCACGTGGATATACGGGACTACGAACAATGTCATTAACACCTTGGCCAAGGAGACCAGCAGCAGACAATTACACAACTCAGTTTCATTATCAAAATAACCATTAATGAAGAAAAAAACAGCAGCATTTTTATAAGAATCAGTTTATTGTAAACTTAAGGGAAAGTGACAAATGTATAAATGTGATGAAACAACCAATTAAAAACAAATAAAAGACATGAAATAAACATTAACCAAGGAAGGCTAACCCAGACAACTGCTGGCAAGAAGTCAGAAGTGTCAGTTGAAAGTACAAATATCGCAGCTCAACTGTAAACAGACAAAACAAAGCTACTAACCTATAATAAACAAATAGAAACTTGACAAACGCAAAGGAAATAAAAGTTAATCCTTTTCCGATGTTGACCTGAATCAGACAAAGGCTTTAGCATGCAACAAATTTACATCAGTTTTGTGGATGTAACCTTAAGTTAGTGCAACATACCTGGCTGTATGAGTCAAACTTTGGCCTATTCAGCGACAATGAAATAAACCAAAGGTTATGTCAGGCAATAAGCTGTGCAATCTATTGTTTGTGGCTTCTGTGTTTACAATCACTAAGGAAAAATACTGTTTTGAAAGCAAAGGTAGCTATGTGTCCAGGAAATTCCCATTCTCAGGCAAAAAAACAAAAACAAAAACAACAAAGATAATGACCTCATTATTCATAGCTTATTCAACTAAAATCATCCTATGTTTATCACATAACTTTTCAATTAATATAGTCTAGCTGTAAACAGTGAGAATGAAAGAAGAGTTTGAGAGGATGGACAAGAGAATATTATTTTCTGCACTCTGATAACTGTTATCAGCAGAATACAAAATATAAATGGTAATTTGTAAGGCAGAATGTTAAATGTAGACATTTTAAGCCAAAAAAATATTAAAAATGCTTCAAAGTTAATTCAGTCTACAAAATGTTTAATAAACAGGTCCTACTGATTTTAGTCTTTATACCAGTACAACAACATAATGCTTATATGTGAAATTTCTGGATGAAGAATTTTAAGTCTATGACAAACAAGAAAAGAAATGACAAAAGATACATGTTAAAAATATAAGAGAAAGTGAAATAAACTGGACATTACAAATACAGCAAAACAGTTCTAAAAATGTGAAAAACATCTTAACTGCTGGAAACAAACATTAAACTAACAGGAATTTAATAAAAACAAGCTAAGATTTTCAAAATACATATAAACAAACAGAATAAGACATGAATACAACATTAAAGTATTTTAGTTGGATACACTAAAAGAGAAAAAAAAGAGTTTCAAAGATCATCATCATGAGCCACACTGAGTAGTGCAGACTATCCTATACTCACCACAACAACCAAACCAGCTGACTTCTAGATATATTCATTCAACCACTGATCATTTGTCAGGTCACTCTTGTCAAAATCCAACCAGAATTATCTCCTTTTGACTCTTAATACCCCAATCTTCCCAGTTGTCAAACCAGTCTTCAGATCTTCTCTTCTGAAAACACAATTAAATGTCTCTTGCTTTTGCAAACAATGTCTTACATGATTACACCATCAAGCGATTCGGCTGCTTCTTAATTACTCTGTACATTCCACAGCACAGCTGGATAGTTAGTGTTGGTTCAATGGGTTGGGAGATCATTAGTTGGCTGTACAAAGGACATTTCTGTAGAACATGTGCTTGTTTAGTCCACATGTGCATAATGATGAAGCCTATGCATGCGTTTATTCAGTCTGCGATGCCCCATCAAAGAATGGTGATATGATTCTGCTGGCCAAGAGTGTGACTGTCATCACTGGGCTGAATTTATAAAATTCTGATAGTTGGAATAGCCTCTTACTCCCGTAAAGATAAAAAGCTATTAAAGTGAAATAAAAAGTTACCCGACTTACATGCCACACAGGACTATGGTGACGAAACAGCACACAAGGGGCAGCATATATGACTCCAACCACTTTCTCATAGAAAATTCCAGTATCAATTTACGAGACTGGTTTAACACCAAAACTGCTCTGGCTGGAAAAAATGTCACAACCTGCCATTACAGGGGAGTGTACTTCTCAACAACTGCGTCTGAAGACATCTGATAAATTAGTTTCATGTCCTTTACAGGACATTGCAATAATTCCCCAGCATTCATTGGATGTTTGCGAATCCTTGGACAATGTTAGTTCAGTAGCTGGCTGTTGCATTCTGAATGGCCATGCCTCATACCATCGGAATAAAAAATATATTTACTTCATTAATCAATTCATGCTTTGGCAATATTCTACCTTACAAATAGTGCTGCAATCTTGACACGTCTCATCAGAATGTGGAGGACTTGTGATAAAACAACTAAATATATAAATCTGCATATGCTGTATTTTATAAGCTGTATATCTGAATATGAAAGTCTGCATAAACAAATAATTCATATATAAAATATTAAACATGTTTTAAATTACTCCTATCATCCAGGTCACCACTATCTAGTCAGTGTTTTGACATGTTCACCAAGTCATCCATTCATAGTTCATCTATGCATACAGATGCACACAGTCAAACTATTTGTGACGTTTGGAAGCTGCCTATAGGATCTCTTAATTTATTCTTTTGAATAATGAAGACACACAGTTTAACACAAAAAACTGACAAATGTTCAAATCTGCTAAATCAGTTGCAATTTATATGGTGTAAAGAAAACGACATGATAGCCAGTTTAAAATTACCATGGTAAACAGTTTAAATTACTGGGAATATGTCTGTCAAATATTTCAACTTGAATTATTCACCGTTTTGCTTTTCTTTTTTGTTCTGTAGTATACACCTGATGAGATGCAGCAAAATATGCCAGGCAATAAATTATGCAACCTGTTTGTGTCCTCATTATTCAAATTCATGACAGAAAAACATTGTTTCAATTCATACTTCCTATCTTTGACTTTTATCATGAAGTTTGCAACCTCCAAACAAACACGCAAATCATTTCTTCAGTTCTACTGCTATTGTTCACAAACCATTTGTTTTGATAGACAAGTAGTGTAGCAACAATTTTTCAAGTTGCTGTGTCATAACTATCTTCAAAGAATCATCACTGATGCTACAGAATCCATGCACTGAATTGGTTTTTCATGTAGTGTGTTCTAAATAGGAGATCAGAGCTGGATACTTTAAAGTGCCACGGAGATGAATCAAATCAATTAATCATTTTCCCCATTGATTTAATTTCAAACAACCAGTTTAAATTAAAATCAGCAAACAACAAAGATATAAGACTGCTGAGCTTGTTACTTTCAGATACAATATGCTGCACAAAAAAGCTGCACAGAAGTATAAACTATATTTGAAAGCAAAGATCTTCAAAATTTATTTTTATTTTTAAAACAAAGATACCACAGAACCTCAAAACAAATAAAGATTTATACAATAAAAACTCACACACCCTGGGTACAAGAAGTGCTCTAAGGAGTCAAGTTGACATGAATGCTAAAGAAATCATTTGTATGTACATTATACCACATACTTCTTGAAAACAACATTTCAGACTTTTAACTATACAAGCGAACGATCTCAATAACAACCTGTATGACATCACCCATTCTGGAGTGCAGCATCATCAGCTTTCATATTCTTAATGCATAGTAAACAAGTGAGGCCTGTGTGCTCTGGTTCAACGTTGATGCTCAATATTTTGCCATCCTCAATAACAAGCGAATACCTGAGGCATAAATAAGACAGCATTAGAAAAACAAAAATTTACAGTGAAAACATCGCTTATAGAACATGGAAAAATAGCATGACTGCTATCTGAATACAGGCAATAAGAACATGAAAAAGCAGAATTACTGATATATTGATACAGGTAAAAGACTATGGAACAATATCATTTCTGATCCATGAGTTTAGTAATAAAATATGGAACAACAGCATTAACATTAATGACCTATGACAATGTAGAGAACCAGATTAATGTACTTATCTTCTCCAAAAACCTTAGAAGGCTTTTAAGGCTTCACCTTCAAAGGTTGCGGTGTACCATTGACAATTTCATACCTAATGGAGCCCAACTTTATTCAGGCAGCAGAATACACTTACTGCTGGTTATTTAGTTGAGAATCCTCTCAAAAACTTATTTTTAACTGTTAAGTCTCATGCAGTTGACAATCAGTTCATTCAAGCCCTGAAACGGGCTTGCATTTAACGAGGATGAGGTTGGTGTGGAGAATTTCCTCCTGACCTAGCACTGAAGAGACATCTCCACAGTGACTCTTTCCACAGTCCAAAAGTCCTGAAACCAGCAGGGCGTGCAAGACTGGTATAGAGTGCTAGATCTGCAGTGAGGCATGGTGATCCTTGCGGACCCAATCTATCTGTGGGCCACACTGTGAAGAGATGCTCTGAAGTTTATTAGGTCTGTATGAAACATGGCCCTAATCTTGTGATTTCAGTGATGCCATTCTAACCACCAAAGCCTACAATTCCCTATTGCCAAGGGATGTTTAATGCATGTAATGTAACATCTCAACTAGATTTGAGTAGCCATTTCCTGAAGTTAGTTGCATATTCTCTACAGGACACCACAATCAACCACAGTATTTTTTGGCTGTTTGTGATTTATGAGGCAAGTTTACATTCAGTAGTTTGCCATTGCTTTCTGAATGACCGATGCTCATTACCATTGTTAAAAATTAACACAAGGCGGTCTGTTTTCAAACATTGTTTGTGGGATTGTGAATCACGTTCACTACTCCTGCGCCACAGAAGCTGACTTAAAACTTATCTTAAAAAAGGTAAAATTAGTCCCATGGCAGATAGTGCCATAGAGCGACAAGTGTTAGGTCTTAACAAATGTTAGGTCACAGCATAATAATGTGGTGTGGCCAGTTCCCTTTTTCACCACTTATCCTTCCCAGAATATTCTGGGATATTCTACATTTGTAATAAAAACAGTTGGTGCTTTTTTTCGGTGCTTCCTAAAAAAATTTTGTGCTTTTTAGTGCTTTTTGGGGTCGATTTTGGTGCTTTTTCATCAAAGGGAGATGGCAACACTGCTCACCCCAACCCCGCCCCCAGGTACGTAACAGCAACATTTGGAACCCAGAGTTAGGAGTAAAACAAGACACTTAAGGGTTACACCCGTGCGCCATGATCTTGATCTGTCGACTAAACTAAACTAATATTAATGTCAACAACCAATGTGTCAGGCATCATAGGATTACTTCTCCCACACCACACAAGAAACTTGCAAGTCGTGTGAGAGGAAATGAATGGTACCTTTTATTGCCGTTGGCTCTTTACATTTGCAAAACAGTCGCTATCAAATCACACACAAAGCCACAGAATTGCCTATCTCTAGTTTCCTAACCCTATTGCTAATCTCTATCTAATTGGCTACAAAAAACTCCTATCGACACTAAACGATCTGCTCTCTACGAAGTCAGTCCCCAGTCTGACTTTTCCTACACGCGTCGCTACACAGCACGCGGAAGGACCTTGTTGCGTCCTTCGGCTTTTTGCGTGCGGTTACACTCAGCACGCTTGTAGCAGCCGTTCTCCTATTGAGTGGCACTCTTCTCCGTGGCTATCACGTAGGCGTGATTCTGTCGTGACCAGAGTACTAACTATCTGGTCGATGCCTCCGTGTCTCATGAGAGAACTAGTTAATAGTCCCCCTTTCGATCACCTACCCTGCCCTTATATCGGGGCACTATGTTACCTCTAATCTACTTGAGGTTGACCACTCTTCCCGGTGGTCTTCTATCTTGCGGCAGACCTCTTTCCTATATGTTTCAGTCTTTGACAATTAACAAGGCGGGAATCGTACAAGGGAGGTAACTATGCTGTGTTTAAAAAAAAAAAAAAACATAACATGCATTATTCTCCGATTACTGTTCTTAAAGACTACAATACCATTATGGCTTGCCTCTTATGCCGGCAGTGTGGCAAGGGGGTTACAAGCACAATTTATGATCCAACATACTGATTTCGAAACACAGCTGCGAGAAATTTTGAAGAAAACCGCCTTGCGCTGGTTTTCATATAATGATATGAGTGCCGGTCGTTCAGAAATACAATAAATGAATCACGAAAACACGAGAAGCAGACGGTAAGCTTTACTAGAACACAATGGGCGTTCCGATCAAAGCTTTCGTCGGCACACAAACAATAAACACACACTGAAACAAAAACAGCAACGTATCTTTGTTGTCGACTAGACACATGTTTTATTAAATCCGCGTTCAGAAAGCAATGGCAAACTACTGAACGTAAATTTGCCATTAAATCACATGCAGTCAAATAATGTTGGGATTGAATGCGAGGTCTTGCATAGGCTTTGCAGGTAACTTTTAAAACTTGGCCACTGGACATAATCGGGACAAGAGAATAGAACTTATCCAAGACCATTGGGATTAGTGGCACGTGGGCATTGTTGGCTACTGATAAAGCGGGCCCTCTTAACAATTAGACTGTCAATAAAACTGTCATTACTGCCCATAATACCTTGCGGTGCAGGACATGTAGGGTGGGGTGGGGGTGGGTGGGTGTTGTTTATTATTAAGGCTCCCTGGTTTGTGCAGTCTCCGCGGCCTGTAAAACATCAGACAGTGTGTTTAAAATGCTAATTTCCTTTGAGTAGCTTTGTCTCCAGCCGGTCTCTCTGGCTGTGGGGTTACAACACTTTCTCTCTGTAATCCCGTTTATCACGCAGAGTCTCGCAGCGGAGCGAGAACTGAGGTGGTTCGACCCCCGCTCGTGACTTGCGGATACTGAGCCGGCCGCTCAGAAAGCAATGGCAAACTACTGAGCGTAATCTTGCCAAGAGATCAACAGACAGCTGAAAGATGCTGCTGTTGACAGCTAAGTCCTGTAAAAGGATACGCAAAAAAAAAAACAAAAAAAACAAGCTTTGTCTCCTGGCAACCAATATGTTTAGATGCAGTCCGCCGTTTTTGGTGACGTGTGAGCTGGTGAACCGTGACCACCAGAGAATATCGGTATGGCGCATGACGATGATGATTCTCCAAGTGCGAGTCAAGAAGGGATGGAGTTAAAAATTCCATAAGCAGTTGAAAGTTTACAAGAGCAGGCATACTAAGTTAAGCTGACTGCTGCTTCATTCTCCCCAGGCCGCGATGATCTATCTGTCCAACACTATACACAAGATCTCAATGGGCGCCCACCACGTCTGCCTTATGACCTTATCATACACCAATTTCCCACCCAGCGATGCAGAAGCAGACTGTACAGGCGCTGCCAAGAGTACATTTGAAAATTAAGAAAACTACCCACACATGAATAGATAAATTTCAAGCGAACGAAAGACGAAGAGGAAGATCAAACGCAAAATATATAACAACTTACAATGTGTTGCTAGACACTGACTCAGGTTCTGATACTTCATTTTCTCCTTCTCTTCTTCTTCATCCTCCTCCTTCTGTTTCTCCACCTCCTCCTTCTTATCCTTCTCCTATTTATCTCCTCCTTTTCTCCTCCTTATCCTTCTCTTTCTCCGCTTCCTTCTTCCTCTTTTGCTTCTCTTCCTTCTTCTGCACTTCCTTCTTCCTCTTTTCCTTCTCCTCCTTTTTCTGCGCTTCTTTCTTCCTCTTTTCCTTCCCCTCCTCTTTCTGCTCCTTTTCGTAGTAGCTATATGCTAGACTGTCGGCTCTGTGGCTAGTGGTTCGAATCCGCACAGGAGCAAAGTTTTGAAATTGAATTCGACACCTAGGTCGACTCAGTTTATATATATATATATATATATATATATATATATATATATATATATATATATATATATATATATATATATATGTCCTACAAGCACTTGGAATCAACGACTGGCAAGAGAAGGTACACCAGAGAGACGAATGGAGACGGATTGTATCTGCAGCAAAGAACCTCAATGGCTCGGAACGCTGAAGAAGAAGAAGAAGAAGAAGAAGGTGTGTGTGTGTGTGTGTGTGTGTGTGTGTGTGTGTGTGTGTGTGCGTGCGTGCGTGTGTGCGTGCGTGCGTGCGTGTGTGTGTGTGTGAAAGTGGTACCTTACAGTCTTGACAGACCAAAGTATGTGAATTGAAATGTGGCCAATATTCCATCACGATGCCTGGGCAGAGCTTCAGAGAAACATGTAGTGCCCAAACGACATGTTCCCTCTCTCGGCCTAGCCCTTGTGTTTTCCAGAGGAATGGGTAACCAATACGTCTGGCACAAGATAGGCTGCAGACGCTGGCGGCACAGCGTCAACCTCCGAGACCTCGCCTCCACGAACACATGGCGAGTGATGGCTAGACCCTGGAACCCAAGGGACCCGGCTTAGAGGCGTTCAGCCAAGTCCCACAGGTGAGGGACTCATACGCGCCCGACCATAAGGACGCGCACATCTGTCAATCACAAGTGTCCAGACCTGTGTAAAGCGTGCACTATCGTCAGACTCTCCGCCTGACCTTAGCGGATCCCGCAACCAGCGGGAATAGGCTTGCCGGAGATACCACAAGAGATATTGCTGGTCCATAGTTACTCCCGCCTTTTACCCGTGCTTGGTTGAATTACTTCGGAGCATCACATTCTTTTCTTCTTCTTTCGTTCGCTTTAAATATGTCTATATCTGCAATGTTGTCTCTTGTATGAATTTAACTGTCGTTTTTAGTTCACACAGTGGTCCATAGAGTTTATCTTCCACTGTCGTCTCTCTAGGCCAGAAGGTTTGCCTAGTTATATTATATTTTGGTCAGTCTTGGAGTATGTGCTCTGCTGTCTGCGACGCCAATCCACATGTGTACATGGCTGATTCACCAATCTTGAATTTTGTATACATGTGGTTGCGTAATCTATTGTGTCCTGTTCTGAGGCGCAGAATAATGACTTGTTCTGGTCTGTCCATAATGTGGTAGTCATCTTGAGCAGGTTTTGGTGGCTTTCTAACTGATTTGATCATTCTTTTCTTTTGGTGGTATGTAAGGAGCATCACATTGAATTCAAATACATTTCTCTAAGCGCACAGAGTACGCGTTCGGCCCCTGCTCCCGTTCCCGTTCCCGTTGCTCGTATGTTTCTGATGCTCCCTTTCCCGTTCCCGTTGCTCGTATTTTAGTTGGATCCGCGGGAGTGAGAACAAAATCTGTACAAAATTTTATCTCAATCGGATGGACCGTTCGGGAACGCATAAAGGACACACACACACACACACACACACACACACACACACACACACAGAGAAACATTACTGTTCATAACTAATTTCTGGTTCTGCTCCCGTTCCCGTTGCTCGCCTGTTTCTGATGCTCCCTTTCCCGTTCCCGTTGCTCGTATTTCAGTGGGATCCGCGGGAGTGAGAACAACATCCGTACAAAATTTCATCTCAGTCGAATGGACCGTTCAGGAACGCATAAAGGACACACACACAAAGAAACATTACTGTTCATAACTAATTTCTGGTTTAATCAGAGAGTGAGTTCCCTTGGAGAAAGATGGCGGGCCACAAGCGGGCCTGTTTCTGAAGCTCGTAATGCCGTTTTCTTTCGTGCTTGAGGAAAAATTGTTGATTTTAAGTTCACAACCTATGTCAGTAATATCCGCGGGAGTGAGAACAACATCTGTACAAAATTTCGTTTCAATCGGATGGGCCGTTCGGGAACGCATAAAGGACAAACAAACAAACAAACAAACAAACAAACAAACAAACAAACAAATATTGTCTTTTATATATATATATAAATCCCTTTTAGGACGGAACAACATTGGGCCAAATTTAGCTTTCCCTCTGAAGAAGACGGAGTCTCTTTTTTTTTTGAGTACAGAATTGACTGAAGTGACAATTTTGAAAATAAAAAAAAAAAAAAAAAAAAAAAAAAAACATATTAGAACCCTATATATGTATATAAAAGTATATCTATATCTATAAACGACGATGTATGTCTGTATGTATGTCCGTTCTTTATGCGTTCGCGAACGGTCCATCCGATTGACATGAAATTTTCTACACGTCTTCTTCTCATTCCCGTGCAGCCAACTGTCATAGTTTGTTAGTGTACAATCAGCTATTTACTTACTAAAATTTAATATTTTAATATCTTATCATTTATATATATAGCCAGGGGACTTAACTTAAGAAAAGTTATTTCAAGGGGCATAACTTTTAATAACATTGCTATATATTTTATATATAGATTGTTGCATTGTTTTCAAAGATTTATAAACTCTTTGTCTACAGTTATTTACAGGCATATGAGTTATAATAAATAATTATATAATCGTTAAGGCATTTTCAAAGTTTTCATAAAAATAATGCATCTATTTAAATAGTGAAAATTTTCTAACTCATCTTTTCATGTTTAAAGAAGTTATCTACAGTCATGTAGGTGATTAAAACCAGTTTTCATTAAAAATAATGGATGGTGTGTGGAAGGACATTCTTAAGTTAATTTTTTTTGTTAAATGAATTTAATGAGACGCTCCCCGCCAGGAGCTGGGCGAAGCCGCGCCGGGTAAGATAGATAGACAGACAGACAGATAGTCGGGAACGGGAGCTTATATGACTACTTATATAAATTAAATGAGATGCTCCCCACCATTGACTGGGTGAAGCCGGGTCAGACAGACAGACAAACAGACAGACAGACAGACAGACAGACAGACAGACAGACAGACAGACAGACAGACAGTCGGAAACGGAAGCTTATATGACTACTTATACGTATTAAATTATATGGTCCCCAACAGGACCTGGGCGAAGTCGGGCCGGGTCGGACAGACAGATAGACAGGCAGACAGATATACAGACAGACAGTCGGGAACGGGAGCTTATATGACTACTTATATGAATTAAATGATATGCTCCCCACCAGGGACTGGGTGAAGCCGGGCCGGGTCAGACAGGCAGACAGACAGACAGACAGACAAGCAGACAGACAGACAGACAGACAGACAGACAGACAGACAGACAGACAGACAGACAGACAGACAGACAGACAGACAGATAGATAGATAGATAGATAGATAGATAGATCCCCGCGAGGGCCTGGGCGAAGCCGGGCCGGGTCAGCTAGTATATATATATTCTTAAAGAGGATATAATAAAGTTTATTTCTGTGTATGATTGAAGTTGTTTTGTTCATGTTTATGCAAATTTGGTGACCTTATTTGCATTTTGTGAAAAATAAGGAAGAGGATGGCAAGGAAGCATTTGATTGGTATGTACTATTAATAGCAAACCAATCAAAGCAGTTCTTACAACGGGGCCGAAGCAAATCGGCCCGATCGGCCAAGCCGTCTTTTTCTTTACGACCGTGTGGTGACGTCACGGCCGATTTTTCTGCCGGACAGGAGTAAAAGGGATAAGATGTCTTTTATATTTATTATTATTATTATTATTATTATTATTATTATTATTATTATTATTATTATTATTATTATATAAACCTCGGTTCTCGTCGATAATTCGTCCGAAGACAATAGGTGAAATCCGAAACCGACGAAAAGCGAGGCAATTATCTCCCATATGAATCAATGCAAATCCAATTAATTCGTGCTAGACATTCTAAAATACTTACCAAAATACATTTTATAGAGAATAATATAATATATATTAATAAGTTTAATACTATTTTTTTTTTGCCCCAAACTTGTCCGAAATCGCTCCTTCGCCGTGCCTAATAACATTGTGTAAGCCAATGCGCCACTTGAATTTTTCAAACCATCCTCTGCTGGCATTAAAATCACTAAGTACACTAGCACTCGTCTCAAGCATTTTCTTAATGAGATCGGCATACAACAGTCTGGCCTTTTCACGTATGATTTTCTCCGAAACAGAATCGCCATGTAACTGGTTTTGATTTATCCAAATTAATAATAACGGTTCGACATTTTCAATTGTTTGCGATCTCTGTTTAGTTAGCACAGTCATGCCTTTTGCTACATTAGCCTCCTTTATTGCTTCCTTTGTCGCCACAATGGACCTTTTCGTGGATGGCGACTTCCCGTACATGCGGCAGATTTCAGCAATCTTAATACCGCTCTCGTATTTTATTATTAGCAAGAGATGCTCAAACAATGAAAATCAACGCCAAACTGAACAGAAGTACGCGTGGGTCCCTTGGTTTTCGCAAAATTAGCAATGAGATCATGTGGGCACGCCAACGAAATCTGAGGCAACCGACGAAAACCGAGACACATTTTTCCAGGAAAACATCGACGAAAACTGAAACCTACGAAAACCGAAGACAACGGAGACCGATTACAATTATATATATATAAATATATATATATATATATATATATATATATATATATATATATATATATATATATATATATATATATATATCTTATATATAAATTAGGATCTCCGTCTGTCTGTCTGTCTGTCTGTCCGTCTGTCCTTTATGCGCTCGCGAACGGCCCATCCGATTGAGATGAAATTTTCTACACGCCTTTCTTTCATTCCAGAGCTGCCAACTGTAATATTTTTTTAGTGTGAAATCGCCTGCTTACCCAGTATTATTTCATTTTTCATTTTTCATTGTAATTTCATATATCTCAGGGGACCTAACTCTATAAAAGTTATTTCAAGGGGCATAACTTTTCTATATAACTTATAGTCATATTGTGGCATCGTTTTCAAAGATTTATAAACTCTTTGTCCATAGTTATATACCGGCATATGAGTTATAATAAATAATGATACAATCTGTAAGGTATTTTCAAAGTTTTCATAAAAATAATGCACAATGCATAACATTGTAACTCATCTTTTTTTGCTTAAGAAGTTACTGTAGTCATGCAGGTGATTAGAAAGCGTTTTCATTAAAAATAATGGATGGTGTGTGGAAGGGCATTTTTTTAAGTTACTTTTTTTTATTGTATGAATTTAATGAGACGCTACCCGCCAGGAGCTGGGCGAAGTCACGCCGGGTCAGATAGATAGACAGACCCACCTTCTCGCTGCAGTTGTCTACTCCTCCTTTTCCTTCTTCTGCTGATGCTGCTGCCGCCGCTCCATTTACCCAAGTTAATTGTTGGGGGAAGATGTAAAGATCTTTCAAGTGCTCTTTCTAATGCTTTTTGTAAGTTGGTCTTCGTTTATCTAAGGTTGTTCTAACTGCAACCAATAAATGATTAGACAGACAGGCAGACAGACAGACAGAGAGGGACGGACGGACAGACAGACAGACAGACAGACAGACAGACAGATAGTCGGTAACGGGAACGGGAACTTATATGACTACTTATATGAATTAAATGAGATGCTCCCCACCAAGGACTGGGCGATGCCGGGTCAGACAGACAGACAGACAGACAGACAGACAGACAGACAGTCGGTAACGGGAACGTGAGCTTATATGACTACTTATATGAATTAAATGAGATGCTCCCCACCAAGGACTGGGCGAAGCCGGGCCGGGTCAGCTAGTATATATATATATATATGTATATATATATATATATATATATATATATATATATATATATATAGAGAGAGAGAGAGAGAGAGAGAGAGAGAGAGAGAGAGAGAATGGGAGAGGGATGCGGTGGAGGGATGAAGGTATGTGTGTGAATTAAGTTTTGCAGTTAAGTTTTGCAAAGGAAGTGACCTGTAACGCAAAGTTCGGTTACTTCTGAAAGCTCATAGACCAAACAGCCAAACAGGTGGATATAGATATGTACACGTAGGTGTAGGGTCAATATGCTACATCCACGTAGCAACCAGGATATGCAGTCTAGTCATTGCCAAACTATCTGAAACCGGATGTGCGTCAAAGGTACTAGAAATAATAATAATAGTCAACATCACCATCATCATTATAATCATCATCATCATCTCTCGCGTGTTAAAATAATGGTTGCATATCCTGGGCAGGACTTTTCAATCGCCTGCAGCCCCTCGTTTGTGATTTACTATGTAGTTTTACGTTCAGTAGTTTGCCATTGCTGTATGAACCAGAAGACAACACGTAACTCCAACTGACCAGTGTGTAGAATACACCCAAGACTCGGGTGATCGTGTGAGATGGCCAAAAAGTGACCGCCCACGCTTATCAGCGTGGCACATGATTATGATGGTGATATGTTGCGTTATTACTACTATTCTTTACTTCTCCTATGAGCTCTGGTAACACGAGATTTTGCCTGCATTTTGCATTACGATTGATGTGTCTGTTGTGTTTCTAAAAGTGAAGCTATGGCTGTGTTATTATTGAGTGTTGCTAATTCGGGATTGTTAATTCTTGTCACGCCTGCTGTCGGTGCAGTTTAATTTCTTCCTGTTTCTTTCTCAGTCTCTATCGCTCTATCTGACTTTCTGTAGTGTCTGTCTATCTGTCTGTGTGTAGTGTGTGACCGCCTGTCTGTGTTTAGTGTCTGTCTGTCTGTCTGTCTGTCAGTGTATGCGTCTATCTATATGTATGTCTGTGTGTAGTGTCTGTCTGTGTGTAGTGTCTGTCTGTGAGTATTGTCTGTCTGTCTGCCTGCCTGTGTGTAGCGTCCGTCTGTCCGTAGTGTCTGTCTGTAGTGTCTGTCCATCTGTCTGTGTGCGGTGTCTGCCTTCTTGTCTATCTGTCGTTCTGCTTGCTTGTCTGTCTGTCAGTGTGTTTATGTGGGTCTTTTATTTGCTGCTCAGATATTCTCATCTACTATGTACTTAGATTTTAATAAAGCCACACAGTCTCGAGACAGAAAGCTGAAAGCACCTCTTGAGTAATAAAAATTAAAACAGTTCGAAACATCCCAAACCCCACTGTCGGGAAATGAAATTTGCGACATGCTGTCGATCTGTTTACCTATCTACCCGTCCACTTACCTACCTACCTACGCATAAACCTATCTACATATATATCTACCTACCTACCTACCAACCTACCCATATACCGAACCCTGAGGGTTAGCTTTGCCGTTTACCAGTGTCACTCGCCATCAGGAGAACCTACTCCGACTTCTGAGCTACTTGCAGTTTACGCTCCGAAGTCAAGGACGAGAAGTCAACATTTATGTCCAACTGTCCAACGTGCGGGGCGAAGTGGCTAACACGGCCACCAGAGAAAGTTTAAGCACGGGTGTTACACCCGTCCGTTGTCACGCTGACTTCTCATAAACATTTATGGAGCGCATGTGACACACCACCTTGAACTGAAGCCAGTACCAGCTCCTACATTGAAAACAAACATCTTGAACGTGCGTCTACCTGCTGATAGCATGTCTTATCTGTGCTCGTATTTCTTTTTATTGCACAGTAAAAAAAAAAAAAGTTAAATACATGGGTGACATGGTACTTTTTTTTTTACTGCACAGTAACCAAACGGTTAAATACCTGGGTGGCATGGTACGTTTTTTTTACTGCACAGTAACCAAACGGTTAAATACCTGGGTGGCATGGTACTTTTTTTTACTGCACAGTAACCAAACAGTTAAATATCTGGGTGGAATGGTACTTTATTTTACTGCACAGTAACTAAACAGTTAAATACATGGATGACATGGTACTTTTCTTTACTGCACAGTAACCAAACAGTTAAATACCTGGGTGGCATGGTACTTTTGTTTTTACTGCACAGTAATCAAACAGTTAAATACCTGGGTGGCATGATACTTTATTTTTAATTGCACAGTAACCAAACAGTTAAATACCGGGGCGGCTTGGTACTATTTTATTGCACAGTAACCAAACAATTAAAAACCTGGGTGTCATGGTACATTTTTACTGCACAGTAACCAAACAGTTAAATACCTGGGCGGTATCGTAGTTTTATTGTATTGCACAGTAACTAAACAGTTAAATATCTGGGTGGCATGGTACATTTTTACTGCACAATAACCAAACAGTTAAATACCTGGGTGGCATGGTACTTTAGTTTTACTGCACAGTAACCAAACGGTTAAATACCTGGGTGGCATGGTACTTTTTTTTTACTGCACAGTAACCAAACAGTTAAATGCCTGGGTGGTTTTATACTTTTTATTTAATTGCACAGTAACCAAACAGTTAAATACCTGGTTGGCGTGGTACTTTTTATTATTATTGCACAGTAACCAAACAGTTAAATACCTGGGTGGCTTGGTACTTTTTATTTATTGCACAGTAACCAAACAGTTAAATACCTGGGTGGCATGGTACTTTTTTTTTTAATTGCACAGTAACCAAACAGTTAAATACCTGAGTGGCATCGTAGTTATATTGTATTGCACAGTAACCAAACAGTTAAATAACTGGGTAGCATGGTACTTTTTTTGCTGCACAGTAACCAAACAGTTAAATACCTGGGTGGCATTGTACTTTTTTTTTACTGCACAATAACCAAACAGTTAAATACCTGGGTGGCATGGTACTTTTTTTTTTAATTGCACAGTAACCAAACAGTTAAATACCTGAGTGGCATCGTAGTTATATTGTATTGCACAGTAACCAAACAGTTAAATAACTGGGTAGCATGGTACTTTTTTTGCTGCACAGTAACCAAACAGTTAAATACCTGGGTGGCATTGTACTTTTTTTTTTACTGCACAATAACCAAACAGTTAAATACCTGGGTGGCATGGTACTTTTTTTTTTACTGAACAGTAACCAAACAGTTAAATACCTGAGTGGCTTGGTACTTTTTATTTATTGCACAGTAACCAAACAGTTAAATACCTGGGTGGCTTGTTACTTTTTATTTATTGCACAGTAACCAAACAGTTAAATATCTGAGTGGCTTGGTACTTTTGTTTTTTACTGCACAGTAACCAAACAGTTAAATACCTGAGTGGCTTGGTACTTTTTATTTATTGCACAGTAACCAAACAGTTAAATACCTGGGTGGCTTGGTACTTTTTATTTATTGCACAGTAACCAAACAGTTAAATACCTGAGTGGCTTGGTACTTTTGTTTTTTACTGCACAATATATAAACAGTTAAATCCCTGGGTGGCTTGGTACTTTTGCAGGCACTGTAGGGCAGGTGTTACGGACGCATTTCGTAATCCAGCCACACGCGAATTGGCAGCATGCCGCCTTGCGTTGATTTTCATACAATGGTATGAATGCCGGTAGTTCAAAAATCAATGGCAAACTACTGAACTTAAACTTTCTCAGAAATCACGAACATCCAAAAAATTATGGGGTTGACTGTGACGTCCTGTAAAGGATACGTAAATAACTACACAAATCTCGCACCCTAAAGTGCCTCTGCTGAATCAAACAAGTCAGATCAACACGAGACTAGACGTCTTAAAGTTCTGACACTGTTGTGGCTACTAATGCCATGAAAAAGGATTTAAGGGTGCAATTCGTAATCCCGCATACCATGTTCAAAACACAGCAGCTGACCGCCTTGGCCGCAGACCGTTTTGCGTTGGTTTTAATATAATGGTATGAGTGCCGGTAATTCAGAAAATAATGGTAAACTACTGAACTTGATAAGAAACCATAAACTGCCAAAATGCTGGGGTTGACTGCGACGTTATGTAAAGGATATGCAACGAACTAACAAGTTGGAGTAATTTGGCAACCGCTTTTCATTCCCCATCTTACGCCACCAACAAACGTGATCAGTCTCTCCAGTTTCTAACCCTCAATTTTATATTGCTCTCCCTCCCCCTTTACCTCCAATAATTGCTACTAAAAATGTGACGTGTTCTTTGCAATCAACTCCAGCATGATTTTTTAATCAATTTTACGTTCAGTAGTTCATCCATTCTCATCTGATTCCTCTTGCACCTTGCGGTGTCAAGGTGAAGCATAAACAGCGGGAGAGTGCCTGTCCGTCATCTCACAAGGTTCCTCTTGTAGCTTGCGGTGTCGAGGTGAAACATAAACAGCGGGAGAGTGCCCGTCCGTCATCTCACCAGGTTCCTCTTGTAGCTTGCGGTGTCGAGGTGAAGCATAAACAGCGGGAGAGTGTCTGTCCATCATTTCATCTGGTTCCTCTTGTAGCTTGCGGTGTCGAGGTGAAGCATAAACAGCGGGAGAGTGCCTGTCCATCATCTCATCTGGTTCCTCTTGTAGCTTGCGGTGTCGAGGTGAAGCATAAACAGCGGGAGAGTGCCTGTCCATCATCTCATCTGGTTCCTCTTGTAGCTTGCGGTGTCGAGGTGAAGCAGAAACAGCGGGAGAGTGTCTGTCCATCATTTCATCTGGTTCCTCTTGTAGCTTGCGGTGTCGAGGTGAAGCATAAACAGCGGGAGAGTGCCTGTCCATCATCTCATCTGGTTCCTCTTGTAGCTTGCGGTGTCGAGGTGAAACATAAACAGCAGGAGAGTGCCCGTCCATCATCTCATCTGGTTCCTCTTGTAGCTTGCGGTGTCGAGGTGAAGCATAAACAGCGGGAGAGTGCCCGTCCATCATCTCATCTTGTTCCTGTTGTAGATTGCGGTGTCGAGGTGAAGCATAAACAGCGGGAGAGTGCCCGTCCATCATCTCATCTGGTTCCTGTTGTAGCTTGCGGTGTCAAGGTCAAGCATAAACAGCGGGAGAGTGCCCGTCCATCATCTCATCTGGTTCCTGTTGTAGCTTGCGGTGTCGAGGTCAAGCATAAACAGCGGGAGAGTGCCCGTCCATCATTTCATCTGGTTCCTCTTGTAGCTTGCGGTGTCAAGGTGAAGCATAAACAGCGGGAGAGTGCCCGTCCATCATCTCATCTTGTTCCTCTTGTAGCTTGCGGTGTCAAGGTGAAGCATAAACAGCGGGAGAGTGCCCGTCCATCATCTCATCTTGTTCCTCTTGTAGCTTGCGGTGTCGAGGTGAAGCATAAACAGCGGGAGAGTGCCCGTCCATCATCTCATCTTGTTCCTTGTTGTAGCTTGCGGTGTTGAGGTGAAGCATAAACAGCGGGAGAGTGCCCGTCCATCATCTCATCTTGTTCCTGTTGTAGCTTGCGGTGTCAAGGTCAAGCATAAACAGCGGGAGAGTGCCCGTCCATCATCTCACCAGGTTCCTCTTGTAGCTTGCGGTGTCAAGGTCAAGCATAAACAGCGGGAGAGTGCCCGTCCATCATATCATCTGGTTCCTCTTGTAGCTTGCGGTGTCGAGGTGAAGCATAAACAGCGGGAGAGTGCCCGTCCATCATCTCATCTTGTTCCTCTTGTAGCTTGCGGTGTCGAGGTGAAGCATAAACAGCGGGAGAGTGCCCGTCCATCATCTCATCTTGTTCCTCTTGTAGCTTGCGGTGTCGAGGTGAAGCATAAACAGCGGGAGAGTGCCCGTCCATCATCTCATCTTGTTCCTCTTGTAGCTTGCGGTGTCGAGGTGAAGTATAAACAGCGGGAGAGTGCCCGTCCATCATCTCATCTTGTTCCTCTTGTAGCTTGCGGTGTCAAGGTGAAGCATAAACAGCGGGAGAGTGCCCGTCCATCATCTCATCTTGTTCCTCTTGTAGCTTGCGGTGTCGAGGTGAAGCATAAACAGCGGGAGAGTGCCCGTCCATCATTTCATCTGGTTCCTGTTGTAGCTTGCGGTGTCGAGGTGAAGCATAAACAGCGGGAGAGTGCCCGTCCATCATCTCATCTTGTTCCTCTTGTAGCTTGCGGTGTCAAGGTGAAGCATAAACAGCGGGAGAGTGCCCGTCCATCATCTCATCTTGTTCCTCTTGTAGCTTGCGGTGTCAAGGTGAAGCATAAACAGCGGGATAGTGCCCGTCCATCATCTCATCTTGTTCCTCTTGTAGCTTGCGGTGTCGAGGTGAAGCATAAACAGCGGGAGAGTGCCCGTCCATCATCTCATCTTGTTCCTGTTGTAGATTGCGGTGTCGAGGTGAAGCATAAACAGCGGGAGAGTGTCCGTCCATCATCTCATCTGGTTCCTCTTGTAGCTTGCG